>CM075818.1:27718024-28223379 GCA_037975025.1 Excoecaria agallocha
ATAATAATAATAATAATAATAATAACAACAAAAACGATAATGATAATAGAAATTGACGGCATGCCCTAGCAGTTTGCCAGAGGTCACTCCAAATACACACTTCTTCGAATTGAGATGAAGGTCATACTTGTCAATATGTTGGAAAAACTTCTCCAAGGCCTCAAAATGTCCTTCCCTTGTAGCTGACTTGATCATCATGTTATCGACATACACTTCAATTTCCTTGTGTATCAAATCACCAAGAATTATGGTAGCCATTCGTTAGTAGGTGCCCCCTGCATTCTTCAGTCCAAACGGCATGACCTTGTAGGCATAGGTTCCCTATTCAGTAATGAAGGCAGTCTTCACTTTGTCCACTATCTTATTTAAGATCTGATTGTACCCTGCGTATCCATCAATAAAACTACACATCATACATTTTATTACACTGTCGACCAACAGATCTATATGGGGGAGGGGAAAATCATCTTTCAGGTAAGCTTTGTTTAGATCTTGATAATCCACGCACATTCATACTTTTCCATCCTTCTTAGCAACAAGGACAACATTGGCTAGCCAGGTAGGGTATTGGACTTTGACCAGGAACTTTGCTTTAATCTTTCTATTCACTTCCTTTTTCACCTTTTCTATCTATTCTGGCCTGAGTCTTCGAAGTTTCTGCTTTACTGGCTTACTATTCGAATATGTTGGAATGGCATGTTTTGCAACATTTTTGTCAATCCCTGGTATATCTTTATAGGTCCAAGCAAATACTTTTTTCATATTTTTTCAATATTTTCTCAAATTTTATTCTCTCTTCAGGAGTTACTTTGGATGCAATCAAGATCTCTTTAGGGTCATCTTGTGTCCTAAGATTAAATGAGGTAGTGTTTATTGAATTAATGTAAACTATGAATGAGTCGTGATTATGATCATGCATGATGCAATCAGATGAGATATCACACAAATAAGCAAAGTTATTCATCTTATTAACTTGAATAGGAAATGGTACATCATTATAAAATAATTCAGGAACATAAATTACATCAACAAAAGAATCATTTTTCAATTTAGGGACGACCGATGCAGCAGCAGATGCCTCTCCTTTCTCTAGTGGTGTTTCCTTTTCAAGGGTTGTAGCTTTATCTTCAACCTTCTCTTTGCCCTTAACCTTGGTGGCTAATGACTCTGGTGTCAACACCTCCTCGAAGCAATCCAAATTGCTGATCTTGGCCATAACCTCTTCATCCCAGAATCCCAATATAGGCTTGATGATTCTAGCTGACCAGTCAAAGACATCATCAAAGATTTCAAACCTAGGAACTATCTTCCCCTGGACTAACACAGGTTCAGCCTCCCCATAATATTTGCACTCCTTAGATGCTGGTACAAAGCTTTCAAGTATATAAGGAATATTTCCTGATTGTACCTAACATTGCTTCTTGACATCATTCTTACAATAACCCAAGGCCTCTCTATCTTTCTAACCAATGGGAGCAAGAGTCGTAGGAATCCCCTGAGAATTCTTTCCCAATCCAGCACCTGGCAAGCAATTCATTTTCTTTTTCATATTAACGGCCTGAAAGCTTATAGCATTCGTCTCTTCCCCTTTAATACCAATTCCAGCCACATGGAACCTGTTGAAAGGTTGATTGGCTATGCTCAAAGCAGAAACAGAATTTTCCTTTATGGCCTTAATGGTAACCATGCCTCCTTCATGTGGGATTAGAACTATTTGGTGTAGGGTGGAAGAAACCCCTCCCAACTTGTGGAACCAAGGTCATCCTAACAACAAAGAGAAATTAGCCGGTATTTGTAGCATTGTAAATTCTGCCTCAGTCTTAATGGGTCTCATCTTCACTATAGCCTTAAAAGTCCCAGCAGCCTGCCTCTTTGAGTTATCATAAGTGATTATGGTAAGTCAAGATTAAGTAAACATTGTCTCATCAATACCATACGCGCCATTACCAAAAAGGGATACATGTTGATAGAAGAACCATCATCCACCATTACACATATAGTGTGTTTGCCATTTACCTTAGCCCTAATGTATAAAGGGCGATTATGCTCACGTCCTTCTAATGGGAGATCCGCATTAGTGAACACAATCTTTTCTTCAGAATCCCCTTTCACCATTTCTAATAACTCGGAAGGAGATATGGTGGTAGCAATAATGGTTTCACATAAAGCCTCAACCAACTTCTGGCAGTGAGAAGGTGACTACCTAAGCAATCCCAAATTGAAATTTGAGCAAGAGTTTTCTTAAGTTGCTTCAGGACCTAGTTATCCTCAGTGGTTTTTTCCTCCGTGGGGGCAGTGGGTCTTACAGCCTCTCGACTTCTAGCATGAATCTCCCATTTCTGGTGACTACCCAAATCATCTTTCCATCTACGCTTCCTTCTCATCTTTATTAGTTTCCCACAGGTCTTTCGGTTCCTCTTTGGCCTTAACTAAACCCTTTTTACTGTCTGTATCCCAAATATATACTAGTTGGATTGCTTTTCCCATCTCTACTAACCTTTTGGTACCTGTGTCTAGACCTTTACCGCTTCCCTGAGCTTTACGCATGATAGCCAAATACTCATTTTCGTACAAATCTCTTAGGACATACCATTCTGGCAACGTGAACCCAACCATAAATATCGGTGGCAGCACAATATTATAACCTTCTTTCTTCTTAGCTCTCTTCTTTAGATTGGGAATCTATCGAGAATCAATCAAATCCTAGATACGATCCCCTAAGGTGTGATACTAATTAGTCTCATGCCCCATATGTTGGTGAAAGGCATAATACCAATTAGATCTATGTTCAAGTTGACCCTGACTCCTTGTAGAGTTAGAGGGCATCGATTGTAACTTCCCTTCCTTCATCAAATGACTAAGACACCAGGATAGTGACTTGCTTGGTTTAGAGTAACGACGTTGATTGACTCCCATAGTTGATATCCCGCCATTTCTTCCACTGTTACCTCTACTACCGCTACTGTTACTAGTACTCTTACCAAATCCTAGGCTCCCAAAACCCATCTTGTTACTATTGTACCCTCTATATTTAAACCCAGAACACTAGCCTTCTTTGCCAAATATTTTCCCTTGGCTTCGATCGCTATGTCTTTAAGACTCCCAATCTTTCAATCCTTTCATCTTGAGACCTTTCTTCATATAAAGACTGGCATTCTGAATGAACAGACAAATCTAATCATGTGTTTCAAGCTTCCTCTTCATCTCCATTACTCTATTCCTCCATCGAGTGAGGTATTCATGGAAGGACTCTCTAGGTTTCTGTTGTAACAACTCCAAATCCTTTAAGGTAACTTTCATGCGTGTGCTACAATCGTACTGCCTGGAGAATTCCTCCATCAATCTCTCCTAATCCTCTTTTGTCTTCCTATCCAAACTATGATAGCAGTTAACAGCGGGGTCCACGAGGCTAAGGCTAAAGAGATCCAACTTTTGTCTCTTAGTAAGAGCAGTCCTTTTCATAAGTAGGACATACTGCTTTATATGGGCCAGGGGATTAAAGGTTCCATCAAACTTCATCAAGTCAAGCATTTTAAATTGACTAGGGAAAGCATCTTCGCCATCCAAATTGATATCCTTAGGATTAACACCTTTTCCTATAAACAACATCTTAGTCAAAGCCTCTAACTTTTCCTCCATCTTTTTCACAATGGAACTTTCCTCCTTAAGGATAAGGTTTTTCATCATTTGAGGGGCTCGCAACTCATCCTCTTCATCAGTTATAAAATCACATGCAAGACCTACTTGAGTGACATCCCTTTATCCTCATCGCGAAGTAACATTCCTGACATCTGCTGTAGGTGGGGGTATCATGATAGGAGCTATTGGAGTCTCCCTGATAGGGGTCGGTTTAACTCAAGCAGCGGTCATCGTTGCAGGCTGAGCAGCTGAGAGGGAGGCCAAACTATTTATGAGGCTTGCAAACATCAACATCATCTTTCTCTTAAGATTATCCATCATCTTTTTAGCATCTTGGGAACCAAAGGAACCAAATGGAGGGGTGAATTCGGCCATAACTTCCTTTTCTAACTGTTCTGAAAATTTATCTGAAAACTCTTCCAAGACATTGTCTAACCCTGACTCAGACCCTAATTCTGAACTTCACCCTGATGCCAATTTCTCTGCCTATTCTGCAAACCATTTCTTAACCAAACGATCGTCTGAAGTCCAAAATCACCTGGGAAATGATGGCTCTATTATGGCTATCAAAATGGGGGTTGTCAATGTGATGTATGAGCAGGTGTAGATGCATGATCATGAGATACAACATCGATAATCACACACAAGGATCTTTTCTGCCTAATATCTCCCACACACGTGGTCAAAGTCCTTTTTCCTAGGTGGGCTTAATTCACTGGTCAACAGGAAATCCTAATGAATGCGTATGGTGCACAGTAAAAATTCAACAACATAACATATCTTATGAAAGGCACACAAAAAGGTGTTGATTGGTGCATATTTAGGTGACCTAAACAAATTAGAATGGGCTTATTGGGGAATGGCAACCTTTGATAAGTGAACATCCGAATTTTTTTGGGTATGCCTAATATACACGGATCCATATCACAAGCAATCCAAAATTATTACGGACGTCCTAAGGGAGATTTCTATGCCATTAGATGGGCTTTTGGTCCAGTACTCAATTACAAGGCTACCTAAACACGGTCCCTACCAATAGTTTAACTCATCATAAGCATAACGATCGATCAGGTCACTATTTAATATACCATCAGGTACTAGACTTGGGCTGGTGATTATCCCTAATGCTACCCTCGATTAAGTGAACGATAATGGAGTGCTTCGAGAATGCACCGAGGTCAAAAAGCTGAGATGCCTAACTTATTCTAAGGCTCTAGCATGATTTTAATGCAATTTTGAAAAGAGGTAAAATTTCTTAACCAAATGCCTTTTATGTCACATATGTCAAAAGTGGTTTCAGAGTGAAATCTCAAACTTCCCTAGCGAATTTGCCATGTAATGCGTGCCCGCCGCTCGATAGCTTTTATCTCTTTTTTTGAGTCATTGACACTCAATTTCACCCTCGGAACCAAGGGATCGTCGAGTTTAAGTGAGGAAATATTTGACTTCTAGTAGTTTGATCCCACTTTTAGGGTCAGAACCAAGTTGAGGTTTCCCATCCAGGTTAACGTGGCACATTAAGGTGTCCCTATCTTATCACTAACGATCGATAATCGGGAGGTATTTGGTTAGGCACCACAAGATTTACATAGTAAGGAGTCTCCACCCAATAGGACATTGGAAAAGAAGGGTGTTCAAACCTTGTGAGGCCAAAAAACCCAAAGAGGGTCCGAAATTCCACTCTTATTTATACCTTTGACAAATGTGACATAATGGCTTTCAGATTAATCGTATTATCATGCGAAAGTAGAGCAAATATAAAGATAAAGGCACACCCAATCAGGTAAGAAAGCAGTAAAGCATGGCATATAATAAAGTGATAAAGACATCCATAAATCAAGCGATTCATTATGCCCCATTTGGGCAAGGACTTTGGTCCTCGCACGTAAATTATTAAAGAAGCATTTTATTGCGAGATCTTGAAGATAGGGACTTATTAGCCCAAGTTTTATTTAAGAAATGTTTCATGTTATTTACTTATATACAAAAATCATTTACATTATTAAAGGCTAATTTTTACATGTGAGTTTTCTAGGAAAAAATGCAGACATTGGTCCGATTTTATTAATGAAACATCCCAATTAATTACTATAAATACTTTTAGTGACATTTTCTATGTGGAGTCGAAAAATTATTTTTATAATAAAGGAAAGGACAATAAGCTTACCTGGAGCACTTTCCTGGTCATGTCCACAATAAGCTTTATTCCTCGAGAGTAATAATAATAATAATAATAACAACAACAAAAATGATAATGATAATAGAAATGAAAAGAAAGCATCCATAAACTTTTCTTGAAGTGAAAAGGAAGTGAGAAGGCAAGGATATAACATGCATGTCAAAAAATGCATGAGAGTGTGTTTGATGACACGCAGTCGGCTCACCCCCTTCAAAAGGTAAAAAACACATTTTGGGTCGTGCATCGTTTGGCATGCGATTGCGTAACTTGATAAGGGCGAGTTTGCTTTCCTTTTAGGATGGGGTCCTTGCTAACAACATATCCAAAAAGGAGCAAAAAGGAAAAGTTAAGTATAAAGATAAGCTTTTTAAACCAAGTTTTATTTTGATAAAAAATGATTTTAAAGGAAATGGATAGAACAAAAGTTAAAGAAGACAACTTAACAATTTCTATCATGCACCAACATACCCTTTTATGGGGCTTCACAACCTAAATCTATCAGAGTTTAAAATATAATAGAGACTAGCGAATGAGAAGAATGACAAAATTTTATTATAATTACAAAAATATTGAGAAAGGCCTTTTATATTACCTTCAGTGTACTTACTTGATTAGACTATCGAATGTCGGATTTGTGGACCATTTGTAGTATTGAAATACTCAAGAAATGATTAAAGACTTAAAGGCTAAAAGTCAAAAGTTCACTTTTACCTTAGAAAGATGTTAAACTATTTTGGAAGTTTCTAAAACTTCCTTCTGACTTTCCTTTCTAAAAATGTAACTTAGCTGAAATCCACCAACCAACCAAAAAGCCAAACCAAAGAGCCAACCACTTTATAAGATTCGAAGGAGGCTTATAAAAGGTAGAGTGTACGTTCGTGCCATGGGTATACACGGATGTACACTCTAGTGATACATCCCATTTGCCCACTTGCCTCATAGGAAAACCTACCACCATTTGAGTGTACAAGCGTGCATATGGTATGCACGACTGTACACTTTAAAAGGTGGCTAACTTGCCTGAAAAGGTAAGATTCTTTGGTGTGCACGGTTGTACACTCCTTCATGCAAGGCCATACATTCTAAAAAAGGAAAAAAATTCTATTTTAAGGCCAAATGATGAATATTTTTCGATCGTACGGGCATGTAGGCTGTAAATTCACAATGTGTGAGGCTTTTACACACCTCTAACTCGAATTCAAGATCCCTGCTAAGGGCATATTCATCACTTGCCCGCATTGAGCCAAGACACTGCACTGGTCAAGCTCAGTAATATTTTAAAAAGGCTTTCCAAGAAAATAATTTAAATACTACTAAGAGTCCATCATCCTCAATTCATTGTCTTTAAATGAATAGTTTTCTTTATCAGGTAACCCTAACAAAGGCCTCTTCAGGACCCAGTGCTTACAACTCCTTCTACACATACCTGGGTCCTTGGCATGGTGACTACCTTTACCAAAGTGGCGATGATCTCATGCGTGATATCTATATTGTGACCCTCTTGTATGCCCCATAAGCTAGTGACACCCAACGAATTAATGTTACTTAGATTCCTTATGTGTCTTAGGTATGAGGCGAATAAAACTCTCTATAAGTATCTATAAATATGAAGAGCCAACATGGTGCTCTTCACCTTGTCTGAATTGTAAATAGCTTTAGGTAATGTCACAACCCTCCTTTTATCTCTATCCATCAATTGAGGTAGTGTAACCGTGCCTAACTTGGTGGAAAGTCCTATAGCCTCTACAAATCTGCACCTCGAGATGTTATAATGTCTGCTCAAAGCCCAGAACTGGATGACTCCCTCTTTTGTGTCTGCCTTGGAGTAGTTTCCATACTCTAAAGTAGCAAAGACCTCTTTAGTGATATCTGGATATATCCTGTAAGTCAGGGCAAAGAAATCTATCCAGCCTACTCTGGCTAAGAGTTTATCAGCCTCTTGTAGTAGTCTCAAGTTCTTGAGGAACTGCCTGGACATGAATTGGCTTAATCTATACTAAACCTAACCTAGATCTCAATACCTTCCATCCTATACGGGTATCATATAAGGTGGTACTAGCTGGGATGGCTGGAGACGTGTCGTCTTATAAGGCATCCTGTAAGAAATATTACATGTTATCTTAAAGTTAACTTGAATTGCAAGTAAGTCAAATACATAAAAACAATTAAATAGCATGTTGGGTTGGAGATTTTGCATTTAATTTATGCTTGGAATGCATGTAAAGCAATACAAAGATAATGCATGTTTAGTTATTTCAACAGTCAGGCATAATGCACAATACACATTTTACGATAATTTTAAATAAAATTTTGGCAGCATTCTGGCTAGGAATGTGATTGCCCCCTATATGAAAAGGACAAATAAATAACACACAGGCCATAAAGGCCAATATAATATAATTATTAACATTTAATGTTTTATGAGAACAATAAAAATTTGGCAGCATTTCGACTAGGAATGTCATTGCCCCTTGCACAAGAAACATATTTAAAACCAAACAACAAGCCATAGGCCATCATGCCCACCAAACAATGCAAATTCAAGCTATTGGAATAATTCACAATTTATGAGAAATTTAATAAAATTTTGACAGTATTCCGTCTAGGAACGAGACTGCCTTCTGCATAAAAAGACACATCTAAAGCAAAGCAGGAAGCCACAGGCCATCATGGCCACCAAACAATGCAAATCCAAACTATTTACACTTGATGCAGTTGTGAATATGATATTAAAATGCCTCTAAAAATTCAAAGGCCACATACATTACTGCCTTAAAAGAGAATATTACGGATTTATGTGCTCATACATAAGGCATTTTATTATCTATCGTACCATGCAAAGGAGGTTTGGCAACTACACTATATTACTTAAACTACAAGGCATTTTTTATTTCAAATAAAAACAAGCCACATACAGGGTGTTCGCATCTATCTTGCCTAAAACTAAAATTTTACAACATAGTCTATGTTTTAACTAAGAAGTGGAGTAATAAAAGAAAAAAATAATAATAATAAAAATATTTAAATGATACTTACTTGTAAAAGATGAAAAAAAGGAATAAGTAGTAGAAAAAGGACGCTCCTTAAAGTGTGCCTCGCTCTTAAGAGTCTGCCGAAACGAACGGCTTGAAAAACGAATGACCGATGAGAGAAAAACACTCAAAAAACAAAGAAAAAAGCTTTAAAATCGGAAGTTATGGAGGTTTGCCGGAAATCTAGTGAGTAGCGATAGACGGGACTGAGAGACATCTCGTTCCTTAGGTCAAAAAGACCAAAATGCCTCCAACCTTGAATTTTACCTAATTTCCTCATTTTAACTGCGTTTTCATCGACTTTTTGACCTCTATCCATTTAAAATTAATTTACAACATTATTTACACCTTTTTTATGAGCTATATTATTATTTTTACAATATTTACAGGTTTTAATTATATTTTACTATATATAGGTGTCCAAAAGTTTGAAATACCCCTTGAAATTTGTCATGTTTCTGTAGATAAACAATTCTTACGTTCAAAACCTTCCAAGGTTGAATATTCAGGTCCTCAAGCTTTCAAATTTCCTACAAAATAAAAATAAAAGCAAATGCAATAATATGTACATGCAATGTATATAACATGCAAATGTGTGACTTTTGGCATTCTAAAGATGAGGGACAAGCAACTCGTGGCTCGTTCATGGTAAGAGACAGCCATGGCTCACCACTTTCTATAAATAGTGCCTTGAATTTCTTGATTTTTATGCATTTGATCTTTCACCTTTCTAAAGGAACTTATATCAGGTATTTTTCTCTCTCTTTCTTTCCCTTTCTTTTTCTTTTCTTGTCTATTTTTCTTTTAATCATTATTTTTCCTTATCATCCTTTCACTTAGACCACTTGGAAATTATCATCATCATGACCACCGAACTTGCAAAATTACACCGGCTACTAGATGACTCAAAAACATGGGAGGACTATCGATTAGCCCTATATTCTAGTTTGAGATTCATGAGGAGAGTGTCTTTATATAGGAATTTACTACTTACTGCCACTTGGTTCTGGGACCCTAAGCTCTATGTATTTAGATTCACTAACTAGGAGCCTTGCCCTGTACCACATGAGTTTACTGTTATGGTCAGTGTTAGATTTGATCCCGACATCCAATCTTGCTTGCCATTTTTTATTTCCAGATATCCTAGAGAGGTGGTCCATGCTCTCAGCATTATGCCTTTTGAGGCTAAGGGTCTGGTTCTTTATGGAAAGGACATTCCCACTGGAGCAGCTAATCAACATTTTGGGCCATTTTAATAATGTACCTACTTTTTACTCCGGTGTGGTGTGGCTCTATTGTCTCACTCAATGTTTGTTGGTGCATATTAAAGATCCTATAATTGGGGATTGTGAGCTATTTAGCATAGTGGATGGCATATACCAAGGGTGCAACCCAATTTTTGTGATTATAACAAAGACCATCATCGATTTGGATGCTATTCACCATAACCCTGATTCCCTTCTTGCTGGAAGTTCTTTGCTCCTTTAGGTATGTCCTTGGTTTTGAAGGTAGTATGCCCCTTGTGGCTTTTTATACTAGCTTTCCTTGTAAAAATACGCATTGTTTTGGATTTTTATGCATTATTTTTGCCTGAGATGAACCCAATTCACCCCAACGGCTTTTTTTAAGGTGTGGTTTCATAAGAAGCTGAAGTTATTATCAGAGCCTCCTTTTTAAGTCAGAGTTACAAGAGCTTATCCCATGAGGCATATCATAGCTATACGTTTTTAATGTGAGTTTCTAACAGTCCAAGAGGTGGTCAAATGGTTGGGCAGTTTGATCGACAATGATATAATATTCAGATGAACTTGGCTGCCTATGACCTTTGTGGTTAAGGACAGAGATTCTGGGTGTGTTGCCTTGTGTGGACTGCATCGTGCCACTTTTTATATTACTGCTTGCCATGCTCGTCAGTTCAGGAGTTGACAGGACATTGTTAGATAGCTAATGGGTTTCTATGGAGGTACCCTTACTAATTTCTTTATGTTAGAGTACTATCAGAGGGTGTGGATTTATCTCCCAATGAGGATCACCATTCTTGACATTGGTGCTTGCGATTTCACTAATTTTGACTCTTATAAGCGATGGGTTACCAGTCCAGCTATTGATGTCAGACTCTGGGCTATTAGGCACCTAGATGAGAGAGAGATAATACAGATAGATTAGATGGGACACTATTGCAGATTATGTCTTTTATTTCTATTGGACTTTTTAATTTTGAACATGTAAAAAAATACATTATTTTTGTTACATGGATGATTTTATGATTACATGCATGACATTTATTTTTTATTTCAGTGTATATGATCATTATTTGATATCATCCCAATAACACATATTATTCAATCTCAAAATGAAATTTTACAAGCATCATAACTCTTGTCATCAATAAGCCCTCTTGAGCTTTCTTGATTGATTATTTTCTCTCAGCCTCTAATTTTTGCCTAAGATGCCTTTTTTCGATTTTCACCCTAGCGAGGCACCTAATTTTAGCAAGGCTGTCAATTTTTTTTTGTTTTTGACCTGCAGGGCATTTATTCTCTTCTTTTTCTCTTTTAGTCTTTAGCCATGAAACCTTTTCAATCTGTCAATATTCATAAGTTCTCGAAACTTATTGCCATCATTATCTAATAAAATAGCAGCACCTTTGGATAATAGCTTTTTAAGTACAAAAGGTCATTCCTATATGTGCCTAAATTTATCTCGGATATCTAGGATCCCTAGCCTCATCTATTTAAACACTAGGTCTCCCTCTTTTAAAGGGTGCTTCTTAACTTTCTTCCCGAATGAACGGGCTAGCCTCTTTTGATAAACTTAATGGTGATAATATGCCATCATTCTATCCCTATCAAGCAGATTAAGTTGTGGTCCTATAACCCTATAGTGCGAAAGGTAGCTTATCAGCCTAATCCTTATAAGTTCATACCATTTTAGCCAAAATTCTTTTTACATTCTTATTGGCTACTTTAACCGCTCTATTTGCTTGAGGTCTGTAAGGAGAAGACTTGTGATGTTAAACCCCATACTTGATGAGCATCTGCCTGGTTTCACTTGAAAATTATAGCCCATTGTCTAACACCAGGTGATGAGGTAAGCTATATCTGCATATCAGATTCTTCTCGATGAATTTAGCCATATCTCGTGCATCTACCTTTTTGAAAGATTTAGCTTTTTACCACTTAGTAAAATAATCGATGGTCACTATATTGAATCTATGTCATTTTAAAGCAGGCGGATTGATCATTCCCATAATGTTTATTCCCCATGCAGCAAATGGCTAAGGTGGTGTGAGGTTACACAATTCAAAAATAGGCAAATGCCTTAGGTCCGCATACTGTTGGCATGACTGGCACTCCTTGACATACCTAGAACAATTAGTGTCCATTGTGAGCCAAAAGAAACCTTCCCTCATAATCTTCTTTGCCAAGTCTAACCATTCATATGGGCTCTACACACTTCTGCATGTACTTCCTCCATTACCTTTTTTGCTTTTTTCTCATCCAAACACCTCAGTTAGATTCTATCAGGTTGTCTATTGTAAAACACTCCTCCTACAGTAATGAACTGAGTTGACAGCTTGCGAATCACTCTTTGATCCTTTTTAGTAACTTTCTTAGGGAATACTGACTTTTTTAGGTAATTCTAGATGTCATAACACCAAAGTTTTCCATCGTCCACCTCGATATCCATGATTTGCTCCTTTTCAAAGCATGGCTTATCTGAACTCGAGATTAGCACCAACTTCATAATTATTCCCTTTGGATTTCCCACATAGACACCAAGGTAGCCAAGGCATTTGCCAGTTGGTTTTCTTCTCTAGGCACATATCCAAAAGTCTAAACCTTAAACTGACTGCTCAAAACCTTTAGATATCTAAGATAGGGAAATAAGCGCTCTTCCTTCACTGACCATTCACACCGTACTTGGTAAATTACTAGAGATTAATTCCAAACACTTTTGCGAACTTTGCCCCCACAACCAATAAAGCTTCTAACCAAAAAAATGCAAGCTTCATACTCTGCTTTATTATTCGTAGTTTTGTATCTTAACTTCTTAGCTAATGGCATCCTTTCTCCTTCTGTGGTAACCAAGATCACTCCTACTCTAGCTTTTTTTTTATTCATAGCTCTATCAAAGTACATTTGCCAACCCTGCACCCTTATAGCTGCAACATTCTCATTAGGGAATTCATAAGTCATCTCTTCACCTTCTAAAGGTTGATCAGTTAGAAACTTTGCTACTACTCTTTCTTTAATGGTCTTCCTAGTAATGTATTCTATATCGAATTCCTGCAGAAGAATCAACTATCTCCTTATCTTTCCTAACAACGAAGGAGCTTCTCGTAAGTATCTAAGGGGATTCTACTTAGCCATAGCTTGTATCCTATAAGAATGGAAGTAGTGTCCTAACTTCTTCAATGCCCATATAACTGCCATTTCCATATCTTTTACTTGGAGTTGATAATACCCCGATTGCAAATCAATCTTTAAAAACATACCAGCACCTTTTAACTGATCAAACAAGTCTTCAATTGTAGGCAAGGGATACTTGTTCTTTACTGTCACTTTATTTTAATTATCTATAGTCTATACACATCCTCGAAGAAGCATCCTTTTTCTTAACAAACAAAATCGGTGTATCCCATGGCGATACACTAGACCTAATAAAGCCTATGTCAAGTAACTCTTGTAACTAAACCTTTAACTCCTTTAATTCTATTAGGGCCATCCTATATGGTGCTTTGGAAATAAAATCTATATCGGGTAGAACTTTTATAGATAATTCCACATCCCTTTCAAGTGGAAGACTAGGTAAGTCTTCTGGAAATACATCAGAAAATTCATTCACCACTGGAATATCTTGAAGCTTGATTGCCTTTCTTTTTGAATCAAGTACCAAAGATAAAAATCCTTCATAACCCTTTTTAAGAAATTGCCTAGCTTGCATAACAGATATCACATTGGCTAAAGATTTGGTTCAAATGCCCTTAACTATTATTTCTCTGCCATCTGAATCTCTAAGTGTTTTTGTCTTTATCCTATAATTAACCACTACATAGTGCTTTGACAATCAATTCATGCCCAAAATAACATAAAATTCCCAAAATAGCAACTCAATAAGATCAGATAAAAATTCCTTTCCTCAAATCATAATAGGAAATTCTTTAAATATTTTATTCACACAGATACTATGCCCCAATGGACTAGTTACACAAATATCATAATCCAATTAATGCACATTTGACACATTCCTACCTATATCCCCAATACAAACATAAGAATGGGTAAAACTAAGATCGATAAGTGCATAAATATCATATTCAAAGAGAGAAAATACCGGTTATGACTTCTGGAGCATCTCGATCTTCTTAAGCTTTTATTGCATAAGCTTAGCCAGAAACAATTGGTACTGTAGGTCGATCAATAGTTTCATATACATTTCTAGGCTGAGATCCATATTGGCCTAATCCACTTTGCCCTCTGCCTCTACCAGTGAAGGATGTATTTGATGCTCCTCTGCTACCTTGTTGTATAGATCCTTGCTCCCATTTTAAAGGATAGTTTGCCATAAAGTGATCAGTACTACCACAGTTAAAATATGCACCAATTAACTTTCTACAAGTGCACCAATGGTGCCTTGATCAGTTAGGACATTTAGGTAGCTGACCCCCACTTTACTTCATTCGTGTTTCGTTATTTGATTTCGACACTGAAGATGATTCTTGCTTTCTTTCCTTATTATCAGGACTATACATCGACTTAGATAGTTGATTACCCTGTGCTCCTCTAAATCTCTTCCAATGGAAGATACACCTCGAACCCTACTCTTCCTCTACTCTCTTTCTCTCTTAATAAGTTCATTTTTCTCAACTTGCATAGCTGCTAAAACAAGTTGATGGAAATCTACCATTTGCAAAGATGTAGGTCTAATAAATTTTTCTCTAATCTGATCCACCAATCCATCTTTAAATTGTCTAAATTTGAAAGCTAGAGTCAACATTGGATTCAGAACATATTTACATAGATGGCTAAACTCTTTCTCGTATTCAGTCACAGACATAGCTCTTTGTTTTAAATTCACAAATTGCCTCGGTTTCTATTCTTTGTAAGCTTTAGTTACATATTTCTTTCTAAACTTTGCTTCAAAAAATCCCCATGTGAGTGGATCAGGCAATTGAGGTTGTTTGAGTACTAATTTCCACTAATGATATGCTGGCCCTTGTAGTAAAGACACAGCACAAGACACCTTATGATTGGCCACCTGATGCAAAAATAAGTCCCCGTGCAAAATTCCAACTGAAATACTTACACGGATACAAATAACTCGTGCTAAGATATATAGCTTAGTAGGGAACAAATTCATCAAAGACGACCACTCATAGCAGTCGCCGACAAACACTCTCAATAAGCATCAATTACAATATAACATTTTTAAAATTAAATAAAAAGAAAAAAGTACAATAACAAATTACATAAGTGAAAAATTAAAATAAAACACAATAACTATATCAATTAAAAAGGCACATATGAATTTGCTGAAAAAATTTATTTAATTTTGCCTTAAAGGTCTTTACTGTTATTTATTTACTTACCTAAATTCTAAGAGTGGATAATGGGAACAATGGATACTAATAGGTATCGAACATATAAATACCCGTAGGTATTAATCGTTATAGATATCCAAAGATATCAAACTATAGACCTAAACGGGGTCAAGCTATGGTCCCAAACAGAGATGAACTATAGACCCAAAAGGGGTCGACTATAATAGCTGTAATTAAATCCCTATAGGCATGCCTATCTATCCATAACTAAACTATATTTGCTAGTATAAATTATGTTTATGTACATTTCAGATTATCATGCTTATTCCTTATAAAATAGTATTGAACTTGTATTTTTATATTTAAGAATGTAAAATCCCATGTGTATATATATATATATATATATATATATATACATACATACATACATACATACATACATACATACATACATACCCATGTAATGTCTCAATGTCTGTAAGCATATAATGTTGTTATTGCATATTTTCATAAGAAAATGAAAGAGTGTAACATACAACATAGCTACGCCACTACAAATGGATAACATATCTTAAACTTGTTCATATGCTTGCTATATTTAAACATATACTTTTTAAATCTAGAATTAGTTTAGGATAAGATATTTCATTCTTCTAACATTTGTGTCATCACATAAATAACTCTTTTCTATCAATTTAAACTAAAGATCCTTAATTTCTCTATTAAGGCCATTTTGAAATCATAAAATTAACCATTTATATGTGTTTTTAATGAACAAGGTATTTGAGCTCATCCTTGGCTTAAAAACATACTTTTAATCACCGTCAAGCCTTGCAGTCTACATAGTTATTTTACCTTAAAACAAAATAATCACATGGTAAACATTTCAACTTCATTTAGTTGAAAAACTATGCTTTGAATAATAAACAAGGAGCTATTTCCAAACAATTTACCATTATATTAATAAAGATGAAATTTTACTGTACTTAATTTGTCAAAACAGGTGACTACAACTCAGGAAAGGGCTTTACAACTCAGGACAGGGACTGATGCACTCGGTAGAGTGGGTTCACACTCAAAAGAGTGAGTTCACACTCAAGAGAGTGAGCTTCCCACTCAACCGAGTGTTCCACCCCTGAAGAACACATACCAAAAATACAAATCTAGTATTTTGTTGAACTTAAATCCCCAATTGACCATAATTCACTGTCAACTAATTTTGCCAAAAATAAACTCTTAATAAACCAAATTTCTTATTCTTCATTTATTAATTAATATTAATTCCAAATCAATATAGAAATTGAAATCATTTTAATCAAATTCTCCTATTTGATTTTCACTTGCAGAGTTGAGAATTCTATTAACACTAACATTACCAAACTTTATCCTCCCAATTAATTATTCAATTAAGTTCATACTAATTGAATGTAATTAAAAGCCTCATACATATTGATGAAGTCTAAATTCCCTTAATTCAGTTACTATTTCATCATAATTTGCTAAGAACATCAACATGCAATTCATTATCTAAGCAACGTTCCCATACCTGTTGCAAAAGCTAAACTTCTTCACTCCTTCAAGATCTCCTTTCCTTTATTATTACTTGAATCTCCTTCTATAAATAAGATTTACAAGCATGAATATCCAGCCATTGCTTCTTAAATAATTCCTTCCACCTATTGAATGGAGAAGATGAGAAAGAATCTTTACCTTAGCATCTTATATTAGATTCCAATACTAAATCCCAATGTAGAACTCAAAGAACTAGAGAGAGATGTTTAATCTTAGAGAGAAGAAAGAAGAGAATCAAAATCTATAATTCCCATATGCAAGCTACCCATTCTCCACTAACCTAATATTTGCTCACTCTTGGTCACATGAGTTTCCAGAGAATTCAAGTGGAGGATAAAATCCACATAACTTCTTACATGCCATCCATTATAAAATTCTATCCGACCATTCTCCATCTTTATAAATTAACCCTCACATTAACTTTTAATTTTAATTTTACCCCAAAACCTATTTTAATCCTTTAATTAACCTCATGCAAAATATATAGTGAATTTACCAATTTACCCCTCATTAGACCTTAACTTTAATTCATCATTTAATTTAATTAGATATTACTTTAACTAAAATCTCCATTAGTTACATAATTCTACTAGGGTCAAAGTTGGGGCATCACATGGTAACTGACTTGATCATCATGTCATCCATGTACACCTCTACTTCCTTGTAGATTAAGTCATCTAAAATCTTTGTGGCCATTCTCTAATAGGTAGCACATGTATTTTTAACCCCAAAAGGTATGACCCATTAGGAATATGTCCCCCACTCGGTTATGAATGCCATTTTGATCCTATCCACTATTTTGTTCAAAATCTAGTTATACCAACATACCCGTCCATAAAATTGTACATGGCACAAGCAGCTGAACTATCAACCATAACATCTATATGAGGTAAAGGAAAATCATTCATGGGGCAAGCTTTGTTCAAATCTCTATAATTGACATAAAATCTTACTCTTCCATCCTTCTTTGCTATAGGGATTATGTTTGCGAACCATGTGGGGTATTGGACTTCCACAAAGAACTTAGCCTCTATTTGGTTCCTGACTTCATCTTTAGCTTTCTTAGCCCATTTTGGCTTGTCTTTTAAGTTTTTGCTTAACCGGCTTTTACCCTAGGTATGTTGGAATGGCATGTTCAATAACCTTTTGATCTATTCCTAACATGTTTTCATAGGTCCGGGCAAAGACTTTTTCATATTTTTTTGTAATATTCTTTTAAAATTTTCTCTCTTCAGGAGTTATGTTTGATGCTAGTAAAATTTCTTTTGGATTTTCTTTAGTTTCGAGATTAAATGAACATGTGTTTATTTAGTTAATATCAAATATAAATTCTTTATGATCATGATCATCTGGATTAAAATGAGAAGAAACATCACACAAGTGAGCAAAATTATTCATCTCATTGATGTAATAAAAAAAATCAAACATTGTTCTCATAAAAAAGTTCAAGAACATAAACAATATCAATAAAAGTGTCCTCTCTAATCTCATCAGCATCAGATGTAACTCTAGCCCCTAGATCGGCTTTAGGTGATTCTTCAGCCTGCATCTTCCTTTTGCCTTTCAGCTGAGTAGCCATCAGCTTCTTTGTCATGACTTCCTCTAGCGCTTTTTTGTTCCAAGTTGAATGGTGTTAGTGGCTATGCCCTAGGCCAAACATTTTGTCCTTTATGTAATATCACATTTTAATTTATAAAATCGGGTGTTCTTTCATGTTATTATATTGCTAGCATGTTACATTATAATAATGTTTATAAATAACAATCTAATATTATTTTGACTATCCCTAGTCATTTATCAATTAAAGGAATAATAATAAATAAAGACTAGTATGAGTTTGATTAATAATCATAGAATGATTATATATGGTGATATGAATTAAACTTATAGGTACTTGTTAGAGAATAGAGTACTGGATAGACTCGCTCTGAGATACTATAATTATGGCGAACTCATAATAATTATGTTATCAATCCTTAGACCTGAGACTATCACAGTATCGTACATGATGAACATTATGTTTTGATATAATCAAATATTATCTTTAATCAGATAATCATAAAGGTTATGATTGGACATGATGAGAATCATGCAAAGGATAGTAAATAATCAAGAAGGAATTGTCCCTCTCTTATGAGAGAGATATCCCTTGGGCCCTTCAATAAGTAAAATTGAGAAATGCATGGCCGTGCTAAAATGAATTGATGGAGCAATCAATATTATTTGATATTATCAGCCTACTTAGTGATTGAGAAATTATATGTTTGGACTATATAAATTTGCCATGGACTATGACTTATGTTCAAATAAGATATCGTATGACAAAGGGATTATAACATGTTCTATTAAGTTAAAATCAAATTATCGATATTCATATTATTTAGGTAGTCATAATATCATGTTAAAGGCTGTTTATGACTTATGGGCCTATGATGGGATTAGAGCCCACTATCAATATAATATGAACCTATTGGATCGTACACATAGAATGTGATGAATAGAGGGGGCATTTTAAATTTTATTTTGTAATAAATTAAAATTCAAAATAAAATAAAATAATAATAATAATAATATTTAAAATTAATATTAGTATTCTTATTTTAAATAAGAAATAAAGTATTTCTTATTTTAATAAAAAAAGTTGGCCCGAAATTCTCTCTTTAAATGTGGGTTAGGTCAACTACATATATATAGTGATATGTATATTTTAAACCCTAATTAAGCATACAAAATTAAGTGGTAGCCGTCACTTAGAAGAGAGAAAAAAAAAATTTTTCTTCTGTAACTTTGAGAAAGAACAAAAAATATACCCTAGCCGCCAAAGAATGGAGCTAACACCTCGAGCAATTCTGTTCATCGCATTAGCATATGGATACTAGTAGAGGGTGTCGTTTCGCGTGAGGTCATACCTACAAATTCGATTTATCCGTGCTTCGAAAGATTGGTAATCGTTACACCCTTTTTATTTAATCAATTGGATCACATAGATCCTAGTGGGTTTCTTTTTCGTTGTGATTTTTTTAATTATTTTTCGAAACCCAATAAATGGTGCAACATAATCTCTTCATCCTAGAAACCCTCAATTGGGTTTATGATTCCCTATTCCCAATCGAAAACATCATTAAACAGCTTAAATCATAGCATTAGCTCACCCCTTATCATCTGAGGCTCATTCTCTCCACAACAAAGACACAAGCTTGAATCTGGTACAAAACTCTAAAAATGTGAGGAATCCCTTTCATTGCTTCCTTCTCCTTACCTTTTTTACTTGAACCTGTAAAGCTTAATCCCTTTTTGTCCTTTTAACCTTTAGCAACAACAGCAATCTAAGGCCCTTGAGAGTTCTTACCCGGACCAACACCAGGCAGGAATTTATCTTTTTAAGCATATTAATCACTTGAGGACTGTCAGGAAGGGTATCCTCAATCTTTTCATCACTAATAACCACTACGTGAAACCCATTAAATGGCTATTTGGCTATTTTGAGCACAGACATTTGGTTCTTCCTTACGGCTTTAATAGTGACCACTTGACTGTTATAAGGAATTTTAATCATTTAGCGTAATGTAGATGGTACTTCTCCTAGCTTATGAAACCACGACCTTCCCGGGAGTATAGAAAAATTATCCTAAATGAGCAAGACTACAAACTCAGCTTCAGTTTCAATGGGCCTTATCTTCACCATAGCCTTAAATGTCTCAGCAGCTTGCCTCTTAGAGTTGTTATAGGCAGAAATAGTCAGATCAGACTTACTTAACATGCTTTCATTTAATCCAAAGGCTAAAATTGCCATTAAGGGATAGATATTTATGGAGGACCCGTCATTTATCATCACACAAGCCATGTGCTTACCATTAACCTGAGCCTTGATGTAGAGGGGACGATTATGATTCCTTCTTTCCATAAGCAAATCATCATCAAAGTACACCACATTCTACTCGGTTCCTCCCTTAACCCAATCCAGTAACTCAAAGGGTAAGATAGTGGTAGCAATAATAGCCTCGCTCAAAGCCTCCACCAATTTCTATTTGTGCAAAGGAGATTGCCTCATCCCAAATACCTATCTAAGCCTGCATCTTTTTTCAATTGTTTGATTATCTGATCATCCTCAATCTCCTTCTTTGTTGGCACGGTAGTAGGAGTTGGTCGCCTTTCAATCTTTAGGGCCACTCTCCTACTCCTTGTGATTGCCTTGACTTTTTTCTCTTCCTCTATTTCTTCCTTATATTCACTGGCTGAACTTCAGATATCAATGGGCATTAAAGGCCCTTTGTCCTCACTTTCTGTAGGAGTATCCCAATAGTCAATTATAGAAACTGGCTGATTTTCTACAACTGGCTTTGTTACTTTTGGGGTGGAGCAAGTAACGGCCAAGTACTCATTCCCATAGAGATCTTTCATCACATACCACTTAGGTAAACTTGACCCAATCATGTACACTGGAGGGGGCACAACATTGTAACCTCCTTTCTTCTTCTTATACCTTTTTCCAAGATGTAAAATCTGCTTGCTATCTATTAAATCCTAAATCTTGTTCCTCACAGTATTAATCCTCCTTATGGTAGGGCAAATTTTGACTCTTTATAGGCCTCGATGGTAAAGGCTGAAGCTTCACTTCTTTAACCAATTTATTCAAAACCTAAGACAATGATTTACCCAGATCAAAATAGTGCCTCTAGTTAGCCTTTGTAGCAGATACCTTTGCAATCTTTCAAGCTCTATTCTGCCCACTAATATATCCAATAGCTTTGTTACTACTGAAATTCCTTATCGTATTCTCATTACTTGCCCTTCTGGCTAAGTACTCTCCTTCAGCCTCTATAACTATATCCTTTAAAGACTTTCAGTCTTTCAAACCCTTTATCTTCAAACAATCTCTCAAGTATTGACTTGCATTCTAAATAACCTAATTTGATCAGTTATGTCAGGTTACTTTTTCATCTCCATCCCCCTATTCCTCTACCTTATAAGGTATTCATGGAATGACTCGCCATGATTTTGTTGGAGTAACTCAAGATCTTTCAAGGTGATCTCCATACTCTTCTGTCAATAGGTTCCAATCCTCTTTAGGTTGATTATCAACCCATGGTACTAGTCTATTGGCAAGATAAGCTTAAGAAAAAGCATTCCACCTTATATCTCTTGGATAAAGTAGACCCCTTTATAATCAATATGTATTGCTTGACATGCTATGATGCGCGCCGGAGCCACTCATTTTTGGTTGGCCCTCGGAGGGCCACTTTTTGGGTTCGAGACCGTTTGGCCACTTCACAATAAAAAGGGATTAAGCCCAAATTATTATTGGTAGTCAACTCACGAAGGCATTTGCTAATGGACCCAAAAAGATAGGTGTCATGGAGTTACAACCCAACAGAACATTGCAAAATGATTCTCAACCTTTTAATGTCTGAATAGAAATTGGTGTTCGGGACATCACTGTTATTAGGTATCTTAGGTAGGTGTTATTTTATAATTAATCCTCTCTCCTCTCTCACACAATGGAAGCAATAAAATTTAAGAAAACATCCCAAGCAAGTAAAGAAAGCAATAAATATATACTTAAAATAAAATCTTACTTAAAAATTATTACATAAGTAAATCATCCACAACATTAAAGTGCGAATAAATACACATACATAAATCAAGGAGTTAATTTGGGTTGGAAACATTGGTTTCCTCATGCATATTAATTTACAGAAAAAAGCTTTTATTATATTATGTGAATTTTTGGGTTAAAAGTTAGATATTGATCCATTTTTATTAAAGAAAACCTAGTTAATTAGTAAAAATGATTTAAGTGAAATTTTATCATTTAACGTGCAAAAAATCATTTATTACTACCTATGACATCCCCAAAATAATACATCCAGAAATAAATAAACCAATAATAAAAAAAATAAAATGAATAAACGACAAGCAACATCATAATAAGCCAAATAAAAATTAAAGCAATGATGTAACAGGAATAGATATGATGACTAGAGTGGGAGCATGACTTCTCATGTAAATACTATATGTCCTTCGCAGCCATAAATATACCGATTACTCAAAAAATCAAACAAACAAATTAATTAGCATTGATGATAAAACATCTACATAATTTGTTCACACATACATACTGATTGCAGGTACAACAACATATATACAATAAAAAAATGCACCAAATATTGCGTGAATATTGTATACAATAAAAATAACTTAAGAACATAAAAAAAAAACCCTAAAAATGCATGAAAGAATACCATAAAACACCTCAGGGACGGCCACAAAAGGTGAGGAATAGCCATCTGTGGAACGAGGGATAGCCAGAAGGAAGGAGAGGAAATGTCCAGTCCCTCAAATGAGGGATGGTCATCCTTCAACCCTTCTTTCCATCTATTTTTGGCATGTCTTCATAGGTCCAAGGATAGACCTTTTCATATTTTTTTCAATATTCTCTCAAATTTTTCTCTCTCTTTAAGAGTTATATCTGATGCTAGTAAAATTTCTTTTGTGTTTCCTTTAGTTTCGAGATTGAATGAAAATGTGTTTGTTGAGTTAATGTCAAATATAAATGCTTTATGATCATAATTATGCATATTGAAATCAGAAGAAACATCACACATGTAAGCAAAATAATTCATCTCATTGATGTAATAAAAAAAGCAAACATTGTTCTCAACAAAAAGTTCAGAAACATAAACAACAACAATAAAAGTGTCTTCCTCAATCTTCTCAACATCAGGCATCTCTTCAGTCTCTAGTTTAGCTTTAGGTGGCTCCTCGGCCTGCATCTTCTCTTTGCATTTCAGTTTAATAACAAGCAGTGTAACACCCTTCTCGTAACAGTACATTCTGAAACGAAACTTGGCTGACGACGGTAAGTTTTTTTTTTCTATGAAAAATAAAATACATTCTAAATTCTTATAGAAACTTAATTAAGCATTGATTTAATATTTTAATCATATAAAATCTTTCTTTTCTTTCTCTTTCTAATTACCCTTTTTCAGAAATCTTTACAGATTTATTTGGTCTTTGCATTTTATTTCAAATGAATCGTTTTTGTTATAACTATTCGTATTCAATTCGATTAAACAATACTTATTTATTCATTTCGATGTACCCCTAGTGCAATATAACAGGTTTCTCACAAAGGATACTCGGGACTGGACCCGAAGGTCCCACTAAACAGATAGAGAAATGATCTCGAAAGATCAAGTCTCACAGAGCAGAAACATATACACTTTCACTTTCACTGAAGCTATGGAGATCAAAGATCCCGCCCATAGCTAAGCAAGTCGCCATGACTTGCACCGCGGTACAGATGTGTCCCTATGGCTAGCCAATTATATCTAAAATAAGAATCTAATATCTGTCTATCGCTAAGGGCAAACACAATTTATCACATTTACAATTACTTTAAACATTTAAAAATTCTTAATTTCTTTCTTTTATTCTTTTATACATTTTATTATAATCAAATACACTCTTTTTGTGTTATCGGATATTCAATAACTTTTTGTCATATCATTGACTTTATCTTTTCAGATCATTTTTGTGAATTATTCTTCGATAATTCACACAGATACTTAGGCTTTCAGTAATTTATATATTTTCTTTCACTTTGTCTTTTCAAATCACTGTTGTGAATTATTTGTTAATAATTCACTCAAACACTTGGATTTTTCGATCTTTTACACAAATTCTGACTTTTCTTTTATTTTTCTTGTATACTTCTTTACAAATCATTTTTAATACTTTTAGGCTTGACGTTTTTACAGTTTTTCCTTTTTCAGTTTAATTTTTTAATTATTCGATATGCCGACTTTTATTTCGTCGGCGAATTAATTTTATAATCATTTATTCTCTTAATCCTTTTTGTTAACTAATTTATTTTGATAAATTAGTTACATTTTTATGTTCCTACTTTTTATTCAATTAGGAACTATATTAATATAATTTATTATTTTATAATTCAAAAATACATAATTTAACTTTTTCTATTGATTTATTCATTTCAAATGCATAATTACAATTTTGTCATTATAATCATTTATTTTCATTTTTATTATACAATTTCTTTCATTATTCATCTTTTAATTCTTTATTTTACCATTTCGAGTAAAATTACATTTTAGTCCTTAAACCATGAAAATTCTATCTTTCGAAACTGTTAGGCCTTTGAAATTACCATTTTACCCTTATTAAGTATTTCTTACTTATTTTTACGCGTTAATCACTTACATTAGTAAAATTACCATTTTGCCCCAAAACTTTTATTTTCCTTCATTTAAATCATTTTTCTATTCAAAACTCATTTTATCTTTCTTTTATTTACGTATTAATTTATTTTCATCATTTTCGATTATTTATGAATTATTTACCAATAATTCATGATTCTTATTATTTTCATGACCCAATAATTATTTCGAAAAATCCGTCGGTTGACTTTTTATTTCTCGTCATTGATATTAAATTATTTTTCATATTTATTCATCACTTTAGTTATTTTTATACACTTATGCATTAAAAATTCAATTATTTTCATTGTACATGTTCACCTAAAAATTCCAATAATATCCAAATCAATTCAATAAATTCCAATAAAATTTATTTATGCATTATTCATTATTTAGCATCATTCTCCACTAACATAATCAATTATTCTTCATTATTTCACAATTTCCACTATGGACATAACCAATACATAGGCTTTAAAAATTCAAAATATATTCCAATAATTCACTAAAAATTTAAAGGCACCATTTATCATTTATACAATTAATTTAGACTAACATATAATATTTTCATGCAAATATTCCTTCATTTTCCCTTACTACAATATTCGGCCATCACAAAATTTCACCTAAAACATTTTCTTTTTCCCTTTTAATCTTTCATTTCATCTTCTCTAAGGTTCAATTTCATTTACCCTAAATAAATGTCATAAATTAAGCACTTTAAAAATTTTTAACCTAATTACATTAAAGGAATTTCTTCACAAAAAAGGGAAATTAATAGATTTTATAGTCACTTACCTTTTTCTCAAGCTTTAGCTTCCTTAAGTTTCACTTTTCTTTACTTGGCACCAAGCACAACTCCATCCATCCACAATCTCCTCCTTGGCCGAAATCTTCAAGCTTCCTAACATCAAATTTTTATCCTCAAATGACAAATCCAAGCTCATATTCATTATCTAGACCTCAAAATCTATAGAAAAACATCAAAGAAATAATTTAAAACACTAAAATTCATAAACTCCAACTTACCCTATTTTCTTCAATCCCTTGATTAATAGCCTTCCTTTGCTCAAATCACTTGATTAAGATCACTAGGATGATCTAGAGAGCTAGAACTTCATTTCTTATGTTGAGTTTTATGAGAAATTTGAGGTAGAAGAAGAAATCAAAGGGAGAGAGGGAGAGAAGGTGGTTCGGCCACCTAAGGAGAGGAAGATAGAGCCAGCAAAATCTGAAGATTTTTACAGATTTTGTCTCCTTTTATATCTCTCAAATGAGCCTAATTAAGGGCTTAACTAATGGGCTTAACCCAAGTATAAAATTAAGCCCATTTTAAGTCATTTTGGGCCCAAACCAAAATCTTTATCTTCCTCACTTCAAATTACTTAAATTTTGATTCCATCATTCTTAAAACATCAAAAATAGGTAGGACGTAAATTTTTGGCTCAATCGGAGTCCGTTATCGGTCCGATTCAAACTTATCGATCCGATTCGATAACTGCCGGAGTCACCGAAAAATTCAATTTTCATCACCAAAATATTATACATAAAAATTCATGTAGACACGCAAAATCTGACGATATTCGGAGTTCGTTTACTATTTTTAATTATTTAAGCAAAATCAAATTTCCTTCCCTATCAGGAAAATTGTCTCGCTACCTTTTTCGTATTTTTGACTTTTGGAGGCCCATTTGATCTCAAATTCACTTCAAATTTCAACCCTAGACTCACCATAACTATTCCTTTCAAATGGTCCAATAAAATATTTTCAACTTTCGGGTGTCCTTTCGGACCCGAAAAATACTATTCACTGTCGGAAAGTACTATTTACGGCTGACCCGGTATTGAGGCCATTACAATTCTCCCCTACTAAAAGAAATTTCGTCCTCGAAATTTACTTATAAAACATTGTAGAGGATGCCATACAGTTGCTACCAAACTTCTTTCACACTTCATAAGTCCAAAATACCTCTCCCAAAGAAACTCACTTACATTTAAAATTAGTCGATCTTTATCAGTTTCTCTTTTCTAAACATATCATCTTAATAAGAGTTGAATTCTACTATAAATAATCACTTTTCACAGTCATTGCCACAATTCCATACACTTTACCATACTCTTTCTTTCAATATCTAAAACATTCAGTCTGACTAATCCTTAGTCAAAGGTGAATCACTATGTCAATACTGAGACATTACCAATCTTCCTCTTTTGACACTTAACAAATCCGTTGACAGATTCTTTAATCACATTATTCCACTTCTAAACAAATACCATTACAAGTCAGAGCAATTCTCAAATAAGTTTAATGCTCTGCGTCCATATATCAATACATTTAACATTTAATTATATCCGTCACATTCCACTTCCAATATGGCTTCCAGAATCAAGCTTTTAATCCTGGCACACCTGATCACTTACAGGATGTCAGGCATTACTATTTCAATGAACTTGAGTAAGAATCTTTCGATTTACTCACAATGACTACTATATAAACTTTTCCTTTCAAAATTACTGTCCTCACCTGCTGTACAAAATCAGTTTCACTTATTTTCCAGTTAAACACTCCCATCTGGAGTCAAACTTAAACTGGCTCTCACAGCCCGAAAACCAAAAACATTATCATTAACCATTTACACCTATCCTTTCCATCGATTCACCAACAGGGTCAGTATACTGATAAATTTAATTGACATGACCAATATCTCACAATGGTCACATCAAAATTGGAAAACAATCTTAAGCACACTAGTTCTTATCTCATTCTTAGGTTATCCTTATGCTCATCATATCTCCTGTCAGTTTCATCCTATCAAGTGGGGCCTAAACATACAGTATAATGCATATCAGATGTTGTCAAACAATATGAAATGCCATGCAATGAATGTATGATTTCATGTATGCAGATAGAATACTGTCAAGTATCCTCATATAATGCAGAGATCATAGCCCATCCCAGAGCTATGAGAAATACAATCAAATCCCCACTCCTATAAGGAAATCACTGACAGATATATATATATATAGAGCATCTTAAACAACCTTAACTTATACCAATTTGCTCACTAGCATTCTTAAACCAAAACAATCCAATCAAAGTATCTCCTTATCCCGTACAATTTATCCATACTCACAATACAATTCCTTTATATTTCTATCACACTCTTCATCTTGTGCTTCTTTTAACTGTTCTCATCCATATAGATACTTAAACTCTCACATTTTCACTTAATGTCAGTCAACTTTTCTTTTTCCTGCTTTGACTCTCATGACGTCTCAAGCAGCAATACTTCCATTCTCATTCACTATCATTTCTATCATGCAAAATCAATCCTTTCATACTTGACAATCTCAGTCAAATGTCAACTCTTCCACTTTAACACAGATAGGGGACCAAGTACCATTCAGATTACTTAACACATATTTCCTTATAATTGGCATGTATATACAGACAAACCTATCACTTATCCTTATCCCACTCCGATCTTAGAACGCCTCAAACCTTTGCTCTGATACCACTAAATGTAACACCCTTCTCAGAACAGTACTTTCTGAAACGAAACTTGGCTGACGACGGTAAGTTTTTTTTTTCTATGAAAAATAAAATACATTCTAAATTCTTATAGAAACTTAATTAAGCATTGATTTAATATTTTAATCATATAAAATCTTTCTTTTCTTTCTCTTTCTAATTACCCTTTTTCAGAAATCTTTACAGATTTATTTGGTTTTTGCATTTTATTTCAAATGAATCGTTTTTGTTATAACTATTTGTATTCAATTCGATTAAACAATACTTATTTATTCATTTCGATGTACCCCTAGTGCTATATAACAGGTTTCTCACAAAGGATACTCGGGACTGGACCCGAAGGTCCCACTAAACAGATAGAGAAATGATCTCGAAAGATCAAGTCTCACAGAGCATAAACATATACACTTTCACTTTCACCGAAGCTATGGAGATCAAAGATCCCGCCCATAGCTAAGCAAGTCGCCATGACTTGCACCGCGGTACAGAGGTGTCCCTATGGCTATCCAATTATATCCAAAATAAGAATCTAATACCTGTCTATCGCTAAGGGCAAACACAATCAATCACATTTTCAATTACTTTAAACATTTAAAAATTCTTAATTTCTTTCTTTTATTCTTTTATACATTTTATTATGATCAAATACACTCTTTTTGTGTTATCGGATATTCAATAACTTTTTGTCATATCATTGATTTTATCTTTTCAAATCATTTTTGTGAATTATCCTTCGATAATTCACACAGATACTTAGGCTTTTCAGTAATTTACATATTTTCTTTCACTTTGTCTTTTCAAATCACTGTTGCGAATTATTTGTTAATAATTCACTCAAACACTTGGATTTTTCGATCTTTTACACAAATTCTGACTTTTTTTTTATTTTTCTTGTATACTTCTTTACAAATCATTTTTAATACTTTTAGGCTTGACGTTTTTACAGTTTTTCCTTTTCAGTTCAATTTTTCAATTATTCGATATGCCGACTTTTATTTCGTCGGCGAATTAATTTTATAATCATTTATTCTCTTAATACTTTTTGTTAACTAATTTATTTTGATAAATTAGTCACATTTTTATGTTCCTACTTTTTATTCAATTAGGAACTCTATTAATATAATTTATTATTTTATAACTCAAAAATACATAATTTAATTTTTTCTATTGATTTATTCATTTCAAATGCATAATTACGATTTTGTCATTATAATAATTTATTTTCATTTTTATTATACAATTTCCTTCATTATTCATCTTTTAATTCTTTATTTTACCATTTCGAGTAAAATTACATTTTAGTCTTTAAACCATGAAAATTCTATCTTTTGAAACCGTTAGGCCTTTGAAATTACCATTTTACCCTTATTAAATATTTCTTACTTATTTTTACGCGTTAATCACTTACATTAGTAAAATTACCATTTTGCCCCAAAACTTTTATTTCCTTCATTTAAATCATTTTTCTATTCAAAACTCATTTTATCTTTCTTTTATTTACGTATTAATTTATTTTCATCATTTTCGATTATTTATGAATTATTTACCAATAATTCATGATTCTTATTATTTTCATGACCCAATAATTATTTTAAAAAATCCGTCGGTTGACTTTTTATTTCTCGTCATTGATATTAAATTATTTTTCATATTTATTCATCACTTTAGTTATTTTTATACACTTATGCATTAAAAATTCAATTATTTTCATTGTACATGTTCACCTAAAAATTTCAATAATATCCAAATCAATTCAATAAATTTCAATAAAATTTATTTATGCATTAATCATTATTTAGCATCATTCTCCACTAAAATAATCAATTATTCTTCATTATTTCACAATTTTCACTATGGACATAACCAATACATAGGCTTTAAAAATTCAAAATAAATTCCAATAATTCACTAAAAATTTAAATGCACCATTTATCATTTATACAATTAATTTAGACTAACATATAATATTTTCATGCAAATATTCATTCATTTTCCCTTACTACAATATTCGGCCATCACAAAATTTCACCTAAAACATTTTCTTTTTCCCTTTTAATCTTTCATTTCATCTTCTCTAAGGTTCAATTTCATTTACCCTAAATAAATGTCATAAACTAAGCACTTTAAAAATTTTTAACCTAATTACATCAAAGGAATTTCTTCACAAAAAAGGGAAATTAATAGATTTTGTAGTCACTTACCTTTTTCTCAAGCTTTAGCTTCCTTAAGTTTCACTTTTCTTTACTTGGCACCAAGCACAACTCCATCCATCCACAATCTCCTCCTTGGCCGAAATCTTCAAGCTTCCTAACATCAAATTTTTGTCCTCAAATGACAAATCCAAGCTCATATTCATTATCTAGACCTCAAAATCTATGGGAAAACATCAAAGAAAAAATTTAAAACACTAAAATTCATAAACTCCAACTTACCCTATTTTCGTCAATTCCTTGATTAATAGCCTTCCTTTGCTCAAATCACTTGATTAAGATCACTAGGGTGATCTAGAGAGCTAGAACTTCATTTCTTATGTTGAGTTTTATGAGAAATTTGAGGTAGAAGAAGAAATCAAAGGGAGAGAGGGAGAGAAGGTGGTTCGGCCACCTAAGGAGAGGAAGATGGAGCCAGAAAAATCTAGAGATTTTTACAGATTTTGTCTCCTTTTATATCTCTCAAATGGGCCTAATTAAGGGTTTAACTAATGGGCTTAACCCAAGTATAAAATTAAGCCCATTTTAAGTCATTTTGGGCCCAAACCAAAATCTCTATCTTTCTTACTTCAAATTACTTAAATTTTGATTTCATCATTCTTAAAACATCAAAAATAGGTAGGACATAAATTTTTGGCTCAATAGGAGTCCGTTATCGATCCGATTCAAACTTATCGGTCCGATTCGATAACTGCCGGAGTCACCGAAAAATTCAATTTTCATCACCAAAATATTCTACATAAAAATTCATGTAGACACGCAAAATATGACGATATTCGGAGTTCGTTTACTATTTTTAATTATTTAAGCAAAATCAAATCCCATTCCTTACCAGGAAAATTGACTCGCTACCTTTTTCGTATTTTTGACTTTTGGAGGCTCATTTGACCTCAAATTCACTTCAAATTTCAACCCTAGACTCACCATAACTATTTCTTTCAAATGGTCCAATAAAATATTTTCAACTTTCGGGTGTCATTTCGGGCCCGAAAAATACTATTCACTGTCGGAAAGTACTATTTACGGCTGACCCGGTATTGAGGTCATTACAAGCAGCTTCTCTGTCATAACTTCCTTTAGTGCTTCTTTATCCCAGGCTAAATGGTGCAGCAGAATTTCCTCATCCTAGAAACCTTTAACTGGTTTGATGATTCCTTGTTCCCAATCGAAGACATCAATGAACAGCTAAACTCTCGATCTTTGGGGCCACTCTCCCACTTCTTGTGACTGCCTTCACTTCATTTTCTTCCTCTGATTCTTCTTTATCCTTACTGAATGAACTCTAGATATCAATGGGCACTATAACTCCCTCATCCTCACTCTTCGTAGGGGGTATTCCAACAGTTAACCATAAAAACTGGCCGACTTTCTCAACTTGTTTTGTTACTTTGGGGGTGGAGCGAGTAACGGCCAAGTCCATCGTGCCTCTAGCATATTATACAAACCATAAATAAATTATATTGTAATAAAACATGCATATTAATCATATTTAACAATAAAAAATCAAATCAGTGTTTAGCAATCATAAAAGCATGTGAATGAATCATAGAGAGAGAAAATGAGAATGACCCTAGAATATTACACTCAGAAGGTATTCTAACTCTATAAATCCTATAGTCCAGCTCTCTTCTCCGAATTATTCTCTTTGATTCTCAAAGAAAGTATGAAATTTGTTGTGCATTTTAAGAAAATTGTTAGAGTATAAACCTTTTTAAAGAGAGATAAAAATTTGTTTTCTTCCTTCCATTATGGTTGCTCCCTAATGAATAATTATTCCCCCCTTAGAAACCTTAGACTTTTGTTTTTATACCTAAAGAAGAGTTTTAATCCAATTATAACTCAAAAATCACCAGATTAAGAGAGAAAATCCCTAAAATCTGGGCCTCATCTTTTTCAGGTAACTTCCTCTTTTTGAAAATCCAGGAAAACATGCAAAAATCTAGGTTTTGACCTATGGATAGGTGTATATGAGTGAGGGATGGTCGTCCCTCATCAATAGACCTCAACTTTCCTTAAAATGCCACTGATTTACACTGTTCTAAAGGTGAGGATCCACAGACGGCCCCCTTAGGTGATAGACGACCATCTGTCACCACTGTCAGTCCATACCCAAGGTTTTTTTGCATATTTTGTTAAAACACTCAAAAATATTTTGAAAACATTTAGAAATTCATGAAAAACTTTGAGAGAAGATGACAAGTTCATGATCAGAGCTTTGAGATCTGAATCTGCTGTTAGTAATATACTATTTCCTTATCATCGGATAACCTTGATCTAGGTTACCTTGGGTCACGGTATTTACACATGCGCTGAAAGATCTGAAGTGCCACCAAACCTTGGCAAATCAAGAATTTTGAACCTTTGGGCTAATGACTTATCTTCATCCAAGTCTCTATCTTCAAGGTTCATCCCCTGCCAGTAGACAATAACCTAGACATAGCTTCAATCATTTCTTCTATTTTTTTGAAAGTTGGGTCCACAACACTAGGGCCTCTTATTTTTATATTCATCATTAAAGGGACATAGTCTTCGTCCTCCTCTTCTATAAAGTCATCCTCATGCACTACAAGAAAATTCTGAAATAGCAACGAAAAATAGCAATGAAAATTGTTGATTTTCAGTTGCTAATTAAAATTAGCAACGAAAATTAGCAAAGGAAAAAACGGTTGCTATTTTCACCGTTGCTATTTTTAGCAACGGAAATGATTTCATTGCTAAATTTAGCAACGGAATTTGAATTCCGTTGCTAAATTCCAACCAGTGTAAGATTCGATGAAATTATCAAAATAGCAACGGAAATTAATTTTCGTTGCAATTTTTAGCAACGAAAAATAATTTCCATTGCTATTTTCAGCAACAAAAATCACAATTCCGTTGCTATTTTCAGCCAGTATTATAAAAAAAAAGCGACAAAATTTTCGTCGCTCTTCCATCACTAAAATATTGTTGATTATTTACAAAATTACTTTCAGTTTTTCTATTTGTGGCCCATAAGATCTCAAAAAATTTTGAACTTAGATTGTGATAGAAGATTACGAACTAAATCAAATATTTGTGGTAATCACATGTAATACAAATGAAATTAATTTTCACTCTATTTTTAGAAATTGTAACTATAAAAAAATAAAATAAATATGGCTCATAAGATCTCAAGCAGCAAAAAATTAACTAAATTTGTAGAGCCAAAGCAGCAGCCCCATTTCCTTTTTTCAACTACAATAGGACACCTCTCAATTCATCAAAATTAATTCAAAAGCAAAAATCATACAAAGATTCAAAATCAATTCAAAACTTGCATCCAAATATCCAAAATTAAATCAACCAAAATCAAACCAAGAAGAAAAAGAGATATGAGTTAGAATGTACCTTTGAAATTTAGATTCTTTAGATCCACAGAAGAAGAGAAACAGACAAACCCAAAACTCCATTAGATACAAACTCACTTTTACCCTTTACAATGAGTCAAGTAAGTCTTAGATTGGGACATCTAACCCCAAATAAACAACAAAGAAGCAAAAACGAAAATTAAAGATAAATAAAATTATCAAATCAAAGGAAATCAAGAAAAAGAAAATAACAAGAAAAAGAAAAATTGGGAGAAAAATAAGTACCTTTAGAAGAGATTGAAAGAGGCCTTGATGGAGAGCAAGAGAGAGAGAGAGAGACAAAGAGAGGCTTGAGGCAGAAAAATGTAGAGCCAAAGAAAATCGCAGCTTTTATACTTAGGGCTAAGAAAATCGCAGCTATTTTTTCAAATTAGCAACGGAATTAGATTTTTTAGCAACGAAAAATGAATTCCGTTGCTATTTTTCAAATTAGCAACGGAAAATTAATTCTGTTGCTATTTTTGGAACAAAATTTTTTTCTCGAATAATATTAATTTAGCAACGGAAATGAATTTCGTTGCTATTTTTCAAATTATCAACAGAAAATGAGTTCCGTTGCTATTTTTTGGTACAAAATTTTTTTCTCGAATGATCTTAATTTAGCAATGGAAATGGAATTCCGTTGCTATTTTTAAAATTAGCAACGAAAAATGAATTATGTTGCTATTTTTTTTGACAAAAATTTTTCTCGAATTATCTTAATTTAGCAATGGAAAATGAATTCCGTTGCTATTTTCAAATTAGAAACGGAAAATGAGTTTCGTTGATATTTTTTGGGACAATTTGTTTTTTTCCGAATGATCTTAATTTAGCAACGGAAATGAATACCGTTGCTATTTTTCAAATTAGCAACAGAAAATGAATTCCGTTGCTATTTTTTGGAACAAAATTTTTTTCTCGAATAATCCTAATTTAGCAATGAAAATGGAAGTCCGTTGCTATTTTCTAAAATTAGCAACGGAAATTGAGTTCCATTGCTATTTTAGCAACGAAAATAAAATTCCGTTGCTAAATTTCCCCCAAAATTTTAGCATCACATCCTGGCACTTAATTTAGCAACGAAAAAATATTGCGTTGCTATTTTAGCAACGAAAATAATTCAGTTGCTATTATTTATACATTCACTAAATTCGACATAAAATAGCAACGAAATTTAGATTCTGTTGCTATTTTAGCAACGGAACATAAATAGCAACGGAATAAAAATTTTGTTGCTATTATTTATACCTTCACTAAATTCGACATAAATTAGCAACGAAATATAAATTTCGTTGCTATTTTAACAACGAAATTAATTTTCGTTGCTAATTTTCATCCCAAATTTTTTCCACTGTCAAGTGCCGCCATTTTTAGCAACGAAAATTATTTTTCGTTGCTATATTTTGGCACTAAAATCTCCCTCTTTTTTAGCAATGAAATACAACCATTTTGTATTCTGTTGCTAAATCCCCAAAACTTCAACCAATTTTAGCAACGAAAATTATTTTTCGTTGCTAAATAGCAACGAAATTGGTATTCCATTGCTAAATTAGCAACGGAATGAATTCCGTTGCTATTTTTTCGTTGCTATTTGGCTATTTTCTTGTAGTGATGATCTTATCTCCTTTCCCTCTTAGGTACATCTCGAAGCATTGTAGCATTAGCTGCGATGGCATTCCTAACGTGCAATCGCTTTGTTGTCTCGTAAATGGGTGCTACAGGCTGAGTTCTGACATTAGGTGTTACAGAAGCCACCATTCCACCAATCATAGCTAACATCCTTTCTTTAAACTCCTACAGATGTCTATCTAATCTCTAATCTAAGTCATCCCTAACTGTCGAAGGCCCAATCGGAGTAACATTCATCCTTTCCTTCAAAAATGAAAGCCTTGTGGTGGTGTCATCAACCACTCTTTCAGTCTCATTTAATTCATCATTTTCCAATCCTGACTACTTTTTCATAACTGGCTTGAACCCAACTCAGAACTAACTTTCAAACCTAAGTTTGAACCTAAACTTGATCGCAGTAGGCTAGATATAGATCTTTGAACCAGATGCCTTTCTAACCCTCTGGACCACTTAGATGAGTTTATAATGGCTGAAGGAATCAGAGGTTAGGAATGATGCATGATAAATGATGCATGGGCATAGTATATACATGATGTATGAATGCAATACATGATTTTGTTCGATGTCAATCACAACCACACACAAGCAGACCAATAGCCTTCCAACCTTATCACTTTTACATAGGGTGTCGTGTAGTTTCTTTTCTAGGTAGGCTTAGCCCGTGGGTCAACAGGATACCCAATGGATGAGCATGGTGCACGATGAAAAATCAACAACATAACCTCTTTAATTGAAAGTACAGGCATATAGGTTTTGACCATTATGTATTTTGACTAACTCATACAAATCGGGTTGGTCCCGTCAAGGTATGGCAGCCTTTTACTGGTACCTCCTAACATGTATAAAGGTCCACATAGTAAGCAAAATATTATTATGGTTCTACAACCTAGGGAAAGTTGTTATTGTCATTACATGGGCTTGAGTTAGAGGTAATAAAATTTTAGAATTACTCAAGCATGGTCCCTACCAATAAGTCTATCTCATCATGAACATAGCAACTGATGGATCACCATTTTATATACCATTTGGTACTAGAGTTAGGCTTATGGGTCTCCTTGATAGTTCCCTACACTGAGTGAATGTAGGGCGTGCTTCAGGATAGCATCGGGGCTGAAAGGGGCACCTAACCTAATTTTAAAGCTCTAAGATGGATGTAATAAATGAAATTTAGAAAGGAGATACGATTAATAGCAAAATCCAATTATAAAAAACTTAATCAAAACGCTTTTTAGAGTAAGTTCTCTTTTGTTTCCCAGTGGAGTCGCCATTATGACGCGCATCGGAGCTTTCGCTCGCTTTTAGGTTCACTCTTGGAGGCCTACTTTTTAGGTTTGAGACCAAATAAGGCTCACTTGACTCATAAATTGCCACTTTGCAATAAAAAGAGATCAAGCCCAATTTATTATTGGTGACCAATTCAGAAGCATAACTTCTTGTGCAAAAAACCACAAACCCTTTGAAGCCATAAAGGTATCAAATACTAGAAGAAAATCACAAAAAAAGAATTAGCATTCACAAATAACATAGCAAAATAATGACATATTCATCTTGAATACAAATAGAATGGGTTTAAATATAGAATCATATTATGCAGTATTGAAATCACATAAAGCAATGTACAAATATGACAGGAGATGAATAAATGGCATGAAAATTAGCAAAAATACATATAATGCATCAAAAATGCTCAAAGAAATAGCCACAGGTAGTCAAAGTAAAGCAAAGGACAGCCACAAACGAGTGAGAAATGGGACAAGGAGATAAAACCATGATGTCCCATCCATCAGATGACAGATGGACGTTCATCGGGTCATTTACCTATCTGTCACCCCTGGACAGCACCAGTTGCAGGTTTTTGTGGCAAAAAAATGGAAAATTCACACAAAACACATTATTAGCTCTAAACATGCAATATTATATGCCAAATCATGCCAACAACATATTAAAATACCTAATAAGGCATTAATTACACCAAAAACATCAAATTACAAAATTTAAGATAGTGAGAAAAAGCTTTACATATACAATAATGGAGGAATCTTATTCTAAACACACCATTAACATGCCAATTTAGTCCAGATGTGTGATTTAACACATCAAATCATGCGAATAAATTAGATGTAACATTTAATCACAAGTACTCCAATAAATTCACATGAATTTTGGGCATGATCATTTGAAAGAGAGAAAAATACAAAAGAAGAAAGAGAGCCTAAAATATTACCCTCAAGAGATATTCTGACTCTAAAATCTCTATAGTCTAGATCTCCACTCCGATTTGATCCTTTATTTTTAGAAAAATCAATGAAAATTGTATGATTTGTGTTTTTAATTTAAAAGAATATTAGAGAATGAGAACTTTAGAGAGAAAGAAATTAACTTTCTTCTTTTTCGAAGCCTTTTTGCTTTCTGTAAAATAATGATCCCCCTTTTTGAAACTTAACCATTTCTGCTTATGACTATTCCAAGAGGCAAGCTGTTGGGACCTTCAAGGCAAGTTGTTGGGACCTGTAAGGCATTAGTAAAGACAAATCCCATTGAGACAAAACCCAATTTTATGATGCTAACTATTCCAGCTAATTTCTCTGTGCTATTAGGAAGACCATGGTTTCACAAGCTGGGTGCAGTGCCTTCCACACTGCATAAGATGATTAAGATCCCCTATGATGGCCAAGTGATTACTATTAAAGTTGTAAGGGAGAATCAGGTGTCTGTACCGAGATAGCTAAAAAGCCTTTTACTAGGTTTCATGTGTCTACCATCAGTGATGAAGAAGGTGAAGGTAGCTATGTTAATTGTCCTTAAGTGTTAACATAATGAAGAAGATAAACTTCCTACTTGGTGTTGATTTGGACAAGAACTCTAAGGGCCTCAGACTGCTATAGCTTTTAAGGGTCAAAAGGACAAAAAGGGGTTAGGCTTTACTGATTCCAATCAGAAAGATAAAGAGAAAAAAGTAGTGAAAAGGATTCCCCACATTTATTAGAGCTTTGTGGTAGCTCCAGGTATTTTCCTTTACTATGGGGAGAATGAACCTCAACTGATAGAGGGAAAGCTGGTGCTAGGTTTTGAGCTATTCAATAATGTATTCAACTGGAAGCAAGGGATTATCAAGCCAGTTAAGGGTTTTTGAGATGAAGAGATTCTGCTACACCATTTAGCTTGAGACAAGGAAATGCCTGAAGAGGTTTTAATAGAGAAGTTGCTTGTTGTTCAACTAAAAGGTAAAGAGAAGGTCAAGGTTGAGGATCCACCAGAGGCCAAGTCCAAAGAGACATCCAATCCTACCAAGACTAAAGAAGATGCTTTTATTGATATTGTTTATGTTCCTAAACTTTTTGATGAGAACATTGATTGCTCTTTTAATTATATTAATAAGATGAACAATTTTGCTTACTTATGTGATGTTTCTGTTGATTTCAATATACATAATCATGATCTTGACCCATTCATATTTGATATTAACTTAACAAATACATGTTCATTTAATCTCGAAACCAAGAAAATCCAAAAGAAATTTTATTAAGATCAAACATAACTCCTGAGGAGAGAGAAAAATTTGAGAGAATATTTAAAAAATATGAAAACATCTTTACATGGACCTATAAAGACATGCCCAGAATAGATCGAGAAATCATTGAACATGTCATTCCAATATATCTAGGGTATATACTAGTCAAACAAAAGCTTAAGAGAATTAGACCAGAATGGACAGAAAAGGTTAAAGATGAAGTTAGGAAACATATAGAAGCTAAGTTCCTAGTGAAAGTTCAATATCCCACCTAGCTAGTAAATGTAGCTCCTATAGAAAAGAAGGATGGAATAACCAATGTTTGTGTAGATTATAGGGATCTAAATAAAGCCTATCCTAAGGATGATTTCCCTCTGCCTCACATAGATATCTTGGTTGATAGTGCAGTTGCTTGTGCCATGTATAGTTTTATGGATGGATATACAGGATATAATCAGATTCTGAACAAGATATTAGACTAAATTAAGACAACTTTCATAACTTAATAGGGTATATATGTCTATCGAGTTATTCCTTTTGGACTAAAAAATATAGGTGCTACCTATCAAAGGATGGCAACTAAGATACTGGATGACTTAATTCATAAAGAAGTGGAGGTATATGTAGATGACATGATGATCAAGTCAGTTACCCGGGAAGGTCATTTTGAGGCACTAGAGAAGTTCTTCTAAAGAATTAATAAGTACAACTTTCGTCTTAATCCAAAGAAGTGTATCTTTGGGGTCACCTCTAGTAAGCTTTTAGAGCATGTAGTAAACCAGAGAGGTATCGAAGTAAATCTTGACAAGGTATAAGCTATTAGGAAAATGTCAGTATCCTAGAAGGAAAAAGAAGTTAGAGGCTTCCCAAGGAGAATCTAGTACATAAGCAAGTTCATAACCAAGTTGACTTCAATCTGAAAGCCAATATTCAAGCTGCTTAGGAAAGACTGGCCAGTGGTCTGGAACGAAGATTGTCAAAAGGCGTTTGATACCATTAAGGAATATTTGCTGCATTTATCGATATTAAGACCGCCTCAGGCAGGTAAACCTTTAATTTTGTATTTGGTTATAGAAGATAGTTCGGTAGGTGTAGTGATAGCTTAAGAGAATGACTTTAGGATTGAGTATGTAGTATACTACCTTAGCAAGAGGTTTCTCCCTTGTGATGTATATAGAGGTTGAAAAGATTTGTCTAGCAGTTATATAGGCATCGAAAAAGCTGAGACACTAATTCCATTCCTATATAATCTAAGTAGTGGCTAAAGAGAACTCTCTTAGGTATTTGCAAGAAGCGCCTTCACTTCTAGGAAAAATGGAAAGATGGTTAATTCTCCTATAAGAGTTTGGCATAAAGTACATCACTAGGAAAATCATTAAAGGGATAGCAGTAGTAGAGTTCCTAGCATATCAACCTTTAGAAGGAGAGGAGGTAACTTATGAGTTTTTTAATAAACACATTGTAGTAATACAGTACAAGTTTGGCAGATGTACTTCGATGGAGCTGTGAACAATAAATGAGCAAGAGTAGGTGTAATCTTGGTCACCCCGGAAGGAGAGAAAATGCCATTAGCCAAGAAACTAAGGTACAAAGACACAAATAATGAAGCCAAATATGAAGTTTACATCTTCGGGTTAGAAGCCTTGCTAGCTGTGGTGGAAAAATTCACATAAATATTTGGAGTCTCGTCATTAGTAATTTATCAAGTGAAAGGTGAATGGTTTTTCAAGGAAGAACGATTATTAACCTATCTCAAGTGTCTAAAAGCTTTGAGTGACCAATTCAAGCTTTGTACTTTTGGGTATGTGCCTAGAGAAAAAAACTAACCGGCAGATAATTTGGCCATCTTGGTGTCAATATAGGATAATTCAAAAGGGGTAAGTATGAGGCTCTTGTTAATTTCGAGTTCTGACGAGCCGTACTTTAAGGATGAATAGATTATGGACATCGACGTGGATAATAAAAAGCCTTGGTACTATAATATTCAAAACTATTTGGAAAGGTCAGTTTTTTTGAAAGAAGCTACTAAAAAGGACCAGAGAATGATTCACAAACTATCAACCTAGTTCATCACCGTAGGATGAATACTTTATAAAAGAGAGCCCGATGGAATCCAGTTAAGATGTCTAGATGAAAAGGACGCAAGAAAGGTCATGAAAGAAGTACATGCAAGAGTGTGTCGAACCCACATAAACAATTTAGCTCTAGCTAAGAAAATTATGCATCAAGGATTCTTTTGGCTCACAATAGACACTAATTGTTCCAAGTATGTTAAAGAGTGACAACTATGTCAATATTATGCAAACCTAAGGCATTTATTTGTTTATGTGTCATGCAATCTCACTTCACCATGGCCATTCATCACATAAGGCATAGATATCATAGGTATAATTAGCCTACCTGCTTCAAACGGACGTAGATTCAGCATAGTAGCCATTGATTACTTCACCGAATGGGTAGAAGTAGAATCTTTCAAAAAGATAGATGTAAGGGATATGGCCATATTCATTGAAAAGAGTCTGATATGTAGACGCTCATTAGGTATGGAGTTCAGCACCATAAGTCTTCCCCTTATAGACCTCAAGCAAATAGAGTAGTTGAGGTGGCTAATAAGAATGTGAAAAGGATTCTAGATAAGATGGTTCGGACTTATAAGGATTGGGCTGATAAGCTACTCTTTACGTTATAGGGCTACAGGACGACAGCCAGAACTTCAACAAGGGCTACTCCATTTTCCTTGACTATGGGACTGAGGCAGTATTACAAGTAGAAATCGAGCGTCAATCCTTGATCATAGTTTTAAAAGCTGAGATACCGAAAGTAGAATGGGCTAAGCAGAGACTATCGCAGCTTAAATTACTGGATAGGGATAGAATAAGGGCATATTATCATAATCAAGTCTATCAAAAGAGGATGGCTCGCTCGTTCAGGAATAATCCTTTTAAAAAAGGAGATTTAGTGTTCAAACAGATGAGGCCGGGAATCCCAGATATTTGAGGCAAGTTTAGGCCCATATGGAAAGAACCTTTTATGCTCAAAAAGTTATTATCCAAGGAATATGCTATTTTGTCAGATAGTGATGGCAATGAGTTTAGAGAACTGATGAATATAGACATATTAAAAAGGTTTAATGGCTAAGACTAAAAAGAGAAAAAGAAGAGAATAAATGCCCTATAGGTTGAAAATAAAAAATGGCGACTTTGCTAAAATTGGGCACCGCATCAGGGTGAAAACCAAAAAAAAGGCATCTTGGGCATAAATTAGAGGTTGAGAGAAAATAATCAATCAAGAAAACTCGAGAGGGCTATTGATGAAAAGAGTTATAATATTTCTAAAATTTAAATTCGAGATTAAATAATACATGTTATTGGGGTAATATCAAATGCTGATCATGTGTACTGAAATCAAAAAGAAATGTCATGCATGTGTTCGTAATATCATAAATGTAACTTAAAGTAGCATAGTCTTTTCACATGTTTAAGTTCTAAAAGTTCAATAAAGCAAAAACATAATCTATAACAGTAACTGATCTAGTCTATATCTATCACCTCTTCCTTCCAATCCAGGTGCCTAAGATGAGAAAGTCTATTGCCAACAGTCGGACTGGTGACCCACTACTTGTACGAGTCAGAGTTGGTGAAGTCGCAAGCTCCAATCTCAGGAACGGAGGTTCTTACAGGAATTTGGGTCCAGATCCTCTAATAATACTCTGTCAAAAAATGAGTAGTGCAACTCGAAAGCCCAATGAACATCTACTAATGTACCGTCAATCCGTAAACTGACAAGCAAAATGAGCAACGACATAAAAGGTTTCTTAATACAGTTCGCATAGATGGACATATCTAGACACTCTATCTCGAACTACAAAAGTGATAGGAAGCTAGATGCACCCGAATATAATGTGATTATCTATCAAATTTCCTAGCCAGTCAACTCCATCTTGGACTATCAAAAACTCGCACTGCAAATGCCAGACTATGACATGTCTCATGGGATAAACACCCATGGCTCTAACTCAGAAATGAGGCTCTGACAATAGCTTCAGCTTCTTATGAAGCCACACCTAAAAAAAGGCCACTGGGGTGAGTTGGATTCATCTCAAGCAAAAATAAAGCAAAGAAATACATAAATATTCGAAACGACTCATCTTTCAATAAGAAAAGCTAGTATGAAAACCCAAAAGGGGTGTACTACATTCAAAATAAGGACATACCTAAAGAAGCATGGGGCTACCTATGAGGAAAAAATGAGAGCTATGATGAACGGCATCTAAGCCGATGATGGTCTCTACCACAATCAGGGAAAATGGGTTGCACCCCTAAAATATGACATCCATAATACCGAATAACTCATAATCTCCAATCATGGGATCACCTACACGCATCAATAGGCACCGAGCAAGACAACAAAACAATACCATGCTAAAATGGAAGGTGGGTATGTCATCGAAATCAGCCAATACATTGATCAATGGCTCTAGTGAGAATTTCCTTGCATAAGGTATTGAACCTCTGGCCTTGGAAAAAGGACACTTAGGGCATGAGCCATCTCTCTAGGGTAGCTAGAAATAGAAAAAGGCAGGTATGGCCGAGTGCCAGGCTTAAACCTAGCATCGACTATCACAACAAACTCCTCTGGTAAAGGACATAACTCTCAATGAGTAAATCTAAACACGTGGAACCTCGAGTCCCAATATCGAGCAATAGTAAGCAAGAAATTACTATGTAGAGACATTATCCTCAGAAACCTTAAACTCAAGTATGAAGCCAACAGAGGGTCCTCCCGAGTTCTTGGGTCATCTAATAGCTGATGTAATTTTGCAAGTCTAGAAGCCATGATAAGGGTAATTTCTAAGTCATCTAAGTGAAAAAATAATGGAGCAAAAAATAAATAACTAAAAGATAAGATTACCAAAAATAAAAGAAAAAAGAGAGAAAAGGAAAAGGAAGAGAGAGAAAAAATACCTAGAAGAAGCTTCTTTAGAAAGAGATGAGTTAAAGGCACAAAGAATAATAAATTTAAAGCACTATTTATAGAAAGTGATGACAAATGCCCGTCCCTCAAAAGGAGCGAGCCACGGGCTACCCATCTGTCACCCTTAAAAAGCCACAATGCATTTTTTCTGTATGTCCCAATAATTACACGTACATATTGCTGCAGTTTCTCTTATTTTCCTTTTTGTAGGGAATCCAAAAGTTTGGTGGCTAGATAAATGATTATGAAAATTTTGGAGGCAAAAAATCATAAAGCTCAAGAGATATGATGAATTTCAAGGGGTATTTCAGACTTTTGGATACAGATAACAAAAAATCGTTAACACATGTAAGTAGTGTAAATATAGTAAAATATACATAACCTACGCATAAATAAATGTTCTTAAGTGATTTTTAGATGAAAAGAGGTCAAAAAACAAAGAGAAGGGTTTAAAAATAGAAGAAAAAAAGGGTTAAAATGGAAAAATAAAATTAAAAGTGAGAAAAAAGGCAAAATGGTCATTTGGCCGTGAGGGATGGGATGTTCATCAATCTTGTCTATCGCTAGCAAAGGACGGGCTTCCCGTCCCTCCCTCAAAAACTTCTATAAAATGCCTTGTCTTCTACATTTTTTCAGCAACCTCTATTTTTTCCGATTTCAAGCTTTCCCCTCCGATTTTTCTAGCTTTTTTCCTCTGTTTTTCATCCATTCTTCAAGCTGTTTGCGCCTAGAGCCACCTAGGAGCGAGGCACACTTCTGGGAATGAGCTATTTCTAGTGTTTTTCATTATCTTCTTCTTTCGTATTTCACAAGTTAGTATCTTTTATTTATTTAATTAATTATTTTATGTAGCTATTATTACTTATTCAGTTTAGTTTTCTTCTTCTTTAACTACTTTTGTATGTCCTTAGACCTTAGCAATAGGGTAATTTATATGCATCTCGTGTAATGCCTTTTTAGGATGTTAGTGCAAATTACAAAACTCTTTTTGCATGACATTATAGATAAAATAAAAACCTTGTATATGAGCACGTAAACCTATAGCTCTAACCCTTGTATATGAGCATGTAAACCTGTAAATTTTCTTTTTAGCAAATAATATACATAGCCTTTGTTTATTTTGTACCTTTAAATGCATGTTGTATAAAAAATTGTAATTGCACCAAATAATACCATACAAATCTAATTTCCTTTGTACATAACATAGACTATGTTGCTTGGCAGCCATGATGGCATATGTGTTATTTGAATTGTCTTTTTTATGCAGGAGGCAGTCATATTCCTAGCCAAAATGCTGCCAAAATCTTATTAAATTTCGATAAAATGCAAAATGCACATTATGTTAATATAATGTGAATTGTGTTGCTTGGTGGCCATGATGGCCTATGTGTTGTTTGAATTGTCTTTTTTGTGCAAGAGGTAGTCATATTCCTAGCCGGAATGCTACCACAATTTTGTTAAATTTCTTATAAGACATAAAACAAGTATAATGCCTCATTTGTCATCCATGTTTTCTGAAACACCCAACAATGGGTTTAGGATGTTGTATATTATGTTGTGGCACTTAGCACGTATTTATATGCATGTTGGCTATCTGCCTTTTAACCAAAATGCTGTCAAAATTTTTGTAAATTCTAATAAATTAGCTTACTTCTAACTCAAGTTAACCATGAAAACTCACATAAAACCTTTTCTTGTAGGATGCCTCACAGAACTACATGCACACAGCCATCTTGGCCTATACCAGCTTATATGATGCTTGAGTAGGCTGACAGATACAGATCCAGTCTGTTTATGTCCAGGCAGTTCTTACAGGATTTTAGGCTACTAAAAGAGCCCGATAGGCTCTTAGCCAGAGCAAGTTAGATAGAGTTCTTCACTCTAGCTTCCAAAACCTACCCTGGTGTCACTCAAGAGGTCCTAGCCATGATACGGTATGGGGGCTACCATAAGTTTGATACTGAGGAAGGAGTAGTCCAGTTCAAGGCATTGGGCATACATTACAACATTACACACCGTAGATTCACACAGGCCATGGGTTTTCTGATCGAATTAGACATGGTCACATCCCCAAGCTTATGGATTAGGCCAGGTGGACAATAGTGACACTACCGACGGTGATATATTAGTGGGATACTACGAAGAGTACCATACTAGTCACCCAAATCTATCAATATATTTGAAAGGTGCTGTCAGGCTCTTATTTAAGATGTACAGGGAGTCTAAGGTCGATTGACTTTACCGACGTCACCAGTTTGTAGGGGATACAAAAGGGCAGGCATATGGATATCACCCATTCGATTATTGCCCCACTAGTCAGAGTGTCCAAACAGTCCACTACACATATCTGAGTGGAAGGCATCATCACCCACTTACTATTATCACTAGAGGCATATGAGAGCGAGTTTGGCAACCCCATTCTAGAGGGCATCTACATTGGTTTACAGGCAGCAGTCACTATAAAAATGGTGGAGTCCTTCAAGAAGTGAGTAGGGGAGTACAAGCTATGGACTATACCTAAGACTAAATAGAGGTACGATCTCGACCCTGTAGTACCAGATGTACCTACAAAAGAGGATAGGCGAGATCAGCCACCACATGAGGCACTAGCAGTGCCATAGGTAACTCCAATATAGATGCCTTAATAGGAGGGTTAGGCAAATAAGTCTCAGGAGCCATAAAAGCACCAGGGGGCAGGAGAGGACTCAGATTACAAGTTTGATATGCAGCTAGACCTATAGGACCTCCTGGATGGGTCACCGTTGTTGCCAATTCATCCGAGATTGCCCATCAGACATCAGCAACCACTGCTCAAGAGGATGGGGAGGTTCTCTCCTTATGGACGCCTAAAGGCATCTATGCCTTTAGCTCCACCATCACCAGTATGCCCAGAGGCATCCTCATCTCTACCACCAATCATCCACCTTTAGCTCCTCCATTAAATGATGTTTTAAGGAGATTGACAGCACATGAGGATGCCATTAGGTGCAAGGATTAAACACTACAAATGATACTCACAGTTGTGCAATCTTTATAGACCTTGCCAGTAGCTATACAGACTCTACAGAATGAGGTGCAAGGTATTAGAGCTAATTAGGTAGCTATATGACAAAGGTTTAATGCAAATTTATAGGTGGTTGATAAGTCTCTAACTAAAATCAGGGATCAGGGCATCCACATTGAGACAAAGGTTCCTAAGAGCAGGCAGGCTGTGATAAAGACTAACGAGAAGCTGAAGAGGTACATTAGGTATCTAAGGGGTGATTTAATGAGATAACTCGAGTGCCATTCTAGGGTTGTTATTGAGGTTAGCCAGGGTTCAGAGTAATTGGCAGAGGTGATAGCTTAGGTTTTATAGCCTTTGACAGCTGCACTGCTAGGTTTTCAATTTAAATTTAGGCTAGATGATGAGCAGCCACCAGCAGCACCACAGGCCATGGCACCAGCCAGACCTCCCAAGCCTTCAGCATTTAGACCTTCAACTTACTGCAGAGGATCAGGCCCCTCACAGTAGATTCATTTTGTATTCAGGGAGTTTGAAACTTTTTAATGTATATAAAAATAGAACTTGTATTTAAAATTATGCATTCATGTTATACTTCATTTTGTTCATATTTATTACGCTTAAAATTATTATGCTTCATTTTGGTCATATTTATCAAGCTTGAAAAATAAAAATGATAGTAATAATGAATAAAAAATGCAATAAAGTTAATAAGAAGACCTATAATTTAATATATCATGACAGGACAAAAATAATAATAGACACATAAAAAAACAAAGAAAAATTCGAAAAAACTAAATTGCATAAACAGAGCACTAATATCGAGTTCTGCTCACAACAGGTACTTAAAACCCCTACCAAGGGGGTATGTACTTACTTCTTCAATGACAAGGAGTGAAGACAGCTATCCTCATCAAAAGAAGTTGCCTGGTTGGGTTGAAATAAAAAGAGATGCATAGCAAGGAACTATTGGACAAGAGGTGAAAGTCTAATGCAAGTTCCGGAAGACACAAGATGATAGTCCTGATGATAATGGTTTTCCTTACATTGGTGCCAACTTACAGAGTGGTGACATAGTCATTGGAAAGTGTCCCAAAATAACTCCTAGCATCTAGTGACTCTTCATAGATTCATATTTGCCAAAATAACTCCAAACATCTAATGACTCTTTATGGATGCATATTTACAGAAATGCTCCAAGCATCTTAGTGACTCTTCACAAATGCATATTTGCTAGAATAGCTCCCAGCATCTTAGTAACTCTTCATATATGTATATTTGCCAGAAATCCTCCAAACATCTCAATGACTCTTCATTAATGCATATTTGCCAAAATAACTCTAAACATCTCAGTGACTCTTGACAGATGTGTATTTGCTAGAATGGCTTTCAAAATCTCAATGACTCCTCACATATGCATATTTACCAGAAACCTCCCTGGTGGAATATCTCTTCAAGAAAGGACAGTGCACCCACCAGAGATACCAGCCAACACAAATGTCAGTCCATAATGTACAACAGCCAAACACTACTCAAAACTAATTTGATTTTGTAGGTCAAACAACCTGATGCTAATCAATTCCAATCAATTTTTTCCGAATTTACATGCCTCAGACACTAATCAAATGCATTCAAACTACCTGATTCTATATGCCCTAGGTGCTAATTAGTCCCAGTCAAGTCGCCACGAGTCTACATACCCCAAGCACTAATCAAATGCATTCAAATAACCTGATTCTACATGCCCCAAGGACTAATCATAGTTAATAAACTTGTCCCTATTTTGCATGCCTTAGACTCTAATCAAACAATCAATCTAGGTTAACATATTGACAAACTGATGTTAAATATCCAAACTAGGGTTAACACATCGACAAACTAAGGTTAAACATCCGAAATAGGGTTATCGACAAATTGATGTTAAATATTCGAACCAGGGTTAACACGTCAATAAACTGATGTTAACTACCCAAACCAAGGTTAACGCATCAACAACCTAATGATAACTACACAAGCAAGAGACCCATTGCCTCAGACGGTATGTGTTCTAATTAAACAGGAAATTTGCTGCCTTAGATACACGTCTTTTTTCTTTTACTCTGAATTTTGGCTCACTTTGGCACTAGTGCACCAGCTCTCTAAAATTGGGGCAGTTGTAGACACCGTGAGCTGAGGTAACCTAGATCAGAGTTTTTCGATAATGAGGAAATGGTATATTATTGATAGTAGGTTTGGATCTCGAAGCTCTAATTGTAAATCTCTCACATCTTTCTCAAATATTTTCATGATTTTCCAAATCTTTGTAAGTGTTCTAATAAAAGATGCATAAAAACCTTGATTTAGGCCTTTAGTTATGATAGACAATCATCTATCATCTGAAAAGCAGCCGTCTGTGGCTCCCTCTCTCTTGCATAGAAAAAAATTAAGGGCATTTTGGAAATTCTAGGATTCTGGGCTGAGGGACGGCCGCCTCTCAATGAGACATGCCCATCCATGGCTCGAATTCTAAAATTCCTAAGTTTCTAGAATTCAAAAAGGGAGATAAAGGTTTTTAAGGGATTTTATTTGGATTTCAAGGGGATTTATCTCCAGATTTGGGAAGTTGGGAGTTGCAATCCAGCTCCAACTCTAACCTAAGTATAAAACCTAAAAATCTAATGTTTTGAAAAGGGGGAATCACTTTTATAGAGAGCCAAAAAGGACTTAAGGAAGAAGAAAAAGTTAATTTCTTTCCCTCTCTAAGAACTTGCTCTAGCAATGTTTTGATTAAATCACACAAACACACAATGAATTTCAATGCATTTTTCTGAAAAACAAGAATCACAAATTAGAGTGGAGATCTGGATTACAAAAGTTTAGAGTCAAAATATCTCCAGAGAGTAATATTCTAGGCTCATTTGTATTTTTTTCTCCCTAGATTTGTGCTATGCGTGTTCATATGAATATTTATGGTAAATAAGTATGTTTAAATGTTGTTTTTGTATAATTGGCATGCTTAAATTTCATTAGGATGCAAATATGAATCAAAGAGCATGTTAGAGGCATGATTAGGTGATAAATTCCTCCATTGTTGTATTATCTTAAGCTTATAGTTCATTCTTTTAATTCTATAATTTGGTGATTTTAATGTGTTTTATGCATGATTTGATGTTATAACATTGTATTAGCATGATTCAAAACCTAATAATTGCATGTTTAGGGTCAAAACACACTTTTGTATGATTTTTGCATATTTTTGCCATTGATTTTCCACATCACATTCTATCCAGAGGTGACAAAAAGGAATAGGACATGACAGGCGGGACATCACAAGCCCATCCCTCACTTTATTATGGGCATCCCTCGCCTGGTTTTGGGTGTTTGTGGCTATTTTTTGGTATTTATGTTATATTTTATATGTATTTCATGGTATTTATATTATTTACTTAATTCCCATGATATTTGTGCATTATTTTCAATTATATACTAAATTTCATTCTATCTGCATAGTTAAATTTGTGATTTTCTTCATTGTATCATTTTAAATACTAATTTGTTTGCCTTTTTTAGTTTTTTTTAGTATTTCAATTCTTTATTTGGAGGATTATGTGTGGTTTTTTGCATTAGGAATAGTGCTCCTGCGTTGATCACCACCCTTAGCCCATCGAGTTACCTCGGTTAAGCACTTCCTTTTACCATTTGTTTATTTTTATCTTAGTCTTATTTCAGTTATTATTTATTTTGTGTTTATTTATTTATTTGATCTTTTTGGATGTATTTTTTCCTCAAGGATGTAATAGTTAGTAAAAAAAAGGCTTTTGTGCACGTTAAGATGAAAAGGCACTTAAAACATTTTCTATTAAATCAATAGGTTTTCTTCAATAAATACAGACCAATGTCTAATTTTTAGCCCAAATCCATACAGTATAACAAAGGGATATTTTTGTAAAATATGCATGAGGAAACCAATGTTTTCAACCCAAATAAATACCCTGATTTATGTATGTATATTATTCTATTATTGCTATTGGAAGATTTGCTTCTATAATAGCTAAAGTAGTTAATTTAATTTAATTTTTTTTATTTATCACTTTTATTAATTGATTGGGATGTTTATTGAATTTCATCACTTTGCATCATGTGAGAAAGGAGAGAGAATTAAATATAAAACTCAATTATAATATAAATACCTAACCAAGATGCTTAATAAGAGTGATGTCCCGAACACCAATCTCTGTTTGGGCATCAAAAGGTCGAGATTCATTTTTTGAGGTTTTGTTGGGTGGCAACTCCATGACACCTACCTCTTTTAGGCCCATTAGTATATGCCTTTCTGGGTTAACTATCAACAATAACTTGGGCTTGAATCCTTTTTATTGTAAAGTAGCCAATTTATGAGTTAAGTGAGCCTCATCCGGTCTCAGACCCTAAAAATGGGTCTTCAAGAGAAAACTTGGATAATGAGCTTGGCTTCAGCGCTTGTCACACGGGGACAACCAGGCAACTCCAAAAAATGAATTGGAGGATCATCAAACACTGTACATGCTCCCACTCTTCGATGCCTAGGGAAGGGGGAAGGAACTATGGCAGTGTGTGAGACTTACTTGGCAACAGGATGGACACCAAATTTTATGGAGAGACCAAAAATAACCCTATGTTTCTTCTAACATCGGCGGTGAGATAAAATGATTACCGGTGCTAGTGACCCAAGCAGGAGCATATTCCTCAATGAAAAAAAAAGCCAGAAATTCAAAAATCCAAAAAACCTAAATGAGCCTAAGGCTTTGATACCATGTAACAAAATGCAAATTGGAGAATAATATTCTCTATTTCTGTATTCAAAAGTACGGGTATTTATACAAAAAATGAAAGAGTTAGAGTATTTTAGTTATCAAAGAAAACCTTGTTAATTATTTAAGGAAATCTAGTTATTTATATCTATTTGTAGTCTGTAACAAAAATAATCGTCCATTCCAGGTATCAATTGCCTAAAATATTTTTCACTATATAAACGGAATATTGTAGGTTTTATAAAAATACAGCGGCTCAAAAATGGAGTTACATCTCTTTTCCATTTCCATTCAAGAGTTCTTCTGTGTTTCCACACCCCTTTGAGACCCCGAAAAATGAATAAATTTGAAACACATACAAGATTCGTCACTACAAAATGGATAATGGTAACCCCACCATTAACTATTTCATTTATTAACTACTTTATTTATGAATTTTATAGTAATAGAAATATATTATATGAATAACATATGAATAATACCCCTTTAATCAAACAACAAATATTTCAATGATTCTCGTGTTCATATTTCGAAAGTAAAAGTAATACAAATGATAGGAAATTTATTCCAGCCAATTTTTTCCAAAATTCTTATACTGGTTCTTACTAGAGTTATATATGAACAATGAGGAAAAACAGAACCTCCCTCCCCCCCCCGCACCTCCTTGTCTTGGGATAACTGGGATAAAATGGATTAATATTGGTGCGATCTGACCCATTATTAGAGATCGGTCTTGAACCTGATGGATCATTCCTTTTTCTACTACTGATATATGAAATCTGGGATTTCACTAGGTTGATTCTTAGGAAATCACGAATCAAACCATTTATGCTTACTTCAACAAAAGAAGCACGGGCCAGTCTTTCACTAAGATTTCCAATAGCTGTCCCGAATTCAAGTTGATTATGTTTTGCCCCTTCCTCAGAGAAAGACGATCAAACAATTCCCAATCATGGTCCTTACAAATCGGATCATTCATATAATATAAAAAAAGAAACTCCAGATATTTGATATCTTTTTATTTAAATGAGATCTCAATTCGACGGTTTCATTAGATATCTTACAACTAGAATCCCTCTTTTTTTCGATCTAGTTCCTCTACCACAGCAAACCCTAGTTAGATTCGACCGTGACTTTGATACGGAGCTGGGTTTGCTATTTTACCCAAGCCTGGCTGAGGAAGAGTTAGGGGGCGTAAAATAAAAAAAGATTTGACTCGGGTATACTATATGGAAAGATTTTAACATTAACGAAAAAAATAAGAAAAAGTGAGGACAATCTATTTCGACAAAAGACCCACACCCAAGTTCCATAGCTTTTGGTCCGCTATGTCGATCATGATTTTCCTACTTCAGAAGGAAAGGTCCTTTCCTTTTTGGCCAATTGTGGGCGAGGAGGGATTCGAACCCCTGACACCATGGTTCATAGCAGCTAAGCTATCCCGACCATTTTTGACACATCGTCTTCCTCATTTTACTAAATGACTTGGTCCTATGTCAATTAAAAAGAAGATGAAAATGTATTCTAAAGTCTTATCCATACCTGAAATGTTTTGTATCTTTAAAAAAAAGGGACTTCGTAAATTTCAACTCGAATAATGATTTGAATTGTTAATCATTCCAATTTCTAATGAGGATTTCTTGTTTTGCTCAAATATGTTCATTTGTATTGTATGATATCTATCACAAGGTTTCCCTTGGATGTATAGAAAAAAAAATAAATCTATTTATATAAAGATAAAGTAAAGTAAGATTTTGAATGTTTTGTTTATATACAAAATAAAAAACATTCTAATTAGATTCATGAACCCTCTTATTATTCAACTTGATATGTTGATTGAAGTATTAAAAGGTGGAACAAATAATAATGCTCAATATTATCTAATGGTGGGCTTGTACCAAAACTAGCCTAAAAGGCTAAAAGGCCCGACTTGGCAAAAGCCCAGCGTCCCTAAGGCCCTGCGCATGGATAACGAGATGCACTCTAAAACTAATAGGATGGGACTACCTGATCAGACAAGATAAGCCTTATTTTGTCCCAGTCAACTGACATTTGCTAGTGTTCCATCTGCTACCTGCTACACATTACATCATCATTCGCCTACTCGACACTAAAATAGGCTTCTCATGTGGCTTTTCTCACTCCCTATAAATATCAGGTTCCTTAACATTTTACAGCACACATATATACATCCTAAACAACACTCTAAGACTTTTCTTGCTAATTTCTCTCTCTAAAGTTTATAAACTGACTTAAGCATTGAAATACTTATGCCCAATTTGATCGAGCAAACCATTCTTTTTGCTGGATTTCTATCTCATCTAGCCTAACCGGATCCCATCTCCTCATCTTTTATCAACTTTGTACGACATCATTTCACTCGTCATACACGACTTCTTTTTATAAAATCGCAAGATTTATCATGAAAAAAGTATATTTGTATTATAATACCTTGCAGAACTTACTTTTGCCAACCCCATAAGAAAATCCACTGCTCTTCCTATAAATCCAATGAAAACATATATTTTACTTTTATTAACTAATTAAAATTAAGTTATCTAAAATGAAATTTCCATTTAATTACTTCCTCACGTGTAACACCCTCATACCCTTTAGAAGAAATAGGAAAGCGCTATAGAAACTAATCACTTTCATCCATTAATTATCCTTGTCAAGTTAGGTTAACAAGAATTAAATTTTTTATCACAAGTTCTTATAATATTCTTAACCATGTCAATATGTCACAATAATTATATCCCTTTAACTCATATGCATTTCTCAAATAAAACATAACTAGATGTACTTATAATCAAAAAGATTAATTACATGGGGTTTACAATATTCAAACATTAATATATATTTTTAATTTACTATACATTTACATATTCTTTTCTCTATATACTACAAAAATATAACTATACAAAAATTAAAGCTTTAGGCTTCTCTCTCTCTCTCTCTTTGTGGCTTGTAGATATTGAACTTGAGAACCCTAACCCCATTACACCTGTGAACCTACACGGAAAAATGCTCGTGCTGAGCAATGGCTTAATGGGGAGCAAAATAATGCAATCGACTTCTTTACAAAGTCATAAATATCGTAAAAGAATATTCAAATACTAATGTCACATAATAATAATATTCAATAATTAAGTATACCTGATAAATCCATTAACTATAATAATTAATTAATCAATTTCGTTATCAATCACACTAACATACACTAGTATTACAATAGAACACTAAATCATTTTAAAATGTTTCATTATGTAGACACTGTGATCCAAGGTAACCTAGATCAGGATTATCCGATAATGAGAAAATAGCATATTGGTGACAATAGGTTTGGATCTTAAAGATTTGATCATGAATTTCTCACATTTTCTCAAAGATTTTCATAATTTTCCAAATATTTTCAAGTGTTTTAACAAAATATGCAAAGGAACTTGTTTTGGACCTTCAATGGTGGCAGCCGATTGTCTGTCACATAAGGGGTGCCTGTCTGTGGGCCCCTCTTTCCTACATAGGCTAAACAAAGGGCATTTTAGGAAATTCTAGGTTTAGTACTGAGGGACGGCCGCCTCTCATTGAGGCACGTCCGTCTATGGCTCAAAATCCAAATTGCCCACATTTTTCTGGAATTCAAAAAGGCAATTTTATCTCATAGGAATTTATGCCGAATTTTTGGGGGTTTTATCTCCAAATTTGGAAGGTTTTAAGTTGGAATACAACTAAAACTCTTCCCTAAGTATAAAATCTAAGATCTAGGGTTTTTTAAAAGGAAAGAGGAATCACATTTTTAGATAGCCACCTTTAGAAAATAAGGAGACTCAATTCCTTTCTCTTTCTAAAAACCTTTACTCTATCAATTCTTACTTGAAACACACAGACACACAATAAATTTCATTACTGTCTTTTGAAAATGGTGGTCATGAATTGGAGTAGAGATCTGGACTACAAGAGTTACAAAGTCAAAATATCTTCTAAGGGTAATATTCTAGGCTCAACCTCACTTTCTCTCTCTATAATTTATTTTGCATGATCATATGGTTGTTTGATTTGAATTAATATTTTTTAATTACTGTATTTGAGTGATATGCATGTTTAATTGAGATATAATCATGGCCTAGGTTTTAGAGCATATTAAAGGTATGATTAACCTTTAGACTCCTCCATTGTTGTTGTTTTGAAGCATTCTTCTATTCTTTATTAGTTTTGTAAATATGTGATTTTAGTGTATTTTATGAATGATTTATTGTGATAATTTAGTTTTGACATTATTTAGGACCCTATAAATGCATGTGTAGGGCTAGAAATTCATTTTGTATGATTGCTTACATTTTTGCCATGAATTTCTGCATTTTGGTTCTATCCAGAGGTGAAGGACAGGAAGACGACTTGATGGATAGCCGTTTGTCATTCGATGAAAGGTCATATGTCATCTGACGGATGGTCATCTGTCATCCGACGGATAAGACATCGAGAGCCCGTCTCCTCGTCCCATGTCTCGCTTGTTTGTGGCCATCCTTCCTCTAGTTCTGGGCATCCGTAGGTGTATTTTAGGCATTTTGAAGCTTTTTCATGCATTTATGTATCTCTTATGCAATTTTTTCATTTTTTATCATTTTGTACATTATTTGATGTGATTTTGATTCTGTACTATGAGATTATGCATTTAAATTCGTTATGTTCATATGTGTAAAATAATCTGTAATTATTTTTCATTGTGTTATTAGAGGATACTAATTAATTTATCTTTTTGGTGTGATTTTTTGGGTATTTAATATTCTTGCTACAGAGGTTTTTTGTGGTTGTTTACATGGGCAACCGTGCTCCCGAGTTGGTCACCATCATCCCTCGATTATCTCGGTCAACCATTCGTTTTACTATTTATTACCTTTGGGTTTATTTATTATTTAATTTTCATCATTTTTATTTTTTCATTTGATATTTTTTTTGATGTATTGTTATTTCGTGGATGCAATAGGTAGTAATAAATGATTTATTCACGTTAAATGATAAAATTTTACTTAAATTATTTTTACTAATTAATAGGGTTTTCTTTAATAAAATGGACCAATGTGCATTTTTTAACCATAATCCACACAACATAATAAAAGAGATTTTTTTGTAAATGTATATAAAGGAACCAATGTTCCCAACCCAAACAAATGCCCCAATTTATGTATATATATTGCTTTATTCTTATTTTGTTAGACGGTTTGCTTCTATAATGAGTTTAAGTAGTTGATTTATTTACTTATTTATTTACTTCTTTCCATAATTGATTGGCATGCTTATTTAATTCTACGCTTTTGCATTATGTGAGAGAGGAGAGGGGATTAAGTATGAAACTCAATTATAAAACAACACCTAACCAAGATGGCTAATAAGAGTGATATCCCAAATATCAATCTCTATTTGGTCATCAAAAGGTCGAGAATTGACTTTCTGTTGGGTGGCAACTCCATGACACTTATCTCTTTTAAGTCCATTAGTAGACGCCTTCGTAGGTTGACTATCAATAATAATTTGGACTTTATCCTTTTTTATTGCGAAGTAGCCAATTCATGAGTTAAGCGAGCCTCTTTTGATCTTGGACCCTAAAAACAGGCCTCCGAGATCAAACCTGGGAATGAGCATGGCTCTGGCATACATCATACAATGCCTAAATTTCCATTAATTATGGATAATAGGAAAAATCACTTGATACTGACGAGCAGTGTTGAACATTAGGAGATATAAGTCTCGAATCACTAAGATACCAAAAGGTATAAAAAAACTAGGCACCTTTCGGTGCTAACACTAGGCAGTTGCAGTCACTAGACCTTATAGGCATGCCTATCTATCCTTGACTATATGAAATTCAGGCTCCCAATAAACTTTAATCACAGTAATTTATATTCAACACATTCATTAATACTTAACATCATTCACTTAAGAACATGCAATTATACTCAAAAATTCAGGATATGAATCACTCATGTATACTTTAAAGATATAATCAATAATAATGCATTTGAAATTCATACATACATTCACTTGGTTCAAACATATTATTAGGATACACATTAGTGTAGTTATATTTATAGGTTCTTTTAATCCTAATTCATGTTTAGAATGCATCTAGATACCTTAGATTAAAAGATTAGGGTTTAAAAAGAAAAATATCGAGGATTGGGTCTATGCCAACTCATGACAGAGGTGGAGTGTGCCGACTTGTCACGAGTGGTGCCAACTTGTGATAGGATAGGGTTTTCTGATTCACTTTGTTTTGCATTTTTGATATAGTTTTAGCAAGATTCGGGCAAAATAGTCTTTTAGATTTTTATTTACTTATGTCCCTAGTTTTCATATCATTAAAAATCAAGTCATTTGGACTCCTATATCAAGAGATATGTTCAAAATACTATAGGCTACTCTAACTTTGACCCTTTTAGAAGCAGAATTAGGTTTTGGCCTCTCATAAGAATTCTAGATCTATGAGTATAGTTTGTTATCTAGCTAGAATCATCACATTTAGAGTTCTAGGGGCCAAGATATTACTAAATTACAAAACTTGGGTCATACAAATCCTATTACGGTAATTATACCAAACATGTTTTCGAGTACAATTCAACTCACTCATGCAAATTGCCATCAATTCAACACTCAATAATCAATTATACATCTATAACCGTGAATATACCATATCAACACATCAAATTTCCCTAAAATACCAGTTGGGTGAGTTCCCATACCTCAAATGCCCCAGGTCCTCTCTTCACTCCTTAATGGCTTCCTTCCCTTTCTTCTTGCTGGAATCACCTTCTACACTTCATAATGCACACTTATAAACATCCACATCTCATACTTTTATCAAATTGTAAAAATTGAAAACAAGGAGGAGATAAGGAAGAAGAGAGCTTACCTTAATTCTCTAACCCCTAAATTCTCTCTCTTTCTAACTCAAAGTTACTAAACTTGAAAATGAGTAAAAAATGGAGAGAATGTGTTACTGCTAAATTCGCAAGCGTATGGTTCACCGATTATAGTACTTAAGATACCGTTCCCATAGAGAAAGGATGAGGGATTACACACTATTACTCAATTCTTAATCTTGTTTACAATGTTCATAGGTTATATTGTTAAATTAACTAAAATCTACATTAAACCTAGAAATACCTACTTAATTATTAATCAAAGAAGACAATTACAAATTAATATTTTAAGATATGAATTTAACTTGAATGTATTCTCTTACTTTAAATTTCAAATCTTATATTGCAAACCAAGTTGGATTAATGTCCTAATTCATTCTCTCGAACTGAAATAGTTATTCTTAAGACATGCATGTGTAATTTTAACCCTTAATTCTCATTAATTGCTAATTAATTACATAAACTTATTTTAAGATTAATTGCCAACCTATAGTAATTATTTCGATATCCTGATCTCTCAAGCAATATTTTAATAATAAATCTTTATTAGTTATAAGAGGGAATACATCTCTCAATCATATTCTCACTTTTACTAATCATGCATAGAGTACTAATAAAGAATTCTGCAAATAAGACTAAATATATTACTAAGAACATATAAGATATAGATATCATTGTTCAAGCTCCTAAAGAAAATATAATTTAATAATTACAAGAAGAAGCAAATAGATAAGAGATAGCAAAAAGAAATCTCTCAACCCTTATTTACTCTCTAAGAAGATAATCTTCTTCTTGCTTGTCTTCTTCTCCAAAACACTAAGTAAAATATACTAATAAAGACAGAAAATTTGTTCTTCTTCTTTTTCACAAAAATTGTGTGTGTTTTTTTAACTACTTCTTGTATCAATATATATATTGGATTCCAATCATTGTGTCCTTTAGAAATGCCCCTTTAAAAGTAGGCAACCCTTGATGGAATGACATGAATTTTCAAGTGTCTTTTCAAAAGTAACCACCAAAATTCCCTTTGTTGTCGCGCTCGCCACACTGTCGCGCCCATGACAAAACACGGAGTTTTGAATGTTGACTTTCTTCTTCTGCGTTGACCTCCTCCTTTGATTCCTTGTTGTGTCGCGCTCGCAACAGAGCTTCTTCTTTTGCTTGGTTTCTACCTATTTTTCTTTAGTTTTAGCTCCTTTACTCCTTACACACACTTACAATAAAAAAAACACATAACAAGCACCATGTTTCACATAAAAACTTAACTAAAACTAGATATTTACTTCACAAAAACATTCACAAATAGTGCATGAATTAACCCACATCAGAATGGCAGAAATTGATGCAGAATTTGTAGGAAATAGGCCTCTTAATGGCCGGCTGCCCTTTATCCCTCTCCTTTATCTCACTTTCAAGCCCATTCTAGAAGATCACATAACCCTCTCCTATTAGCCCACTTGTGGCCGCTAGGAAAATTTCCACAAAGCTCCCTCAAGTTATTTCATCTTCTCAATCTTTTCCTACATTTACTAGTTGCTCCAATTTAATCCTCATTTAAGTCTCTTTCAAAATACATTTGCATGCCAAAATATAAAATTACCAAATTACCTTTGCCTTTTGGATTAATACCCGATGTCCTAGTTCATATTTCATTACTACTCTAATTATATTATTCACTCATATACTTCTAAGGTACATAATGGGCCCTTACATCACAGATCCACTAGTCTTCTTTTTTTTTAATTTTTCTTTTTTTAGTTCTTCTTGATAAGTTAATAGCTGAAATCAATATTACAAGTTAAGAATTATTTGTAACCTTTTAACTTTTAAATAAAATTAAATACAAAATATTATAAAAAGGGAACATAATTACAAATGCAAATTAAAAGTCCTTTTTGAGTAATATTACTTACAGGAAAATAAAGTATAGTATCTTGGTTGGCCCCCAGTATGTAAATAAAGCCAAGTAATAGGCATGTACAGAAGCTTCTTCCTCATCATATGCTCCTAAAACAACCAAATCATCACAAATTTAATAGTTTTTGTTTTTTCTATGACATACAGAAATCCAAAATAAATAAATATTCAAATTCAAGATCAACCTCAAACTCCAAATAGATATGAATCATGTGATTCAAAAAAAGAAAAAACAACAACAAGAACCTCGACTGAGTTAATTTTTTGTTAAGTGATTTGTTCCAACAATTCTTATCCCATAACTCTAACAGCTCTTACCACTTTATATCACTTACTAATACAATGCAAATTTGGATAAACCAAATTGTTTCACTAGCAGAAGTTTAGAAAATTGCAATTGTATATACTTCTCAACCTAAGAATTCCAAGGTATAACTAAATCTTGATCTCAACCATTCTTACAAAGCCTAAACCTAAATCCTAAATCATTAAAGAAGCTCCATTTTGAATTGCACTCAAAGCTTTTATGACCATTGATAACAAAGCTAATTAATTTAATATAAACTCTATGGCATTTAGAGTCATAATGGTATGTAAATTCTTAACACTATAAATAGTAAGTTATTTACTCAGGTACGATTTTTCCTCCTTTTATTAGATTCTCTCTATTTTCCATGATATTCCTATGATTTTCCCTATTCAAATGAACTGATTTGACCGTCGGAGTAGTCATGAACCTCTATAGGTCTTTCACTCTCTTTTATAGGTATCAAACTCGAATCAAGATTTTTCAAGAATGTTATCATTGGTGCGGTGAGTGTGAAGCACACCTTTACCGAATTTTATTGTAATTTCCTGCATTAACTATACTGAACCAAGATGGTAGCGGATTTGATTTGGTGCAGGAGGGCAAATTTTGAAACTACACCATTTGGCTTACAAACACCTAATGGAGCATAGCCAAAACTACATCGAGTAATAACCCCTAAAGAAACTAGAGCAAGGCCTAATTGAAAATACAGCGAATTGTTGATTGTGTCATAAAGACCCTTATGTCTAGGCTCCCAATTGCCCCTCGGAAGGAATATATGCATCTAAAATATCTTTTATATTGTGCCCAATCCTGAAGTTAGTTATATACATATGACCAACAATGAGAAAAATAAATGCAATAACTAAATAATGGTGTGCAATATCAGTTAGCCATAAACTTTATGTTTATAGGTGGAATCCCGACCCCATTCTCATATTTCCTCTCCTCCTTCACCTTCAAATGGTGGCCTATTCTCCAGTCGACACCCTACTTTGTCACCAAACCCCTCTCCAATCACCGCCATCAAGAGAAAGAAATGGCAATTTTCACATCCTCAATGCAGCCATCGTTCCCTATAGGCAATCCAATAGTCGTCGTGCTTGACCGCTTACAGAAGGTCCCTGACCTTCTCCTTCATAGCTAGCACTTTTATCCGCTCTAATTTCACCAATAATCACAACTAGATGAAGCTTTTTTAGACCGCTAAATCTCCTCTTTCTTCCAAACCCATTCAAGGTGTCTCCTTTTTCAAATGTGATCGGTCTTGCCAGTGATTTGCTTAAGAGATTCAAGTTGCTATGATTTCTAATAATTACCATGGAGCATAAGTACCCATATTAGTATGAGGACGGATTTACTGCTTTAAAGTGCATAGATGCCATAAATTTCTAAAATTTCTTTGCAGAAGTTGATTTTGTATGGTGCTTTAGGGTCGATGACAATGCCAAGGAAAAGCCAGAAACTTGAACATCATCAGACTTAATTTGTAAAATCTTCACAGATTTTGGATTTCTTCATAATCTATCAAAATAACCATCAAATGGTTTCAGCTCCTTCTTCTTCGGGTAGTACATCCCAGATCCAAGGATACCCTAGCTCAGGTTGCCTCAATGTGGACCCATCCACTATCTAGCTCCTTCAGAACTTTGATAATTTTCATGTGGTTGTAGCTTTTTTACTTTTATAAGTCATGCAACTTTCCTACAAAGGCATGAAGGGCTTTCTGATCAAACAATTATGAACAAAAAACATGGTCATCAATATACCAAAATCAGTGTTTCAAATCACACCAAAATTTGACATTTTTTCTGTCTATTCCTAAAATAAGAAGCATATCAAATCGAACCTTCTTGCTTCTTTCAGCCACTTTTAGTGTCAGACAACACCAGCTCCACCATCAGAATCCTAGTGATCAGGCGCTCTAACTTACACCCACTGATTATTCTTACTCATCGGAGCCTAGGAGATTAAAGATGAAAGATCTCTAATGGTTTAAGCTTTATTCCGGTAGTAACAAAGCTTGTCTGATCCAATCTGTAAGTGAGATAAAATCAGGTACAATCCTAACTTTAAAAAACTTCTTTTCACTTAGGTACTATAGGTTTTGTTAGATGGATTTGCAGTAGCTTCATAATTTGCTACAATGAATCATATTATTATTAAAAAATTAAGAAATTAACTTTGAGAAAATCAGATGATGTTTATAAGAAACTTTTGAAGGCTTCGAAACCCTGATATGGAAGCTATAGTTTGAAGTGATAGGCAAGTTTGACTTATGCATTAAAATTGGAGGCTTGTTACCCCTTCTCCAACCATTTTATGCTTTGCATGCTTTGATATAGTTTACTTCACTAGCTGAACTTTTTGAATTAGTGAATTGGACCTTTGATAGAGTTGAAAGAAATGGTCTAACTAGTCCAAAATCGTATATGACACCTGCTCTTTCAAGTGGATCTTGTATTGCCAGTGATGCTTTCAAAATGTTATCTATTTATTTGCAACATCCTATTAGAACCAAAGTACCAGTTCATTCTTTTTGGGATATGGAAGGGAAAGAATTGGATGCTATCTTAATTGAGGAAATATATTAAACAATGCAAATTTGCCACTACTAATTTTAAACTGCCTTTTGTATATTTTTTTTTGCTGGAGGCTGTCACTACTGGCTATAAGCAGAAATTGACAAAACGTGATTTGCTCGATCTTACAAGTTTGGTACTCTTAAGGCTTATTATAAGCACATCTATAGATATTCTTTCTCATTGCATTTATGAGACAAGTGTGACAAAATCTAAATTGTTGTGTCTTTTTGTCGATATGAGTCCTCTGCACTTATCAGTCTTTGGGTATATACTATTTGGAATTTTAAATGAAATATTCATCTCGAAAGAAAAGTTAAAGAGTCTACAAAATCTCTCTCTTTAAAATGAGGATTTTCTATTACTACTGCCTGCTGCATGTTCATAGTTGAATTCAATTTTCATCAAGCTAGAAAAGCCATTCCATGAACACTTTTTTAAAAATGATTACTTTTTATTCAAAAATTTTATTAAGTGATTTCTGTAACTGGAGAATCTTTGTGCCTCAAGATCTATTCCAGGAAAATTACAATTTCTTCTTGCCATCATCTATGGAACAACTTTTCAATCTGCTATATCAGATGCACATATATTATTGATTGTCCTATTCAAATGTCCAAAGATGGAATCCTATTTTGCAAGGGCAGCATAAATCTCAGTGGTGGTACAAATGTGGCTCAGTCTACTTATAGCAATTAGAAGATTACCATGAGAATAAGGAATTGGATTTAGCTATGGTTGTAGAAGATGTTACTAGCACCTCACCTCCAGATATCACCTTGGCTTCAAAATTCGTACCACACATACAAGAAAAGGCCCCTGATAACTCTCATTGCTTATAAAGATACTGAGGTAGAATGCACAACTCAAGAATCTGATTTTTAAGGTTGGTAGTCTCTTTACTTGGCTTCTATAACTTGAGCTTATTATGCTTAAAGCATGGCAATATGAGAACCTGGAACTATAAGTCCAACAACAAGGTCAATGCTTCAATTTTATCATGATTTATTATTAACAATAGTTCTTATTATACACATTGTGCTCAATTAGTTGACATCTAAATTGTGATCATTGAGCGTTATCATATGGATGGATTCGACCCATAAATAATTGGTCCCGTGCCACTGACTTTGTAGCAGGTTTGTTTTCTTTTTTTTTTTGGTGATTAAATAATCTACTACTAGCAATCAGCTTACGCCTATCTATAATTTCTTCTTAATTAATTTCTTCATTCAAGGATTCTCTACCGCACCTTTTAGGTACCAAAATTTGAATTTTCAGCTCTTATTTGATCATTAATAGTTATTTTATTCATGATTATATCCTAGCCTCATTGAAATTTTTAAATTTAGGCTTGATTTTTCTCAATGCCATCTCACTAGCTTTGAAATTTTTTACTGTGATTGAATTTTCACTGATGTAATTTAATAGCAAAAGAAAATTTGCCACTGCATCTATCCCTTTTAGGTTATCATGACCAATTACTACATATTTTACTAAATGGTCCCATTAAATGCTTTGGTTAACAATTCCCAACTCTGGAATTTTTGTAATTTTGGGCGCAATCTGCTACTATGTTGGGATGATACTTGATATGTATATCAAAATTTATGTAAAATCTATTCATATGCATTCAACATACAAAACTACATCTTCCTTTTCTGTGAGGCACATAATGTTCATTTTATACTTCACAATTAGCCTTTTGCTGGCATTTTTGGCAATGCATGTGTTCATACTATGCTACTTTCTTGTAACTCTTCTTAGTGCTTCATTTTGACATATATTGCCTCTATATGTTTTCAATGATATGCCATGAGAAAGACAATATTGTTACAAATTTCAGTTGATCTATGTAACGCGATACTGCAATAATTCCAATTTTCGAGATGTCACATAATGCCTTCAACATCTATGTTCCCCTCTGAAGCAGATTTGATAACACAGTTCATGCATTAGCTTATATAAATGGTAGCACTATTTAAAGCTTTTCACAGCTAGTAATCTTGTGTAAGATTTAATCAATTTGTACATTCTCTCATTTATGCAAATGCTACAATTTAAGAATTATTAATTGACAATACTCTGTCAAATTATATCATTTGACCCAAAATCTTGGACTTACTCTTGTAAGTATGTTTACATGTGACTTGATTATGCTTTTCAGATATTCACTGTTAGTGCCTTTATTTTTGTTATTCCTCAACTTGTCTTTTTTTAACTAACAATCTATCAAACAAGGCAAGTGAATTTTGAATTTTTAACGGCTATTTTCCAATAATAGCTCGAAACAACATGAATAGGAATAGTAATGATTGAGGTAACTATGAGTCTAGACTCGGAAGAACAAGCATGGTTCAAGTTTATTATAACTCTAACATATCTTTTACAAGTACATTTCTCTCTCAAGTAGATTTTTAGTAAACTTTTATTCATGTGTCTCAACTGAAGTACATATGATTTTATTATTTACTTTATGAAGTCAAACATATTTCTGTTTGCTAAATTTTAGCACATACAATACAAACTTACTCTTAAGATAGGAAGCAAAAGCTTATGCAGCTAATCAATTGCCTTGCACAGATTTTTTATAGTATGAATTTGCATTTTTATGCTTCACATATGCTAACTTATTTGCCCGAGATGCATAATTCAAATTGAAGCTTTTTGCTAATTTAAAAATTAGCTATCATCACCTAAAATAAATTGATTTTTCACTTGACTCTGTTTCAAGGGAAAAAGCAAAGCATGCAATACTAAGCTTCAAAACTATAAGTATTTTCATTTTCTTATATATCTTTCAAGTATAATTCATTACTTATACTCGATTGTTTTAAACAAAAAATTTAAGTTATGCAGCCAAAACTCTACGATGGGCAATACAAACTCTACAATATTTTATAACTCATTCTGCCACACTCTTAGAACATCCTCAACTCGAAGTAATATCACCAATAATACCTAGCTCAATTCAGCAGTTTCCAAGAACATTATTTTGTTACTTTTATCTGAAATTGGCAGTTTTGCCAGGAGCATTATTTTGTTATTAGCTCAAATCAGCAGTTTCTCCATAAGCATTTTGCTTCTGATTATCGCTCATCTCAGCAGTTTTTCCACGAGCATCCTTTGTATGTTTATTTGCTCATTATGGTAGTATCGTTATTCGAGTTATGAGAATTTATTTGCTCACTACAACAGTATTGCTATTCGAGCTATGAGGATTTATTTGCTCACTACAATAGTATTGCCATTCGAGCTATATAGATGGATTCGCTTATTCTAGCTATACGTTAACCGAACTATATAAAAAATGACATGTTATATCATCATAACATGATGAATTTGCTCGTTCTAGCTATATTCTAATTGAGCTAGACAAATGAATCACTCACCATAGTTGTACGCGTAAAAAAGCAACACACCAAAAAATGCCACCTCAAATGCTGCTGACATAAATGTCACACACAGTGGGAGGACTTGTGATAACAAAAGTAATTTAATTTAAAATAAAACTCTATGGTATTTATAGTCATAATGGTATGCACATTCTTAACCCTATAAATAGCTAAATCAGTTATTTACTTAGGTACGATTTTTCCTCCTTTTACTAGATTCTTTCTATTTTCCATGATATTCCTATAATTTTTCCTATTCGAAAGAATTACTTAACTATCAAAATAGTCGTAAACCTTTATAGGTCTTTTACTCTCTTTTGTAGGTATCAAACTCAAATCAAAATTTTTTGAGAATGTTATCAACCATCATATAACTGCCAATTTTTAGTTCCTATACTAATGTCTTTCCGATGTGATCCTTAATAAAAAGGAAAAAAACATGAGATGAGAACTCAAAAACACAATGCTGATTAGATTTGAGTTTGCCAACAGAGAGTAAACTTTTTTGTTAAACCAAATGGTACTAGAAAATCATTTAAATGTATATTCCTATCAGCAATTTAAATGCAAGCATCTATGAGAAATAGATGGGGGTTTTTTGAAAGTAGTGTAATTTAAAAAAAATTCAAAATCTAGTGCTACAGTAAATATATTTGCAAAAATAGGGTGATGAAGATCGACATGTATTAGTGTCGGTATCTGACCATGTGGGGCCCCACGTGATTGACTGGTAGTTGCCAAAAATCGACTCAAAATCAAACCGATTTTTGTTAGATGCAAGTCAGATACCGGCAGTGAATGGTGTCGATTCTGGCATATGTCAGCTTTCTACCAGACCTCACTATAAATTTGAAAAAACCCAAAAATAATTCATTCAATTTACAAAAGCAATTCTCCTTCCTTATTTTCTCATTCTCAACTCTTTCTCTTCTTCTTTTAACTCTTCTGGTGAAATTGTTTCTCAAATCAACAAATCTATTCTCATTATTGTCAATACACTTCTAAATACTTTTTATATGTAAAGAAAAGGTAACTTAATTTGAAATTATATAGTATAGTTTTTGTTATGTTAAGTGAAAAATATATTATTATTATTAAGATTATTTTTATATTTTATTTATAGGTATTGATTATCTTGAAGTATATCTGATTACAACAAAGATAAGTTTTTTTATTAATTTAGAAAAATATCTTTAGTTTATATGTATAAATTATTAATTTTCTTGATGGTAGATATATTTTATAGCTTTTTTTTACATTATGTAGTCTATTTAACTAGTATGAAAAGATTATATGTTAAAAAAAGAATAAATAATTATTAAGCATATGCATGTGTTGATTAAGTTAAAAAAATTGTGCTTGCATGTGTTTTTCATGAAATTAATATCTGAATTTTGATTTACATGATAAGGATATTAAATTAAATTTTTAAATAATTTTTGAAATAATTGGTGTAAGAAATTTATATATGTTAAAAAATTAGATGTGGAAAAAAATTATTGCATAAAAAGATAAAAATTAATAAATAGTATTAGTTTAAATTTGAATTTTAAAGTGGGTCTAGAAAAATTTTAAGAATTTGTTCATTATTTTAATTGATTTTTTTAGATTGTGAGGATTGTGACAAAATAGTAAATTAGTACTTAAATGATGATATATTTAAAAATAATGTAGCAAAAAATGTCAATCCCAATTACTTTTATAATTTACATCGGAGGACAATCAGGATTCGGTATAACTGGATTTCAGTATGACACTTCGAGTCTGTCAGCAAGATCAAGGAGATTGAAAATTAGGAGCAAACCGATATTTGCTGAACTTATTCATAAGATAGTAGTTAAATTGAATTTACCTGCGAATGAGAGGCTTAGTAGGGTGATATATAAGTGTCCAGTAAACAACCAAGGGTCAATTTGTTGGGCATGTATGGATATAATCGATGATGATGATGATGATATTGATCAAATTTATGAGAATTTCAATATATTTTCGAGATATATCATTGCAAAACTAATTATTATGACTGAAAAAATTATAATTGGAGATAGAAAAAATTCAATAAACAGTATTAATCAAATGGCTAATGCTGGAAAAAGAGAGTCTATACCAACTGCAAAAGAAAAAATGTATACAGTGATTGTACAAGAGTCACTCAGTCCAATTTTAGTAAACAGTTTGAGCCTCCTACACAATGTGAAAATATTGATGAATTGGAATCAATTGATGCAATTCCTATTAGAGAGTTTAGAGGTCCAAATCAAACAAATTTTACTTCTTGTTCTTCTTTGGGAGGTGGAGATGTTGCACGTGATGGTAACGATACATATAGAGATGAAGATAATATTGTGAATAATGGGTATATTTCTCCAAATTGTGACCCAGATGATGATGATAAAGAAATAGACTTGAATGATTCTATCCTAGAAATTGTTGTTAAAAGGGATGACCACTATATTCCTTGTAGTTCAATATGTGTGATAGAAGGCCTTTAGAATCTGCACATGAATGAGATTAGAAATCGACCCTCATGTGATACTAATATTTTATAGTTTCACTTTTCATCTATTCACCACACAACAGTTAATTTTGCTGAAGCTGAAATTAATGTGTATAATGATGTGCCAATGCTAAGATGGGATGGTGTTTTTAAGTTATGCGAAGGATTGGCATTCACATCTAAGGATGAAGTAAAGGCATGTGTGAAGAAATATTCAATTCAGAATAATGTTTCACACAAAGTTGTTAAGTCAAAGCCATTGTATTGGGAAGTGTACTGCACGCTTGCCAATACAGGATGTCTATGGAGGCTATGAGCTATGAAGAAAAGGACCTCACCTTATTAGATCATCAATGTGTATAAGGAACCTCATAACTGTAATGCATCGCTAGTAACCCAATACCATAGGCAATTAGATTCACAAATTATTTGTGATTGCATATTGAAAATGGTTAGTATGCTTTTGATCTCAGAGTTAGCGTTATAATGGCTAATATCAGGAATTGTTTCAATTATGAGATGACTATAGTAAGGCATGGTATGTAAAGACTAAGGCATTAGAAGAGATATTTGGTAATTATGGAACTTTATATGAAATATTGTCTGGTTATTTGAAAGCTATGGAGACATACAATCTGAGAACTGTTTATGACTTTGTTGTTGAAGATAGTATGCAGCCCAATTGCAAGTAATTCAAAAGGCTCTTTTGCGTATTCAAGCCATGCATAGATAGATTACCTCACTGCAAGCCAGTTTTGCTTATTGATGGAACGTTTATGATGGAAAAGTATCATCAAACACTGTTGATTGCAAGTGCTATTGATGGTAATAATTTTCTATACCCTGTTGCATTTGCCATTGTTGAAAGTGAAAACAAATCTAGTTGGGGTTAGTTCATGACATGCATTAGGCAATATGTCACTAAATAATCAAGCATTACTGTTATTTCTGACCGACAGGCGAAAATTATGGTATTATTTCGTAATGATAGTAGTGGATGGAAGGAGCCTTTAGCTTACCATAGATATTGTCTCCATCACTTCGTAAGCAACTACAACACTGCCCATAGAAATTCAAAAATTAAGGACATGTTATACAAGGCAAGTATATTTTTAAGCTTAATTTTTTTATTATTATAATACTTATGGTTCAATTTTGTATTTTAAACTTTATTAATAAGTATGCATATTATTCGTAGGTAATAATTTCCAACGACGAAAGTTTACAAAAAGAACGGATGAGATAAAGGGTCTAGTTCATTGCATGTACCATTGCATGTATTCAGATCGATTATGCAATGAATGCCTTGGTCATTGGCCTGTCACAACACGTGGATGATGGATGTTTCATATATTTATGAAGAATGCAAATTCAATGACCCAATTCATATGGTGAAGGCCCCACATATCTATCGTATATAGATTGTCTTGTATAAGGGGTTGAGATGGAATTGGCTGATCAAAACCAAATTAGCGCATGACCCTATCAAGTTGGTGTTGCTCAATGATATAGAAACAAATCAATGGAACAACAGCCATCCAACTTTGCTCTCCACTTGTACAATATTCGGGGAGAAGACCGATTACATTGTTGTAAGGCTCCCACTCAAACTGTGTTGCAAATAAAACATAAAAATATAAAAATAAAGGTAATAAAATAAGGCAAAATTTTAATGTAATGCAAAATTATTTGTAAATGATTTAATTGAATTTAAATAAGAACCTCATTAATATCCTGTATATCTAATATTTTTCTATATGTCCATATATTTTTCCTATCAATGATATTCATATCCAGAGGTTTGGTCCACTTAAATAAACATAATTCCAAAATAATATTTATCGTACTTTTTAAAATAAGATAATATAATAAATTAAAATTAAAATTAAAGTTATAATGATACCTGAATCCATAAGGCATTATTCTATTTAATAAATATGGTTGTAAATGTATTGGCCTAAACTGGGGAAGTCTTTCCTAAGCCCACATTTGTAGGAGCTATAAATATCCTGCAACTCCCTTAGCATTAAATTGTGTTGCCTTACATAATTATTTATACAGCCGTGCCAGACAAGTTGACCCCAGCTATATTGCCCAACTGATTTCAAATCCTCTAAAAGTGGTAGAAACATTAGGTGTACCATACTAAAGGATTGTGAAGAAAATAACATCCCACCTAGACATCTCAATAACCACACACGAGTATGTTGGTGTAATAATTAAGGTGTTGTGTTATCGGGAATATCATCAAATATAAAATCTAACCATGTCATCTTAATTCTACCACCATGCACATCTGTGGCTAAAGAAACTACATCGAGTAAATTATAATAAATTGTCATCTAATCCAGGTTTGTTCCTTCGGTCACAGGTTCACCCTCAGTCGGTAACCTTGTCAGAATACCTACATCTTGCAGTGTTATTATGTTTTCACCACATGTGAGATGAAACATGTGGGTTTCTGGTCTCTACCTTTCAATGAGTGATGTAATTAAATTTCAATCAATATTTATCACTCCAATTCGTGCAATTCCTATCAACCCGGATGCTCTTATATAAGGTACAATTCTTGGATCAATTTCTCTATAGTGTTCATCAATGCTATCCCTTCTTGTTCTCAAAACATCTCTTTCAACCTTGTAGTTCAATTTAAACATGTGAAAATAAATAAAAAAATTGCTTTAATAATCTAAAATATATATATACTAAATTGTTCCATATCGCATCAGATCGATGTTTTCTCTACATTGATAATAACTCCCTATTAATGGGACCTGGATTGATTCTTGCAGCTGCTAAATGATAGGGATCCATGTCAAAACTTGTATTTAACTACATAATAAACTCAAAAAAATATTTATGGCGATTATATATTCATATTATGTTCATAATAAATGACTTTATTATTCTAAATGAAAATTATATTGTCAAATGAAAATTATGATTTTATATTTATAATTGTCAAATTATAATTATTTTAAATAATAAATTTTAATTATCACAAATTTATTTGAATTACTAAACATACGAACTTATCAGAACAACTTACATTAAAATTAACTTCAACAAAATTACATAAATTTATACCATATATTTTGAGCTAATGTACATAATATTTAGGCCATATATTGTAGTTATATTACTTACAATATGTTATTTGATCAACAGATATTGTATCTCTAATTTTTAAATAATGTCCATCACTAATATTTATTACATCCAAATTTTCATTACAGCATTTAAATAACATATAGCCACCTTCTTTTTTCAGTATTAGAACTACAATTTTCTAATCAGAGAGGAATTATAATTTTGTGAACGATTTTGCCGATTTGTTCGACCAATAGGCTGAAACCCACGTCCTCTAGATGAAGAATATCCATCCCAATTTCCTCCAACATTTATGACCACGACCTCATTGAGCAATGAAGGCTTGATTATGAATGAGGTGACTCTTTTTCTTCTTTATGGAAGGTCTACACAGTATGGGCATGACTTTGAAGAGCAAGTAAGAACTGTTGAATTGCTGGGTATGCTGGTTTAGCAAGCATGGAATTGTGGAATGCTTGATATGTATAAGCAAACCATATGAAAATTGAAAAACCCAAATCAGGATCAGATAATGGTCTGTTGATTGCACTAGACTATCGCAAATATCTTTAAAGCGATGACAATACTCATCAAGACTCCGATATCCCTCAAGGAACGATCTCGTAAGAACTTTCACAACTTGTGAATAGATGTAATTCCAAAAGCAAGGCTAAGAGGTTCTTCGTGCAAGAAGCTAAGCCAACAGAAGATTGTCGTTTGTTGTCGATGTATCAAGTGAAGGAGGTATATTATTATCAAATGATGGTAAATCCCAATGCTTTGATTGCTACAGTAAGAAATTGTTTTTTAATTTGATTGATGAGATAAGAGTAGAGCATTGATGAAAGGTTTGAAGAGGGATGATGGGTTCAATGATTATTTGGATTCATGGGAAATGTGTTTTTGATAGTGGAAGGCACCAAATGAAATGCATATAATTTAGAAGACATGGAGTTGGAACTGGGAGGGATAGCCTGACTTTCTAAACTATTATGCTATGATACCATGATGAAAACAAATGTTGGAAAAAGACATAAGATAATAGAACAGGGTAGAGCAGAAAGAAGGTTTTTCATTATATATTTCTACAAAACATACTACATCTTTAAATCTACAAATAGTACAACAAAAAGAAATGAAATAAAAATGTGATATATGATAATAGTCAAAACCACCAAAAATAAATATTTACTCCTAAAACAATTAAAATTATAATAGTGATGAGCAGAATACATACAATATAAACCGTTAACATTTAGTTCTTTTAAATTAAAGAATAAAATGAGGAATTAGAATTGCAAAAATAAATAAATTAAAAGTAATAATAAATAAAATAATATCAATATAATAATCAACTCCTGTCAAAAGTTCATTTGACTAAATTATAATATTTTTGCCAATATAATGCAAAGAATGCTATATTTAGTATATTAGTATATGATGACAAACAAAAAATGAATTTTTATTAAATTTTTATCTCTTTTAACTCATAAAAGAAGTGTACTTTGTCTTGCCTCGAAAGAGGTAATGTGAACGTGTAGATTGCCAACTTTATTTTTTGATGTAACATTTATCTTATATAAGAATAATAATTATAGTTTATTTATAAATTGATAACACTAATGGAGATTTATGCAAAATGAATCAAACAAAAGTTGAAACAATTCTATGAAAATATTTCAATCTACAGGAGGATAAAATGGCATCACTAACATAACTGAAATGATTGAAAATATAAGATTAAAGGTGAAATTCACTTTCTGAAATTTGATAAATTATAATTAATTCTTTAATATTTATTTTGGTATAATATTTCCTATTAAAATTTATAAATTAAGACAATATTACTCCAAAACTAATAAATCTATTATTTTATTTATTTTCATCAATTAACTACCGACGTGACATTAAAATTATGTTAAAAAAATTACATGACAAAATTGAAAGTGCAAAAAATCCTTAAAATATTTAAAGAAAAAAAAAGTAATTTACCACCTAAAGTTTATAAATTAGAATAATTTAACTCTTGATGATGTATCATACTTACGCTACATCAACAGTTAACTGACAGAAAATAATCAAACTAACAAATCCATCAATTTTAAAATGATATTATTTTAATTTGTAAACTTTAAGAGGAAAATTACATCTAAATAAATATTAAAGAATTAATTGCTCTTTTTGTCAAAAGTTGGAGGTGAATTACACTTTCAGCCACAATATAATACTAGATGACACTTTTAAGTACCACAAAAATTAGCAAAATAATTTTACATTAATAGAAAAATGCCTTTTCTAACACTCGGTGATGGATTATGCTTGATACATCAAAACAATATGATATGATTGTATGCCATCATCCTTGATCAGAAGTTCAATACAATTTACAGAAAAAACAATGAAATTAATTTGGAAATATAACCGACAGAAATTCGGTTAATGGTTAAACTGAGAATCTTTGTTCATTTATCGGTTGTATGCCATTGTCTAAGTTTGCTCCACAATATGAATATCTTTATAATTGCAAATTCACCTCCCTGATAACCATTTAGCAGAAGATGATATCCATCAAAGCAAGTTCAATCAATATGAATGGCATTCAAGAGAACAGAACCAAATTTTGAAGGACGCTTTGGAAGTTAATAAAACTGTTGCACTAACAAGTCGATAAAGAAAATTCACGGCGCCTGAAAGCAACAATATCAGTCGATCATCGAAATTCCACTTCATGTTGCTGTCCCTACTTCCCTTGCTTAAAAAGGAGAGATGCAAGGCTTGAACTCCATCCATATATTGATGATGGTTCATGCTCTTTAGGTACAATAGAGGCCAGTCCTACTCTGGGTGCAATCTCCTGCTTGGTATTTGTTTCTGCAGACCTGAGTAAGATACTAACAGAATCAAACTTATATTGCCTTCAAGTTAGAGTTCATTATCCAGTATGTCTTGTAGTAAACAGTTCTTCATCAACCTAAACTGTTTCTAGGGATAGTCATGCATTTTTCAACATCAAGTCAGAGAATTTTCATATAGGATATTGTCATGTACAAAAAATACAAAAAGCATACAATTGATCAAAGTTTGTTATTCCAATATTTTTATCACTTTTAAACTAGAGAAATCAGGAAGCACAATAAAGTTTCATCATTCAGAAATCTTTACCAACATTTGCACATGCCTCAGCTACCTTCTTTTTATACTATCAAAGTTTTGCAATTTAGTGAAAGGGAAAATTTCTCTACTTGTACTGTTTGGTTTATACAATCTTTTAGGGAGGGTGGGGGAAAGAAATGTAACTAACTACAAATTCATTTTTCATGTGAGGTGAAAATTAATCCACCTAAGGAAATAGCCTATTTTTGTCTTCTCCTTGTAAGTCTCATAATATCACTAGCAATTCAAAACTAAGGTAAAAGTTAGGATTTAATTTGTGTTTTTTCAATTAAAATTCTTCCCGCTCAAACTAATGGTGAAAAATTATTCTCATAATTTCTTTAGCAATTCAAAACTAGGGTAAAGGTTCCGATTTAATCGGTGTATTTTTCAATTAAAAATCCTTCCCCTTCAAGCTATCCTAATGAAATAATGCTATTCAAGTGAGGTTCAGTACTTTTTTTAATTTCCCAATCATGGTAAACCAAAGGTACTGCATTCATCCCTTCCCTTTAAAAACCAAAGAAATGCCACATTAATATTCTTTATCTTTTCATCATCCCCACTGTACAGATGTCACTGTGAGAGATCAAGTATACATAATTGAAAAGAGACTGCAACTGGCATCCACGGGTCTATGTGTATTAACATCATGATCAGAGAAGTATTTATTTAAAGAGCAAACCCATCAAAGAGGCAAGAAAAGAAAAAAATGAAAGCCATGCCAACAAATTTCAAAATGCAACAATTTGAAATGCATTTTCCTTTTCGGTATCACAAAGGTATTTGCTTCAGTAGCTCAGAGCAAGTTATTCTATAGACAAACAGGCCGCAAAAAACTATAGGCCACAGATAATGCTTTAGCTGTTACATAACCTTAATTCTCTATCAGATCTTGTTAGTGTATAGAATTAACCTTAAACTTAATTCTTTATCCTATCTTATTAATCTATATAGGATCATACATATTTAAGCCACTTCAGGGACAAAGTATGCACAAATATAACCCAAACTTATAACTGTGTACAACAACCACCTATTTCTTAATCAAATAAAATGAGCTCCTAGCAAAGAATCAATCTAAGGATAACTCAAACTTTACAGGCCACCTAGAAAGTGATCCATCATTGATCTTCATATACACCTCATACTGTATAAGGGATATCCCAAACTCATCTTTTCTTTCAATAAGAGTAAAATATCCACAATAATTTGAACATACTTTTTAATACACGATATGAACAGAAAGAAAAACAATGACAAAAACAAACCAAATGCATAAGCAAATGCTCGTGTTTGAGAAAAACAGAGGGAAGCATCAGATAACATACAAGGCTCCTTCAGATGCAAAGGTTGACATGCCTTGCCGTTGCTTTGTGCTTTGGATTTGAACTACAAATTACATATACACGTCCACGGCGTTTAACAATCTGACAAAACTCGCACATTTTCTTCACGGACGATCTAACCTTCATGGCGACTGAAAGGGAAGTAAAACTTTATCAAAATGCACACCCAACATTCGAGTTAGACATATGAGAAAATGAAACAGAAAAGAAAAAGCCATCTCTTTTAGGATTAAACTGAATTTCTTCCAATTATCAAACTACAGCTGAACTATCAGCTAAAAAGATTAAATTTATTTTGAGGGCAAACTATAAGAAACTCCCCACCCCAATGGTATGCTTATTTTCTTTCAGCGAAAAAATAGCAAAACTTTAATTGTATAATGATCTAGAAAGCTTCAGTATTTACAAAATTTGGCAAGAGAAGGCATAAAATCAACGTAATTAAGAAGGAGAGAACAAAAATGCATCATACTCGCTGTATGCAATTTACGAATTCTCGAAAATCTTGCTTAATGGCAGTAACTGGAAAGAAAATCAGCCTAGTAATAGTAAAATCAGAAAATGGACCAAATGCAGATCAAAGCAAAATTGCCCAGTCCGAGAGAGAGAGAGGGCGGAGTAGGTAGAATTACAAACCAATTGTGGGTGGAGAATCACAGCGGCGCGGTGGCGCGAGTTGTACAAGTGGGTTCAAACCGACCGCGAGGGATTGAGAGTGAGAAATCAGCGAGCACGAGATCATTCGCAGACGTGCCAGAGGGAGTAGGGTTTTGAGAGTTAGGAGGAGATTTTGGTAAGTTGCTTCCCAGTGCACGATAGATAGTCCTCCACCAATTAATGGTTGACACGTTTTTGTTCCTTTTGTCCAAAAGCAGAAGAGTAATCATTTGTTTTGGGTCTCCAGTTCTCAAAATGAGAATCTGAGCCGTTCAAAAACAAGATGAAGAATGTCAGCCGTCTATATTTTATGGCTGCCGGTTGAGTTAGGACATATTAATTGCTATCACGCATATATAGTTGCACATTCATAGGATGAATACTAAAAACAAAGCACATTCATAGTAAGCCATAATATTATAAGTATACTAACTTAATTTATAATTTAATTATCCTATATTTTCTGAAACTTAATTATCTCATCAGTTCAATTGGATAGCAATTAATATGTCCTAATTTCTTATAATATTGAAATAAGTACGATTCTTTAATTTTAGTTTGAAAATTTAAAATTTTATTTTTCTAACAAAATAATTGGATAATAATTTAAATTTTCTTTTTAAAATTTCCTTATTCAATTACGTAGAAAAAGTGTAAAACTTAAAAGTTTAGATTGGACCTGGCAATTGAGCCAAGCTGTGTCGGTTTTGGCTCATTTCAGATAAGTTTTTTTCAGTTATACTTTTCGTGTAATTTTTCTTGTTTTTTTTTTTTTTTGGGTCAAATCAATTAATCACCTTCAATGGCTAAAATTAAATTCTACACAAAAAAAAGGAAAATTGTCATACATTAAAAACTTATCAAAAATGTCAATATTTATTGTGAAACCGTAACCCAAATTTTAATTTTAGTTTTTAACACCTTAAATAAAATTGTGTTCACCTCAAATTTGATCATCGAATTTATCTCAAATTATACTATTTATAATTCAAAAAAAATATTATTTATATCCTAGATAGCACTATTTGATATTCTAGATAGCACTATTTATGTCAGAAAGTATTATTTACAAATTTGAAAATTTGGGCTTTACATTCTTTTCCAAATTCCAAATTTAGGATATTAGAGAAAAACTAAAAGAGTATGGCTAAATAACAATATCAACGCAAGATAATAATAATAATAATAATAATAATAATAATAATAATAATGATGATGATGATGATGATGACAAGTGAAAAATGTAATGAGTCCCGTACGATCACCTATAAAAAAGAAACAAATGGCCGGGAGGTTTCCGACTAGGGAGTCTCCGACGGTCAAGTTAGAATTTTTGATAATAAGAATGCATTATTCTGAAAAGTAGATTCCATCCTTGGTTTACCTGTTTTTCCACCTTTTATAGGCGTGATTTCCGTCATTTGTGGGAAGTGGGATGAAATCCCACTTCTTTAGGCCACTCTTTCCACTACTCCTATTGTTGGGGAGAAGTGGGGGAAGAATAACCGTCTTATCCTGTCGTGGCAGTTATCTTTCAGCTATTAGCCGAACTATAGATGGGCTCCTTGGAGTTCGGTTGGTCCGATCTCTTGATTGGTAAATGTTTATCCGAACTCTGTCAGCTTACCTAGCACATAGTCCGAACTCTGTCAGCTTACCTAGCTCTTAGTCCGAACTCTGTCAGCTTACTTAGCTCCCAGTCCGAACTCTGTCAGCTTACCTAGCTCTTGTTATCATAAGTCCCTCCCCCAGTGTGCGACATTTATGTCAGCAACGTTGGAGATAGCATTTCTATATGGGTTGCTCTGCCGCACATACAACCGTGATAATCTATTCATCTAAGTGGCTTAATTAGCCTTCATAGCTCGAATGGCGAAATTGCCTGTGAGCTTAACTGTGGTGCTCATGATGAACATGTCTGATTGAGCTAAAAAGGACTGATGGCGAATATGCTTAGTGGGCATTTAAAGTCATGGCGAACAAGCCTAGCGAGTTTTTGACCTCTGCTCATGGCGAACATGTCTGGTGAGCTTAAGACGAACTACTCATGGCGAACATGCTTGGTGAGCTAAGAAATGATCTCTTGACTAGAGTGTTGTATGAGCTAGGAAAGGAGCTCGTGGCAAGAGTGTCGTTTGAGCTTGCTGAGCTGTGTGATTGAGGTGAAGCTTAATTAGACCAGATAGGCCGTCGAGTTAGGTGATCCACATGAAACATAATAAAACCAAATAGGTGATGCCGTCGAGCTATTTTGCCGAGCTATGTGATCCCAGGAAAACATGATTGGATCGGATAAGTGATGCCGCCAAGCTATTTTGCCAAGCTGTGTCATTGGACTATGGGAGGAACTACGACATTTATGTCAGTAGCATTTAAGGTGACACATAAGAGGTTTTTCTTTGTCATGAACAACCATAGTTAGCAAATAAGTCTTCATAGCACGTAGTGAAACTGCTGAGTTTGAGCTTAAAATTATAATATGCTCATGGCATTGTGCCGATTTGAGCTAGTGAGATCGTGCTCGTGGCAATATGCCGTGTGAGTTAGATAAGCTCGTGGCGATTGTGCCGAGTGATCTAGACGGGCTCGTGGCGATGTGCCGAGTGAGCTAAGAAAGGAGCTTGTGGCGATTGTGCCGAGTGAGCTAGATGTGCTCGTGGCGATATGTCGAGTGAGCTAGACGGGCTCGTGGCGATGTGCCGAGTGAGCTAAGAAAGGAGCTCGTGGCGAAAGTGTCGAGTGAGCTAGATAGGCTCGTGGCGATTGTGCCGAGTGAGCTAGACGGGCTCGTGGCGATGTGCCGAGTGAGCTAAGAAAGGAGCTCGTGGCGAAAGTGCCGAGTGAGCTAGACAGGCTCGTGGTGATTGTGCCGAGTGAGCTAGATGGGCTCGTGGCGATATGTCGAGTGAGTCAGATGGGCTCATGACGGTGTGCCGAGTGAGCTAAGAAAGGAGCTCGTGGCGAAAGTGTCGAGTGAGCTAGACAGGCTCGTGGCGATTGTGCCGAGTGAGCTAGACGGGCTCGTGGCGATGTGCCGAGTGAGCTAAGAAAGGAGCTCGTGGCAAAAGTGCCAAGTGAGAGCGTCGTAAGGGCGAGGAGCGAGGGCGTCGGGGGCGATTGTGCCGAGTGAGCTAGACGAGCTCGTGGCGATGTGCCGAGTGAGCTAAGAAAGGAGCTCGTGGCGAGAGTGCCGAGTGAGCTAGATGTGCTCGTGGCGATTGTGCCGAGTGAGCTAGACGGGCTCGTGGCGATGTGCGAGTGAGCTAAAAAAGAAGCTCGTGGCGAAAGTGCCGAATGAGCTAGACAGGCTCGTGGCGATTGTGCCGAGTGAGCTAGACGGGCTCGTGGCGATGTGCCGAGTGAGCTAAGAAAGGAGCTCGTGGCGAGAGTGCCGAGTGAGCTAGATGTGCTCGTGGCGATTGTGCCGAGTGTGAGCTAGACGGGCTCGTGGCGATGTGCCGAGTGAGCTAAGAAAGGAGCTCGTGGCGAAAGTGCCGAGTGAGCTAGACAGGCTCGTGGCGATTGTACCGAGTGAGCTAGACGGGCTCGTGGCGATGTGCCGAGTGAGCTAAGAAAGGAGCTCGTGGCGAGAGTGCCGAGTGAGCTAAGAAAGGAGCTCGTGGCGAGAGTGCCGAGTGAGCTAGACAGGCTCGTGGCGATTGTGCCGAGTGAGCTAGACGGGCTCGTGGAGATGTGCCGAGTGAGCTAAGAAAGGAGCTCGTGGCGAGAGTGCCGAGTGAGCTAGATGTGCTCGTGGCGATTGTGCCGAGTGAGCTAGACGGGCTCGTGGCGATGTGCTGAGTGAGCTAAGAAAGGAACTCGTGGCGAGAGTGCCGAGTGAGCTAGATGTGCTCGTGGCGATTGTGCCGAGTGAGCTAGACAGGCTCGTGGCGATTGTGCCGAGTGAGCTAGACGGGGTCGTGGCGAATGTGCCGAGTGAGCTAAGAAAGGAGCTCGTGGCGAGAGTGCCGAGTGAGCTAGATGTGCTCGTGGCGATTGTGCCGAGTGAGCTAGACGGGCTCGTGGCGATGTGCCGAGTGAGCTAAGAAAGGAGCTCGTGGCGAAAGTGCCGAGTGAGCTAGACAGGCTCGTGGCGATTGTGCCGAGTGAGCTAGACGGGCTCGTGGCGATGTGCCGAGTGAGCTAAGAAAGGAGCTCGTGGCGAGAGTGCTGAGTGAGCTAGATGTGCTCGTGGCGATTGTGCCGAGTGAGCTAGACGGGCTCGTGGTGATGTGCCGAGTGAGCTAAGAAAGGAGCTCGTGGCGAGAGTGCCGAGTGAGCTAGATGTGCTCGTGGCGATTGTGCCGAGTGAGCTAGACGGGCTCGTGGCGATTGTGCCGAGTGAGCTACAAAATACTATAGAGTTTGCATTGCCCGTCATAAAGCTTTGGCTACAAAGCTTAAAATTTTTTGTTAAAAAATTGAGCACGAGTAATGCATTACACTTGAAAAATATTTAAGCAGATGAAAAATCTTATCTTTTTTTAAGTTTGAAACTACATGCTCTGCTCTTCCCCCCTGAAACTGAACTGAGTGGTAACTCGGTTTATTTGAGCTGGTGACCCATGCTTGTTCTCTTGAGTCTTTGCCTCGGTCATTACTGTTCTTACTTGTATTGTTTCAAGCTATTATTGGAAAATAGCTGCTCTTTACTCATATAAGAGAGAATGTCATGTGAAAAACCTCATGCACCGCAATAATAACAAATCAGCTTGGCTGTCCTCATCTCCTTCATTGACTGCAGCTTATGTTTTCTAGCTATTGCTTTTGACTTCAAAAGGCTTTATCAAGAGATATAGTTCAAGAAACTATAATAAAGAAATAATGGCTATAACCTGACGACGATATGACATAAAGCTCATCCATTTTCAAGATTTGCAGTAATTTCCTAGCATTTATGCGTCTTGGATTATGGCATAAAGCTATTGTTTCTCTACTGATCTTCTCAAATATTGTCGAATCATAGTACTTCCCAATAGCATTGACTGAGATTTTGGACACTATACTGAGACGTGTAAAATCAAAGTTCATAGTGAATTGATAATTGTAATGCTAACAATTTCCTTATACCGACAATCAAGATTACTCAAGAGGCAACGAGATTTAGTTTTTAATCTATACCTCAACTGTAGAAACCTCAAAAGCATGGTTTGGTCGGCATATTTTGTTTACCTTATGCACCGATCTCGAGATGCTTCTCTGAGCAAATGATCTTGAACTAGCGCCGAGCTCTTCGTCTTGCCATCGGAAACTCAGTTGTGCCAATGGATGGCGCCAATGATGGTGTTGTGGCATTGGGCAATGCCTCCTCGTGGATCAATTTCTCCTCTTTTGTGTCTCATAGTGATAGACCTATGATTTGCTACGGGTGAAAGTCTATGTGAAAGGATGGTGAAGACAAGCGGTGGTGCGGCCACTGGTCGCAGAAGATGGAGCGCCTGCTGGTGGTGGTGGCACCGCTGGTCACGGCAGATAGATCACCTACTGCTGATGGTGGCGTAGCTGGTCGTCCCCCTCCTCACAATTGCCCACTGATGATGAATTGAAAATCCCTTTTGGGTCTCTTCGTAAAACGGTGTAGTTTTTTGCCCTTTTTTTATGCAAGGGATTATATTGAAAACCGTGAAGGTGTGTTCCACGCTCACCGCACCAAATGATGACAAGTGAAAAATGTAATGAGTCCGTACGATCACCTACAAAAAAGAAACAAATGGCCGGGAGGTTTCCGACTAGGGAGTCTCCGACGGTCAAGTTAGAATTTTTGATAATAAGAATGCATTATTCTGAAAAGTAGATTCCATCCTTGATTTACCTGTTTTTTCACCTTTTATAGGCGTGATTTCCGTCATTTATGGGAAGTGGGATGAAATCCCACTTCTTTAGGCCACTCTTTCCACTACTCCTATTGTTGGGGAGAAGTGGGGGGAAGAATAACCGTCTTATCCTGTCGTGGCAGTTATCTTTCAGCTATTAGCCGAACTATAGATGGGCTCCTTGGAGTTCGTTGGTTCGATCTCTTGATTGGTAAATGTTTATCCGAACTCTGTCAGCTTACCTAGCACGTAGTCCGAACTCTGTCAGCTTACCTAGCTCTTAGTCGAACTCTGTCAGCTTACTTAGCTCCCAGTCCGAACTCTGTCAGCTTACCTAGCTCTTGTTATCAAATAATAATAATAATAATAATGAGTGGTGAACAGTAAATTTGAGGCAGATTAGGATATAGGGTAATATTTTCCTTTAATCTTTGTTGCTCAAAAATTAATTGATAAAAAAATAAACAATTAAACATTTTTCTTCAAATAAATCTAATTTTAACTATAAAATTAGAATAGAAATATTAATAAAATGATATATATATATATTAAATTGAAAAGTTGTGGCACATAATTCTAATCGGATCGAATTTCAACTATTTTTTGTAGTAGATTTTTTGGATTAGGTTCAATTCTAAGATTTTTGGATAATCTAATTTTTTTTTTAATTCGGATCACTATTTTCTGGTATAAATAGTTTTTATGTTTGAATATTTAAGTATTTCTATCAATCACATTTAAAAAGAAGATTTTAGCCAATTTAATATTTTTAAATAAAATCGAAAATCATAATTCCATGTGATTGAGTACGGGGTTATAAACTATTATACAGTATAAAAGTTAAGAATCAAGTTTGACTAATTTATTATATATTTCTAGTTTAAAGTAATAAGGTCAATTGAATGAATAGAAAGGGGTAAAAATATGGTTTTCAAGGTACACTTGTAATTAGAAATTATAAATAATGGTTTAATAAGTGGATAATAGTTTTAGTTTGACTTTTTAAAATTACTGCGCATAGTGCAGGAGACTCCTAGATTTTTTCAATAGAATTCTATTTCACATACTTTATATGCTTCTATTTTATATTTAATATTTAATGCATGGTTAGTCCGACATAGCAAGAGATTTTGGAATGAATGGGTTTAAAATTTTAAGATAATATTCTTTATATATATATATATATATATAATACTATATAATATATATATATATTATTAATTATATTATGAGGTCAATTTTAAATCTTAATAGACCAAAGGTCCAAATTTGAAATAAAAGTTAAAAAACAATTACATAAATAGATTATAAACGTATCGTATTCAAGATAATACTATAATTTAAATGGATTCGTGTTGTAAAGAAATTGAAAAGTGCAATTTTGATTTTATTGTTTAGGCATTATATTCTGGGGATAGAATTCCTATTAACCATTTGCACTTAGTGGGGAAATTACTATCCTAAAAAAGTCTCATGTAAACTCCTTGTCTAATTCATTTCTTTTATTATTTTAAATATTTTGGATTGATTTCAAGGTACTATTATTAGAGTATACTAAATAAACGGATCGGTAATTAATAAAAAAAAAAAAGATGGAAGTGCAAACTTGCCCACTATTTTCGTCGCCAATAAATTACAATTATACTCAAAATTTAGGCTCATACTCAAAAAATTAAAATAAAAAAGAAAAGAAATTAACATTTCTATATATGCTCCCCTTTCGAAAATTCAAAATTTACAAATACGATCTAATAGAAAATCTCACGTACAAAAATCAAAATTTTGCATTAGCACCCCTCATAGACTACTGTTGATTTTAGAATCAAAATATTCTCATTGCTATAAATTTATTCCTTCTTCGTAACGAGATTGTGGTTGTCTTTGTTATCATAATTGTAGTTATGGTGGTTATGATTCTAATTCTGCAAAATCTTTAAATCATCAACGGAACTTTATCTTTTGCAGACAGATAAATGCTTTCTCTAATTAGTCCATTCAGATTGAACGTTGGATTTTCTTTTAAAAAAATTCTAATTTATTTGACACTTTGAGGATACAAAATCTCATGTCCCATACCATTTTTTTTTTGTGTGTGTAAGAAAAGAGAATACATAAAGTTAATTTTTTTTTCTTAAAAATGAAATGATTTCAATAAAAGAAATTAATTTTTTTTAATTTAAATAGATATTTTGTCATGTCATTTACTTTTCTTTCTACCATGTGTTATCCATATAAGCCATGTCCTATTATATATGTCATTGTTAATTATTCAGATGCTAGGTATTAAAGTTTAGAGATGAAAATTAGTATATTTTAAAAGAAAGTAAGCATATTGATCTAATTTTAAAAATATAGGAGTAATATTATACGAAAGTAAAAGTAAGAGGGCTATATTGCACCCTTAGGGAAGAAAATCGATCAACTTTAACAAATCTTTAATGGATGGATAACATTACTTCATTTTAAAAATTCAAAATAACATTGCATCAAAATAAAATAGATGGATTACATTACACTGAAAGTAGAGAGGCACTTTTGCATTTTCAGCCAAAATTTTTTTCATAAAAATAACTCAATTTTGAAAAATTACCCTTAAAAGTCATTTTAATTGAAATCCTCCACAAAAACCAATGAAAATTCCTTTTAACGCTCTAAACTCTATGCAAGAATTCACACCTAAATAGACATATCACCAAACCATATAGAAAATCCTTAGCTAGCTTATCGTTTCAATCTAATCATGTCATGTATGAATCAATTGATATGACACCTTTCCTATGTGATTTACTGACATGCGTACCTACATGTGAGTTATTGCGCTGAATTAAAATGCTATAATTTTGGATAATTTTCATAGAGTTGATTTTGGCCATAATGACTTTTAGTCATAAATTTTAAGACTTAAGCTATTTTTGTTAAAAACAATTTATTATTACATGTCCATTTTTTATATAAATTTGATCACCCTAAATAAAATTAATCCATCCTCTTCTTACACATTCAATATTTTTAAGAACACTTTTCAATATATTACAACAATTTGAAGTAAAATTCTTTAATAATTTATTTAATAAGAGTTCACTAGTCTAAACAAAGAAAGTAATAGGAATAGAATAAAAATCTAATAAAAATATATGTGGGGAGCAAAATTTGAGAAAGTTAGTGATATATTCGAAAATATCAAAAATAGAAAGGAGAGGAAGGGTCCAATAGTAAAAAACTTTTCAAAACCTGTAAAAGAGGAGAGCGTCTGGTCGGACCGGGACAAGTTCCGATGCTTAAGTTAATAGATGTCTTTTAGAAAGAAAAAATGAATAAAAAGAGTTTTTAGAGAGAGATTGACATTATCATGGCTTTTCGTGTTATCTCTATTTATAAGATTTTGATAAATCATAAGCCATTAGGCTTTTGAGTGCCTAGAATAGTGACCTAAGGTGATAATGTGATTGCACTGTAGTGACCATATTTGATTAGGTGATCAATATCAAACGAAGATGTGAAAGCCATATTGTTGGACTAATGTGACAGTCTTATCACGTCAATCCGATTGGATTGCTCAAAGTGCTTCCTTTGTGGGCTTGCATGTGTATTGGGTTTTTGGATTTTGAGGCCCAACTTTAGAGGATGTTATTATTTGTCTCCCTCACAAATCAATCCAATCAATTTTTTTTTAACATTTTTGAAACTCCAGATTTTGATATCTAAAGGTCGAGATTTATTTTTAATTTTAAATTTCAAATTAAAAGGGGATCTCTTGCTTGGATGGTTGTCATCTGCAGACAACGCTTCGTGTATTATGTCATTTAATGGTTCCTGCAAATTCGGGGCACCTGGCGTCCTCTTATTAGGTGTATCAAGCATGTTGGATAAGTCATTATTTTTTCCTTATAAATAGGTGTTGGGTTTTTTCTTTTATACTTTTACAAAAATTCTCAGATTTTGGGGCTTTTGGAGTTCTTTGTATTTTCGACATTCCCTTTCTAATTTCCTAGCCGATTTCATCAAGTAAACTTTCTTTACTCGTATGACTTCCTTTAATTTTATTTCATCTTCTTTGTCTTCTCGATCAACATCTTTATTGTCTTCCTCGTCGTCACAGTTAAACATTTTTATACCATTCTAAAGTCTGCTTCTTGGGAGCAAATTAGGAATTCCTTTTTCGAAATTGTACCTCTTAGAATGACTTATAGTAGTAATGTTTCGAGTGGGAGCAGAGCTGGTTTAGATACAAAATTTCTAGAAGAGTACAGAAGTAAAGATTCCATAACCAACCACACTAAAATTATTGTTGCGCAATTGAACGATCTTAGGACAAAATATAAATTTTTGAATGATGTATTGACTCTGGCGTGCCCTGTATCTATGTCTATTTCTGATGGTCCGTTTGGAGAGAATAAAAAATGAATGGTTTATATGTCATGAGGGTAGTTTGAAATGTGGTTTGTGATTTTTCTTGCCTCCTTTAGATGCCAGTATTCTTAGAGGCCATGAGCTTACCCCTAACCAACTAAATCCAAACGGATTGAGGTCTATTACTTATTTTAAAATTATCTACGAAAAAGTATAGGTAGTTCCTTTCCTGGAATTGTTCTCCCATTTCTTTTTCCTTTCTAGCCATGACAAGGGAAATGAGTATCATTTTTTGAGTAGGCAAGAGATAAGGCTTTTTACTCTTCCTACTTCCCTTAAAGGGTTTAAAAAAAGTTCTTTTTAGTTGGGCGAAAGGGAGATTTCAGGGTGAGCCTACACCGATCGAATAAACCACAAAATCTAAAAGATTTAACGGCTAATTCTGATGACTTTAAGTTAGGAATTAGTGCATTAATGAAGTTTCTTGAAGAACATTAGGGCGAACCGCTCAATTCTGACTTTTTATTGGATTCTTTAAATGGACCGATAGTTTTTGAGGTCAATCATCCTATTTTTTATTGTAAGCATAATTACTGTATGATACTATTTTGTTTTGTGGCTTTTCTCTTTTTACTAACTCTTTGTCTTTTCTTTTGTTGTAGCCTCTATACACGCTGATTTTGCATCGAAGGTGTCAGAAAGCATCAAGATAAATCTTAAAAAGAAGAAAAAGAGAAATCTAGCACCAAAGGTGACAAATTTACTTAGCCTAAGAAATTTCGTAAAACTTTTGGGTTAACACTCTGAGATGAGCCTGAAGAAATAACAAAAATTTCTCCTCAAGCCGAAGCTGGGGGAGCTATAAAGATTCACCCTTCTGCTCTTATCACTGTTACTCTATCTACGTGAGGTGGCATCGAGGGCCAAGTAGCATTTGATACTTAGCCTGCTCTTGGCTTTGCGAGATTTGCATTTGATCAATCTATTGCTGAGGAGTGTTCTTCATTTTCGACTTCAATACTATCATCTGGAATTGAGAGCTTAATCTCGAAGGGGCTTTTACAGCATAAGTTTGGGAAGGAGTGTTCTGTTTAGAATGCTAAGTGCTGGACTTCATCAGTCAGGGACTGGTGTTGAAGAAGGATTTAAGTGAGATAGACCTTGTTTCTTTACCTCGTAAGGAATTGTTCGAAATTAACTTTGAAGCCATAAAGGTAGGTTTTTAGGGCTTTTTTTATTTTTTTTACTCTCTTAAGTGATTTAATCTTACTAGGTTATGTAAAGGGCAATGCGCTTGTATATGAAAAATATAGCTTGGAGGAGGCAACTTGCAGAAAAAAACTACTGCCAAGCGAGAGTTGAAGGGAAAAAATGAAGGGTATAAACAAAGATTTTGAAGAGAAATTACAAACTTTCATTCAGAGTCTTTGGCTAAAACCCAAGAATTGTCGAACAAGAATGCTGAGTTAAGCGATCAGATCAAATGACTTTAAAAGGAAAACAACTCTCTTATCTCGGTGGTTGAAGATCTTTGAAACAAAAAAAAAGTATCTTCACGAGCTTCATAGGGGAGAAATGGAACGACAAAAGAATGAACTAGCTGAACAAGTCAGAGTCGTTCAATCTGGAATGTTTGCTAAGGTCATTTATAAGTGTTGAAGGAATTTTTCCTGAAGAAGATTTTAGCTTTATGGAAGATCCTGTTGCATTCCTTGAGCCTCCAATTAAAGAAGATTTTGAAGTGAATAAAGAAAATGTAAATATTGAAATTTAATTTTTTCCTTTGTATTTTGAGACAATTTTTAAATGAAGGCCTGAGTTTTTATTTTCCCGTTTAATTTTTTTTGCACCATTTTTCTATGCTATAAATGCAAAAGTTTCTTGATCGAAACAACTTCTATTGGCCTCATAGATCAGGAATTACATTTATTTATTACATTATATATTTTTTGAGCACATCTACATTCCAAAATCTAGGAAGTTTAAATCCATCCATTGACCTTAGCCTATAAGTGCTTTTGCCTAATACTTTGGATATTTTATAGGGACCTTTCTAATTGGACATGAGTTTCCCAACTCCTGTATTGTCCGTGCCAATTTTTGCTTTTCTTAGGACCAAATCTCAAACATTGAAAGTTTGGAGCCTTATCTTATTGTTATGGTATCCAGCCATTCTTTGTTTGTAGGTTACGAATTCTTGTGTAAGCATCCTCTTTTTTTCTTCAATTAAATTTAGGTCTTGTTTTCTTTCCCATTTATTTTCTTGCACAAATAAGAGGGTTAACTGTAGGAGGAAATTCTGATCTCTACTGTATGATCGCTTGCAATCTATATACAAGTGAGAATGGCGTCTGATGCATTCCTTCCCTCGAGAAAGTCTTTATAAAACCACAAGATGCTCTACAATTCTTTTATATAATTTCCTTTAGCATTTCCTAATCTTTTCTTTATCCCTTCTAAGATTGTTCGATTGGATACTTTTGTCATGGTATTGGTTTGTGGATGAGTGACAGAGGTGAATCGCAAATTGATCTTAAATTCAGAGCAAAAAGTCCTGAATGTAGAGCTATCAAAATGCTTCCCACTATCTACGATGAAGATCTTCAACAAACTATATCTATAAATAATCTCTTTTCAAGTGAAAATTTTTATTTTTTCTGCTGTGATAGTAGCCAAGGGTTTTATTTGGAGAAGTGATCAACTGCGACTACAAAGAACTTTATTTGCCTTGGGGAAATGGACCTAAAATATTCAATCCCCATTGACCGAATGGCTACAACACTCCAATTGGGATTGCTTAGATATTTCCATGTATCTGGCATTGCGGACATTGTTTATGTAATACCCCTCAATGTACCCTAGAAGAATTTTTATTAATTAATTATTATTATCCATGTTTAAATAAGTGTAATTGTATGTGGAAGGACCTAATTGAAAAACTAAAGTAAAAGAATTAGGGTAAGAATAGAAATAAGAGAAGTTGAGGGACTCATTTGCAAAAGATTTGTTGTGAGGGACATTTGGACCAATTAGAAGATAGGAGAGAGGGATATTTTGGATGGGGAGAGCCGGCCATCAAGGGTGTCTATCTCCATTTTCATCTCCTCTCCACACTCTCCTCTCTCTCATCTTCTCTCTCTCTCTAGGTTTTCTTTGAGTTAGGGTAAGAAAAGAGAAAGAATTTCTTGGCTTTAGGGTTAAGGTAATCCTCTTATTCTTTGATATGTATAATTCATGGATTAGCTTATGGTTTTTTTTTCATAGAATTGTCTTATGTTTATAGAAGGAAAAGCAAGCAAAGGAAGGGGGAAAGAAACTCTTCAAGGTTGAAGAAGAGAAAGCTCAAATAAGATATGGGAACTTAGGGTTTTCATGTGTGTAAAGATTTGTAATTGGTCATGAGAGAGGTCTTGAGTGTCTCTCTCATGTGTTTTGTGGATGATTATAAGCTTGAAAGTGGATTAGAGTTGATAATTTGCATGATGTGGTTAAAAGCATAAAATCTGTCTTAAAGATCATTTGACTAGTCTGTGTGTTTTTGCTCATATCTTGAGCTATAGTTGTTCAAATGATTAAATTCTAGTTGGTATGGAAACTAGACTTGTAAACCTTGATTTTGTTAGAAGAGACCAAAACCTGATTCTCACTGCATGATAGTGAAAATCGGGATTGAATTCTGACTGTGGTTGAAAATATGCCCTTATGAATAGTCTGTGGTTTTTCTTGAATATCTAAAGATTTACAAGTCCTATTGGGATGATTTTTGATGTTTTGAAAACTAGAAATATAGGCCTAAAACTTTGTTGAAGGCCATTTTGCTTGAAAATGTTGTTTTATAGGTTCAAAATGGCATAGAACTTGAGACCGGAAATCGGTCTCAAGGCGGTTTAGGGCTCACGGTTACCATGAATATCATAGTAACCGTGAGGTGCCTAAACTTTTAGTCCGGGACTAAAAGAATGCAATGGCTCACGGTTACCAAGATTTCATAGTAACCGTGACCCATGCTCGTAGCATGACTTCACAGCTACTACCAATCTCATAGTAACCGTGAGGTAATGAACTTTTAGTCCAGAAGGAAAAGCTATGCTATCTCACGGTTACTAAGGAATTCCTAGTAACCGTGACCTGAGTACAAAACCCTACTTCACGGTTACTACAAAAATGTTGGTAACCGTGAGGTAGTCCGATTTTAGTCCAGAACCAAAAGGCTTCATAGCTCACGATTACTATGAAATTGGTGGTAACCGTGACCCTGGTTGTAAGTTGGGTCTCACGGTTACCAGGAATTGTTAGTAACCGTGACCTCCCCTATATTTTAAAAACTAAATTTTTTTGACGCATTTAAAGTATAGATTTGTCTAATCCCTTTTCAAGCTTATAAGTCATCCTAAATTGTAATATATAACAAGAAAATCCTTCTAAAGTTCAAGAGTTTCTATTTAATTGTGAGGTAAGTTCCATTACCCTAAATGAAGTAATGTATAAGATACTTCCTTAATATATGATTGCTTTTATGTTATAGAATAGCGATATATGATAGTAAAACTATCTTGCATTCATTAATGCTATAGTTATATATGTTGATGCAATTTCACATGATATGAAAAGTAATGGAATTAAGCCTGCACTTAAAGACTTGGTTGTGGATAGATAGGCATGCCTATAGGGTTATAGTTGCAGCTGCTATAGTCTGACTCTTATGAGTCCACAATTGTCTCTATATGAGACCATAGTTCTGACCCAATGGGTCTACAGATGTAATACCTTCGGGTATTCACAGATTTGATACCTTTGGTATCCACAGTACCCGTTATTCACTCCCACAGGAAATTGAGCAGGCAAATGAATAAGATAAATGGAATATGTGTGCAGTTGATGATTCATGTTAAATGATCCATTGATTTAACCATTTTTCTAATATGTTATGCATATACACTATAATTTGCATGCTTGTAAATAATGTTCATGTACATATATTAGTTGTTCCCCACTAAGCTTTATAGCTTAGCATGGGTGTTCATCCGTGTAGGTCCACAGGATAGGACATTTTGGTCAGGGACAAGGCCCACAATCTTCCCAGCCAACATCAGATTAGGAAGAGTGAACTGAAGTAATGAATTTATTTTACATCTTTTTGATAGTTACAGATAAATTCATATGTAAAGGCATGTAATTATTAACTGTATGTATATAACATCCTCTAGTATGACAAAGTATGGCTCTCAATATGACATGAATGATATAGTGATTGTGTGTGTATGCCGTAGATGCATAGATAATTGATAATTCATAATGAATTGACGAGAATAGTTGTATAGATATACGTAATCAGTAACAGTAATTAGGATTATCTAGTATAGTCATTACAGTTTAACCCAATTTTGAGTATCTTTAAAGATGTTTGGCCAGAAATAACCTATTTGCAATATCTTCTTTATGATTGCTCTGCTGGCTTTGTGAGCTCTGTATATTCCCTCGTGTATCTCTTTTATGATGTAATTCCCATCCTCTTTTATTAAGTAGTTAAGCACCTTTTTGTAAAGCACTCCCTCAATTATGGCATAATTATGGCATCGTCTTCTAGTAGTTCACCTGTCTGAAGATAACGGATGACCGGAGTCATCCATGTTTCTGATTCCTAATCAATTTCAATTATCTCAGGTTCTTCTAAAGAGGATTGTGGCTGCTCTTTAATTTTTATATCTTCTTCCATCATACGCTGATTTAAGGCTGCTAGTTTAACCAGCCAATCTACGAATGTTGTTTTCTCTCTCGAGACTTTCTCAATGCTCCATGTCGTTCCTCCTTCTTTTAGCAATTTTAGGGTGATTTTGACTTTTGTTAAATATTTCTTTATATTTTCCTCTTTTGCCTCAAAATTGCCCAAAACTTAGCTTGTTGTTAGCTGTGAGTCACTTTTAATCTTGAGGTTTTTCAGTTGGATGCATTTGACCAATCTTAGGTCCTAGAGCAGTGATTCATACTCTGCAACATTATTGGAAGAGTTAAATTTTAGTTTTATTGAGTGCCTGATGATTATGCCTAAAGGTCCTTTGATGACTATGCCAATGCCTCCTCCTTTGCTATTGGAGGCTCTGTCTGTAATTACTTCCCAGAAGCTTCCTTTCGACTTTTGCTTCTTGCGCTGTTTGATGAACTGTGTAATGAAGTCTGTTAGAGCCTGTACTTTAATGGCATTTTTGGGCTCATACCGGATATCAAAAGATTGTAGCTTGATGGCCCATCTTACCATTTTTTCTTCTAGATCTGGTATCCAAAAAATTTCTCAAAAGGGTTTATCAGTTTGAACTATGATTGTATGAGCTTCAAAATACCTTCTCAGCTTTTGAGTACTCATTATGAGTACGATGATCAACTGTTCGGTTGGACTTTTTTTTAATTTTGATCATCACAATAATTGTTTGATGTAATATATAGGAAGTTGTTGAGTTCCTTCTTCCCTGATCAAGACTGCAGCCACTGCTTCTCCAAAAGTAGACAAGTATATATAGAGTTTCTCTCCTACAATAGGTCGGCTGAGCAGTTGTGGGTTGTTAAAAAATCAAAGGCTTTTTGACAATCTTCCCCCCAGGTAAAGGCATCATTTTTTTTAGTTTTTTTGAAAAGAGCATACATCGTTTATCCGAAAACGAGATAAATATGCCCAACGCTGTAATTTTTTAATTTAATTTCTGGCTATGTTTTATGCTGGTTGGGGCGTGCACATCCATTATAGCCTTTATTTTTTTGGGGTTAGGTTTTATCCCTCTTTCAGAGACCATAAACCCTAAAAATTTCTTAAAAGGACTCCAAATACACAATTTTCTAGATTTAACTTCATATTGAATTGATTAAGTGTGTCAAGTACCTTCATCAGATAGGCAGGATGGTCTACCATATTTTTTCTTTTCACAATCATATTATCAATGTATACTTCTAATTTTTTTTTCGATCTATGCCTTGAAGATTTTGTTCATAAGGCATTGATATGTTGCACCTGCATTTTTTAGCCTGAATAGTATGACCTTTTAGTAGAAAGTACCATCATCAATAATGAAGCTTATTTTTCCTGATCGAGCAACCACGTTATAATCTAATGGTATCCTGTGTAGGCGTCGAGCAGAGAGTAGATGGAGTGACATGTCACAGCATTTACTAATTGGTTAATGCTCGGGAGCGAGTAGCAATCCTTTGGGCAAGCCTTTTTGAGGTTGGTGAAATCTACGTACATTCTCAATTTGCCATTTTTCTTTTTTACCAAGACTACATTGGCAAGTCATTCTTGGCAATCGACTTCCTTGATAGGTCCAACACTCAGCAATCTGTCTATTTCTTCATAAATGAACTTTTTATGATCGGGTGTATGTCTTCCTAATTTTTGTTTGACCAGTGGATGGTTGGGATCCATGTTTAGCTTATGAGTGATCACCTCTGGATCTATACCTTGGAGGTCTTCTGATTTCCAAGCGAATGTGAATTGATTGACCATTAATACTTTCGTTATTTACTCTTCCACCTCTTTTGACATATTCGAACCAATCTGGACTTTCCTTCCTTCAAACAACTCTTTCTTTACAATATCACCTTCCAAATTCATCCTAGGTTAATCGTCTTCCTCTTTCTTTTCAAGATTGGGTTGTAACATGTAAAATTGTTTTGCTTTTTCACCATAGCGATGTAAGCCTCCCTTGAAGCCTTTTGATTTCCTCTAAAGATTTCTACTCCTTTTTTAGCAGGGATTTTTATCACCATGTATCTTATACTAGTGACTGCTTGTATCTGAAACAATAGCGGTATTCCAAAGATCACATTATATACGAAGTTCTCATTTATGACCATGAACAGAGCTTTATAGGCGTGAGTCACTGCTTTATCTCCCATTTCTACAAAGAATTCTATAGATCCCACTACCAAAACGGTGGCATGGCCAAGCTCGATTGGCGGTGTAACACTCTTACTTTATCTTTGACTGTTGACTTAAACAATAAGCCGAAATTTTTTTTCAACCAATTAATTCCTTAATTACCAATTCTTTTCTATCAATAATAATAATTATAACTTAAATTTGTCGATTGACCTATAACTGTTCAATCTACTATTCACTAATTAAAAATTCGATAATATAACATTTTAAAAACTTGTCTACCCTACCTGAAAGTAGACAATCCACCGCCCTTTAAGGGCACAACAATTTATAAATAATATATATATATATATATATATATATATTCCCGAAATCCATTCTCATCAAAATATACACACATACAAATCCACTTCCTGTCAAGGTACATATTTACAAATACACAAACTCTGTTTAAGAGCAATCCAACGCTTTTACCTTAAAATTTACTCTCTTTCTCTCTCTCTCTCTCTCTCTCTATATATATATATATATATATATATATATATATATATATATAAAGTAGGAGTGGAGGTGTGATCCTCGTTAACGCCTCGGTGGTGGTGATCCAGTGCCTTAAGTATAAAGTAGCACCTCTCCCATCAACTATAGCTTTTGGGAGGATTGGTAAGCACCTTATGATATCAGAGCCAACTCCACATAAGGTCACGGGTTCAAACCAAACCCACAGTAAGTGCTGAGAAATAAAGCTTCATTTAAAGGTTGTGGCGTAAAACCCACCCAGGGCTCTGTACCTGGGGCCCCACTCTCAGCCCGGGGTGGGAGTGGAAGTGGAGGTGTGATCCTCATTAGCGCCTCAGTGGGGGTGATCTGGTGCCTTAAGTATAAAGCAATGCCTCTCCCATTAGCTATAGCTTTTGGGAGGATAACCTTACAATGGATTTACAGCCCTAAACGCCTATCCGTCGGCTAACACGGGACTTACTATCCTACAACTATCCTTTACCCAGATAATATTTCAAAAATATTTTCAAAAAATAATTAATTTTTAAAATATGGATAATTTATTTTGTAAAACTACTTCTTTTTCTAGTTCTTCTACCTCAAACTCTTTGGATCTAGGATCACAAAGATTAAAAGTTATAAACAGTGAAGAAATCACTATTGAAAATTTTCAAAAATCTATAAACAATTGGAGAATTCCAAAAATAAAACGAGATCAAGTCTATGAGAACAATCTTTTTCAAAAACTCATAAAAACTGATTTCATCATTAAAACAGAAGAACAGAGAGTTCAAATATCAAAATCATTTGAAACTATTCATCTTCTTTCTCAAAAAACTCTACAAAAATACTATTTATTCATATAGGTTTTGTTCAAGTAGGAATAAAACCTCTAACAAGAGAAGGATTAAACACCTCAATTCTTTGTGTTTTGAGGGATGAGAGATTTTTAGATTTTAAAGATGGAATTATAAGCTCAGTTGAGTCAAGTCTTTTTCAATGATCAATCTCATTTGAATGCTCACCAAATATTTTATTATCTCTTGCAGATCCAAACATTTTGAAATCTTTGGTTTTACAAATTAAAACTCATAATTATAAAATGCTGGAAGGATCTATTCCAGTAGCAATTATTTTTAGAATACATTATAAAGCAATATTTTTTGTCTTTACATCTGTAAAAAATGTAACTAAAAAAGGTGAAACCTTGTTTTTACAAATGGATTTATCCAGAGAAAACACTATTATTCCAAAAACCATACTTTGGAAAGATATTGATCTTCCTAAAGAATGGATTTTAGAAGGGGCAAAAAAACCAAAATCCCCTAAAATATCTAAACTAAATACTCATTTGAGGAAAATTACTCAGTACAATGATGAAAGGTTAAAAATAAGCTTTTCAAGGGCTTCTAGTTGTCGGTTCTCTGACTCTGGTTCCACTACTAGTACTATTGATATAGGACGAGCCTCAAAGCTCCCCTCAGTAATTCATCTCCCTGATAGGGAAGAAAATTTTCCAAAACCAAGATTTTCTTGTTCTAGCATTCCAAGTGCATCTTTTCAAAACGTTGATTATTCGACAATAATTCCTCATCAGGTCTATAATATACCACAAGTTTCAAATGAGGAACCACTTCATGTTTCACCACCTACTTCACCGTCTTTTTCAGCTGTAATAGAAAATGTTATAAATGAATTAAATGTCATTGAAAAATATTTTGAAGTAAACAAAACATATTTGCATAATGATTTCTATTCAAAAGAAAATATAAAAAAGAGGACATAGTTCTTTAAAAATTTTCTAGAAAAAAGGAAAGAAATCCAAGAAAAATATTATGAATTTGTTTTTGAAAATAAAATGCAAATTTTGTTCTTTGATTAGTTTGAAATTTATGCTTTGCAAGAAAAAATTTCATATCCATTTCAACAAAAAACTGTCAATCCTATAACTTCAAGAAGTAAGGATACAAAATAAGAAATGTCTTATGGTAGAAAAATACAGTCAACTCATCCGTCACTAAGAAATATAAAAATAACACATTTAAACCAAACAATAGAAGGCAGTCCTTACAAAACTCCGAATGAAAATACGGATAAAGATATTAAAAATATTATTCAACAGAATAATTTCACAAATACTCATCTTAGTACAATTGCAAAACAATTAACTAGGATAGAGGAGCAACAAAAAACTTCTGTAGTTTCCCCTATTGAAACCACAGAATTCAAGTTAAAAAACAATCATCTTAGTATAATTGCAAATCTAGACCAAACGTATTATCTCAGTCCAAATTCAATGCCTCTACTATCTATGAGTGGAACATAGATGGTATGTTTGAGTATAATATCTTTAGTCTTCTGCAACAGATGACTATGGCATCCAATGCCTATAAAACCCAAACAAATACCCCTGATAGAGCAATAGCTCAATTGCTTATAGCAGGTTTTTCAGGTCAGTTAAAAGGCTGGTGGGATTTCCATCTTACCCAGCAACAATAGTTAGAAATTTTAGGTGCTATTCAAACAACAGAGGAAGGAACTCCCATCCTCGTTGAATTAGAAAATCATATTCCAGATGCAGTCGCAATAATAATCCACATAATTAGTTTTCACTTCATAGGAGATCCATCTCATTTAAAAGATAAAAACGCAAAACTGCTTTCAAACCTTAGGTGTAAAAAGCTTTCTAAATTCCAAAGCTATAAAAACACATTTCTAACTAAAATCAGTTTTAGAGAAGATTCCAATCAACCATTTTGGAAAGAAAAATTCTTAGCAGGATTACCAACTCTCTTAAGAGAAAAAGTTAGAAATAAAATTCAAGAAACTTTTGGAATAAATCAAATCCCATATAATCATCTGACTTATGGAGAATTGGTTAGTTTCACTCAAAAGGAAGGATTAAAAATCTGTAAAAATTTAAAAATTTAAAAGCATTTGAAAATAGAAATGAGGAAAACACGACAAGAATTAGGGTCGTTTTGTAAACAGTTTGAAATTGAAACAGGAAACCAAACTAAAGATTGTGGAGGATCTTGTTCAAAATCCCACAGTAAGTCTTACAAAAAATCTCGAAAAAGATTTTTCCCAAAACCAAGTAGAGAAAACATCTATAGGAAATCTAAACCTAGAAAAACCTATAGAAAACAGAATCCAATTAAAAAACCTTTCGAGAAATATGATAAAAAAACAAGTTGTTTGCTACAAATGTAACCAACCTGAACATATTTCAAGATATTGTAGGATAAATAAAAAAACTTCTTGAATTACAATTAGAAGATGAAATAAAACAAAAAAATTCATTACTCCTAGTTGAAATTTCAAAAGAATAAACTCAAACAGATTTATCTGAAGAAGGTAATTCTATTGAATATGATGATTTAGCAACATCCAGCTCAACAAAAATATCTAGTTCAACAGGAAACGATTATGATTCAGAATCACAAAATTCTATTAATGTTTTAACAAAAGATCAAGAGACAATGCTTGATATCGTAAAACAAATAGAAGATAAGAAACTTCAAAAGGAAATTATAGAAAAACTCTTAAAATCCTTTGAAGGAAAAACACCTAAATCCCCTTCATCTTTTAACACAGCTTTAATAAAAACAAAGCCCTATGATTTAACAAAAATCTTAAGAGCAAAAATAAAGAAAAATTCTCATGTTTCTATCCAGTCACTTCAAGAAGAAATTGGAATAGTAAAAGAAGAATTAAAAACTCTTAAACAAAAACAAAAATCTGATTCTGACCTTCTTCAACCATTGGTTTTTAAAATCACAAAAAATGATGAAACAAAAGGACATTCTTCTGAGGAAGAAGAAGAGGAAGAATTTGAAAACACAAGAAAAGAAATTAAAAACTTGGAAACAATTCTAGAGGATTTCTTGTTTGTTTTATGAACTGTTACAAGTAGAAAATATCTGATTAAAATAACACTCATTTTTTCTAATAATTTTCAAATTGAAACAATTGCTCTTTATGATATCAGTGCAGATTTAAATTGTTTAAAAAATGGTATTATTCCAAAAAGATTTGCTTAAGAAACTAATGAAAAACTTTCTGCAGTAAATAATTCAAAAATGGTGATTAAAAGCAAAACTGAAGCTACCATAAAAAATGATATTGTTTCAATTAAAACTCCTTTTGTTTTATTAGACAATATAAATCATAGTGTCATTTTAGGGACTCATTCATCAACATGATAACTCCCTACTCTGTCAATTATGATAGCATTTTTTTTAAATCTAAAGGAAACAAAATTATTTTTCCTTTTATCGAAAAACCCAAAATAAGGAATTTGAATATTTTAAAAGCTTGTTCTGTTTACAAAAATTAATTAAATCTTTTAATTCAAAGAAAATAAAAGCATCTTCAATTTTTAAAACAAGATGTTTTATTCTCTAGAATTCAAAAGAATTTGGAAAATAAACACATTCAACAAAAAATTCAGGATTTTAGAAAAAGAATTGAAAATGAAATTTGTTCATATTTACAAAACACTTTTTGGGAAAGAAAACAACATATGGTAGATTTAACATATGAAAATGATTTTTCAGAAAAATCAATCCCAACAAAAGCTAGACCAATTCAAATAAATCACGAACTTAGAAATCATTGCAAAAATGAAATTCGTTAATTACTTTCTAAAAAATTAATTATAAAATCTAGGTCTCCTTGGAGCTGTGTAGCTTTCTATGTAAAAAGAAAACTCAGAAATAGAAAGAGGTACACCTAAACTTGTGATTAATTACAAACCTTTAAACAAAGCTCTGAAATGGATTCGATACCTGATTCCAAATAAAAAAGATCTTTTACAAGGATTACATTCTGCCTTAGTCTTTCCAAAATTTGATTTGAAATCATGATTTTGGCAAATCCAAATTGAACCTAAAGATCATTACAAAATGGCTTTCACTGTTCGTTTCAGTCAGTATGAGTGGACAGTAATTCCATTTGGACTAAAAAATGCTCCATCAGAATTTCAGAGAATAATGAACGATATTTTCGCGCCTTATTCAAAATTCTGCATAGTATACATTGATGACATACTAATCTTTTCAAACTATTGGAACAACATTTCAAAGATTTAAAAACTTTCTTCATGGTAGCAAGAAGAAATGGCTTAGTAGTTTCTAAATCAAAAATCTCTCTTTTCCAAACAAAAATTTGTTTCTTAGGTCATTATATTACCCAAGGAACAATTACTCCAATTAAGAGATCTTTAATTTTTGTAGAAAACTTTCCTGATAAAATTTTGGATAAAACCCAACTCCAAAGATTTTTAGGAAGTTTGAATTATGTTTTAGATTTTTGTCCAAACATTAACCTTCTTGCAAAACCATTGCATGATAAGTTAAAGAAAAATCCATTACCTTGGTCTGATGAACACACTAGGGTTGTTCAATAAATCAAAAAACAAGTAAAAGAAATCTCATGTTTGCATCTTGCTAATCCTTCAACATTTAAGATTTTAGAAATAGATGCTTTAGACATAGGATATGGAGGAATATTAAAACAAAAAGTCAATAGCAAAGAATGCATTGTTCAATATACATCTGCATACTAGAATGACTGCCAAAAGAATTATTGAACAATTAAAAAAGAAATTATTTCGATTGTCATATGCATTCAAAAATTTCAATTTGATTTACTTAATCAAAAGTTTTTACTTCGCATTGATTGTAAATCTGCCAAAGAAATTTTGCAAAAGGACGTTCAAAACATTGCATCAAAAAAGATTTTTGCCAGATGGCAAGCAATTCTTAGTATTTTTGATTTTGAAATCAAATTTATTCGAGGAGATAAAAACTCAATTCCAGATTTTCTGACTATAGAATTCCTACAAAATAGGTCCTGAGTGAATTCCAAAAATGCCGAGAAAATCCAAAAAAGGAAAAGAAAAAGAGGTGCCAGAAGACCCACAAGAGAAAAATTCAAAACTAGCAGTCTCTACTATTGTTCCAATAAAATCTTGGGCCCAAGCGGTCAAAGAAGATGAAGAAAAAGCCAAACAACAGTCCAAAACGATCTGTGATTGGATCCAAACTGTTCAAAAAGATCCATAAATAATTTACTGGTTCAAAAAAGCCTTAGAAGATGAAGAAGCCCTAAAACCCCAAAAAGAGGAAAGGCTTCAGGCACTAAAGGCTTTCTTAGAAATTGAGGCCTTAAAAGCCCAAATTGCAGAAAAAGAGGCCTTTATAGGTAAAAATCTAAACTTTGTTGCAAAAACCGAGAGAGAAGAATCTTCGACTTAAAAAAACCTCTCTCAAAGTTCTTCAAAAACATTACAAGAGTCATCTTGCAATAAAATTATTGTTTCAAAAAATTCTTGTGAAGAAATTATTTCAAAACCCTTGAAAGAGAAATTTACACAAATAATTTTATCACAAAATAATTCTGAGCTAGTTTTGTCTCAATCAAAACTATCAAAAGCAGAATATTTTACAAAACCTGATTTTCAGTATGTATGGACTATTGAGGATGGTTTTTATTTTCAAAACCCTCAACAGGCCATCACACAAATTTTCCTAAAAGGCTGGTATTTTAAACCATGGGCCTTATTACTTGGCAATATTGAAATCTACAGGCCCTGTGACGGTTACTTATAACCCCAAAACCGGCCCTGAATTCCTTTATTCTACCATAAAAATTCACAAAATCCTTTCTCCACTTGAATGGGGATCAGCTCTCCATACCCTAAATACTTCCCAGTCAACTTCCAAACAATCTTAAACCACTGTAGGACATACACTTATTGGGATTACCAACAAGCCTGGTATAATGCATTTTTGCTACAAAACCAAAAAGGTAGCCACACTTGGCTATTTTTCTTCCTAAATATAGAACCCTTAAAAATTTCCTTTTGGTTCAACCATTGGTGAAAATTGTATGGTGCTTCTCCTAAAATCTTAAAACCTTCGGTTCAAAAAGGCTATCAACTATTTAAAAATTCCTACAAACCTTCAAACAGGGAAAGGCAATTCCATCCCTTGATGTTTTTTCCCATAAAATTTTATCTGCCATGGATAACAGCATGAAATTTAGAATATCAGCAAAAGGAGGTCCAAATAGTTTTAGTCTGTAGGTTTCAAATTTGCTAGTGGACAAAATTTACGGTTCCAGATGGTATCAAAAAATATAGTGTCATACAATGGCTCCAAGCACAAGATTCACAAAACTAGGCCCAGAAGTCTCCTAATTCTTGGCTCAAAAGTCCTTTGCACAAACCCAACTGGCAGCAGCAAAAACTAAGGAAGAATATTTTCAGATTATAGCCCCGCTTCTACATAGTGAGGCCTCGTCTTTAAAAACTTTCTCAGTTCATTCAAAAGCCTCATCTTCAGATTCTGAGCTCATTATCAACTGACCGGTGTCTAGCAAGTGTACTAGATTGGCTAAGTAATATAAGGAAATATAATTATGATCTAAAATATCGAACCCAAGGGAAACTTGTGTTTGTATGTGCTACTTTAATTTCAAAACCAATTTTGTGTGTAGAAGAAAGAAGAGAAATCCCAAAGTTGTGATGATTGAAGATTAAAATAAAAAGCAGTATTTTAATACTAAAATAAAACAATTGAAAGAGTTGAAATAAATAAAAATCTAATAAAAGTAAGTAAATTGAATGAGGTAAAAATCAATATTAAAAGCAACTTTCACTAAAGGACTATCCACTTTAACCAATATTATTATGACTTAATCAAAAAATAAACACACAAGTGATCATGGAGAATTCAGATTAATAAGCCCAGATAACTTTATTCAAGATTATCATTCCAAGCATTAAAATTTTCTTATTCAGATAAATTCAATACTTAGCATAAATACCTAAATTAGTTCTCCTAGGTGTCTATTAAAGCCTTTTTCAAGAGATTTAACTTTCACCTATTCTTAGTTACACTTTTCTCAATCTCAATTTACTTAAATCAACTCAAAATTATAGCTTATTCATATTATAATCATGCATTAACCTAAATAAATCAACCCAAGAACATGCAAATCAATAATCAATTTAAACTAATTAATTAACCAATGCTTAATCAAGTTAACAATCAATTTAAAATTGAGTAAAGACAAGACTATGTTTAAGAACTAAGAAATAATCAACTTGCATTAAATTGAAGATTAAACTTAAGTCATAACAATACAAGTTAAGGATTCAAGTATCCTTTAGCAAAAGTTAAAGAAAACTACTCACAAGACATACTTAAAATTAAAACAAAGCTTTGAAGAAAAACAGTGAAAACAAAAACAACGTAAAATAAACTAAGAAAATAATGTGCTTAATTCTAAGATTGGATGCTTTCTCTGGTGTTTTAGACTGCTATTTATAGGCCAAAGTCGTAGTAGAATTCTTCTTGAACTCCAAAAATTAAATTGGAAGTGAACTATGCTAAAACAGGAAGCTCGAGAAAATCCTTCATCAAATGGGAGACTTCAGCACGTGGCCACGTTTCTTCATGTGTAAATCCACACGTGGTCACGTGTCCCTCTAGTGGTTCTTCACATGTGGTCACGTGTGGTTCTTCTTTGCTTCACACGTGGTCACGTGTCCCTCTTGATTTTCATTCACTTGTCTTTCACGTGGCCATGGGTCTCTTAGCCTCAATCTTCACGTGGCCATGTCTTCCAAGCTGCAACCCTTCACGTGGCCACGGGTAGATTTCTTCATTGATTTCATGTGGTCATGTTAAAACCTTCTGGACTGGACGCTTACTTTCTCGCATCAATTTCTTATTTTTGCAGTTTTGGCCCAAATCTTTGTCTTTTTTGCAATTTAAACCCTTTTTCAGCAAATTAAACCTGAAAAACAACCAAAGCTATGAATTAACCTTAAAAACATACAAATCAACAATTTAACTCTAATTCAACCTAAATTACACCAAATTAACTAAATAACAATGCATAAAACATACTAAAGAACTATATATAATTCACACTTATCAAATACCCCACACTTAAACCTTGCTTGCCCTCAAGCAAATTAGAACAATCCCACCTTCAAAACCATCAAACTTGTACAAAGATATACAACTTCAAAACCAAGCTTAGCATTTTAACAAAAGCACTTAATATAATCTCTAAATAGATCAACTTCAAACAAGATAATATAAGTTAATTTCCTTGAGTGTGTGCAAGACCAAATCATTTTAAATAATTTTGAAACTCAAAACATCAATACAACTAGATAGTGAAGTATAGAATATATGAATGCATAAGCATATAATTGGTTTCGCACTTGAAACTCTAGAAACACAATAGGCCTCTCCTTTAGCACCGGAACTCGAAGGTCATCTCCACTAAACAAATCAAAACAAGCTTAAAATCACATAGGTCTTTTAAGGGTTGTAATGGGGCTAAGGGTATGGTTACCAAAGAATGGATAAAAGATAATCAAAATGAATAGCCACTCTAAGATAAAATAGATCACTAATCCCAATAACTTAAGCAATTTACATTTTGCTCATTCTTGCCTCAATTTCAAACTTCCTCTTAAGAGAAATTATGCCCTAAGAAGTCATCACAAATTTGTTTCTCCTTGTACTACTCCACACTTTAGATTTTTTTCATATTTGCTAGCTCTTTTTCTTTTTCTTTTCTCAAACTTTCAAACGTTCTTCTTTTTTATTTTCAAGCATGCTAGCATTCCCAAAATACTTGCATAAACTCAAGGTAATACAAGGTAAATTTTTCACTTGACTTCATTAATGACTTTGCTAAGACTTTCTTACTACACCCAATTGAACTTTAATCTCTTATAAATCCATTTCGTTCTAAAGTGGCCAATTCCATATGGTGAGATAAAGGCTTTTTAGGTTATATGGTAAAACATTGAGTGTAACAAGAAAATATTAATGGTACGCATTAAGCATACCCTTTTAGGCTCAATTTGGCTTTTCAAAGGATAATTTTATCAAGGTAGGACAAAACATTTTTAAGGAAGTTTATCAAGAAAATATTTTTGCCTAGATCATTTTCTAAGTTGTTTGAGTTGGTCATATTCTTTGAAGGGTGATGAGGAAGGTTCTAGTGCTCTAAATTTTCTTACTTCACTACTTCATTGTATTAGTTTTTTCTAAGTTAAAAACTGGTTTAAGTGCTTTCAAGGATTTGGAAACTAACAAATATTTATCAAGCTGAAGATTAAACTATCTAAAGATTTATTAAACAACATATTTGTTCTCTTGCTAAGCAAAGGTTCAAAACATGTATATTTCTATATCCAAGTTCAATTTGTTCAAAGTTTTGAAAGCAACCGGGGCAAACTAAGTTCTCATGCAAACTAAATGAAAAAGTGAACTACATAAGTGTTCATTATGTTTTACAAACTTAAGAAAGCAAACAAAACATAAACAAAACAAAATAATAGAAAACAAAACATAAAACACAAAAAATCGATTCATGAAAAAGAAAAGAGAAGGTAGAAGACAATCTCCCTGAAAGGAAGGTACCCCCTCCTCAAAACTTTGCTGTCCACAGTAAATGAAGAACTATTCAGGTGGAGACGAAGGTGGAGGATACCGCTGCCAAAACTGGTGTATAAATCGCTCAATAGTCCTATTACCTTCTATCACCGTATCCCATAATGTATCTAGTCGTCCTTGCATTTGATCTAGCCGAATTTGCTAAGCATCCAAATGACTACTTAACTGATTAAATGGACCTTCCCATTCAAGTATTGCGGGCTCATTGATGGGGGAAGCTGCAGCTGGGGCAAGATTCTCCTCATTTGGCTCATCCTGCTGCTCCTCAATTCTAATGTTGTTCTCTTTTAAGTATTCCTCTCGAGTTGCCCAATGACCATGAGGCCTAGGAATCAGAATTTTCATCCTCTTAAGCATCTTATTATCAATACAAGGAAGATCTCCTGGAAGTAGGTCTCCATACACAGGCTGTTCAACTGTAATAGCCAAAACTGTAGCTATCCACCCAATGGAAATATTATCAATATGTCCTAGCATTTTCTGCAATTCCTTAATCCGAGTTGCTATAATTCCTGCTCCATTGATTGTTATGCCATCCATCATGCATCGGAGGACCATTACTTGAGACACACTAATAGTGCTCGCATTTTTCAAATTGTTATACATGCTCTTTGCCAAAAAACGATGAATGATCTTCAAAGCATGATTCCTTAAGGCATGAACCTTGCATTGTCCTCTTATCCATGGATCATCTAGCTCAAGATCTTTGATTCTTTGCCAATTTTCTATAGGACATGCATCCTCCAATTCATTTGGGGCATCGGGCACAAATCCTAAAATTTCAGAAAACTGCCTAAAAGTCAAGGAGTAGTCTTTTTTGCCAAACTTAAAACCTACTATTCCGTCCTCTATATCTCTCCTAAAGTAGCATTCAAATGAATATAGAAATTCCCGTGCCATATCCGGATATACCTTCGGTTTCTTTTTAATGAACTGTATCCATCCAATATGTTGGAGTAATGGTTCTAACTCATGATTCCACAGATTTCCAGTCGAAATATTGAGGAAGTATTGACTTAAATAGGCAGGCTGGACATACGTACACTTACTGAAGTAGTCAAATTTATTGACCTTGGCCCTGTCCACATATGATGGGATGTGTATACCGAAAGAGCTTGCTATATCAGGATATTTGGTCCGTCGAGGTGCCACTGAAAAGAAATAAAACATAATGTAAGCGTAACATGTCAATTCATAAACCAAAGTATATTTATGTGCAAGTAGTTGAACGTACATTGAAGCACAATTGGATGAAATGAAAAAAAAATGAAAGTATAGATGCATGGTATATGAGTACAAAGCAAAATGTTAGGCATAACAATTATTGAAAAGTTGGGCACATTGAATATGTCAAAAATAATGCCTAACATGTATGAATAAGGTTATGAACCAATCGCCCAAGAGGTGAAATAGGTTGTAATGCATCAATGCAAATCATAAACATGCCAACCAAATAGTGAAAATTAAATGAATTTAAAGGAAAACTCATTGGGACATTTTATCGAACATGTTATGGGCACAAGTTTGAGCATCAAATTAGAGATCATATCGAAAATTATTCTTTACCCAATTGAATATCAAGCATCTATAACATGCATAAATTATTCATAATCATTCATAGGAGCAAAAGGAATTAGCATGAAAGCAAAATGTTAAGTGTAAATTAACCTCCAAACTACCCATTCATAAGTAATAATAGCAATGAAACATAGCAATGGATGATGTGAAAACAATAACTAAGAAGCAAGGAGAGTGAATACTTACTTAAAAGTGAGAACTGAACCAAATAGTAGCTCAAAATTGAAGATGATGTGTGTGAGTTGTGAAAACCCTAAAATAATGGAGAAAAATATGGAGAAGGAAGAGAAGATGGGTAGAAGAGAGAGAAAAAGGGTAAGAAGAGGGAGAATGGTGGTCGGAGATGGTGATGAACGGTGGTGGTGGTGAACCCATGGCCGTGGGTGAATTGGTGGTTAGGGAGGCATGGGCGTGTGTGAGAAAATAAGTTGAAGAAGAAGAAGAAGAACAGCTTAACAAAAATATGCGGAAATCATTTAAATGGAGGCAACAAGGGAATGCGTGGCCACGCATGGGTGTGGGCATTCCCACACGTGGTCACGTGTAAGGGAAAATTTACAAGGTAAAATGTGTGCGTGGGTGTGGGTGAGGAAGTGAAGAAAATTCACGTGGGTGTGTGCGTGGTCACGTGTAGAATGGAGTGGGTGTGTGCGAGATCACGTGTGTGTGTGTGAGATGAAGAGAGTTTGTGCGTGGCCACGTGATGACAAAGGTGAAACCACACGTGGTCACATGTATGTATGTGAAAGGGAGGCAGTGAGTTTAGACGTGGCCACGTGAAGAGTAAAGTAGGATCCACACGTGGTCACGTGTGTGTGATGGTATCTTCATGTGTGGCCACATGTAGTACAATGCCTTTTACTCATGTGGTCACGTGTGACCCTTGTCCTGTGTATCAGTTGTTTTCTGAAAATAATCCTCCTCATGAATTTTAGCCATTTTGATTACACCTTCCCAAACTTTAAAAGCCTAGTTACCTCCCTATTTCATGAACCAAAACAGACAAATAAAAACACACCAAACTTAAAACAACCAAAACACAAAATCATACTAAAATAAACTGTAATAATAAAAGAGAGAAGAAGTAGAAGTTCTGAGTTTTAGAGTCTTCAGCTAGACTATTCAAACCATTCATTAAGTATTGTGAAGGACCATGGTTGCCTCAGCAACCTCTTGTTGTCCGAGTTGATATTGTTTGAGCCGATGCCCATTTACTGTATATTCATGACCATCTTTTAAGCTTTTGATCATCACTATACCAAAATTATTGCTTGACATTACTTGGTATGGTCCGAGCCACTTTGATTTCAGTTTTCCTGGAAACAAACGAAGACGACTATTATAAAGAAGCACTAGTATACCTGGAACAAAATCTTTTATCCTTAAATGCTTATCACAACGTTTGGTCTTTTCTTTATAAAGCGCTGCATTGTCATATGACCATTGTCGAATTTCATCAAGTTCATTGAGCTACAATTTCCTCTTTTCTCCTACATTTCTCAAATCAAAGTTAAGAAATTTGGTAGCCCAATAAGCTTTATGCTCTAATTCTACTGGTAGATGACATGTTTTTTCAAAAATAATTCTAAAGGGAGACATACCTATAGGGGTTTTAAATGTGATTTGATAAGCCCATAGAGCCTCATCTAACCTAAGAGACCAATCTTTTCTAAAGTTTTTAACTATTTTCTCTAAGATTGATTTTACCTCCCTATTAGACTCTTTTACTTGTCCATTTGCTTGAGGATGGTATGGGTTGGTAATTTTGTGCTTAACACCAAATTTCTTAAGCAAGGTTTTGAATTGATGGTTGACAAAATATTTGCCTCCATCACTTATTATAGCTCTTGGTGTCCCAAATCTAGTAAAAATATTTTTTCTAATGAATTCAAGTACAATGCGGGCATCACACGTTCTAGTAGCCATAGCTTCAACCCATTTACTGACATAATCCACAGCTACTAAAATATATTCAAAACCAAAAGAATTTGGAAATGGTCTCATAAAATCTATTCCCCAAACATCAAAAATTTTGACTTCAAGTATATTGTTCATAGGCATTTCATCCCTTTTAGAAATATTTCCAACCCTTTGACATTTATCACACATTTCAATGAAAGTTTTGACATCTTGAAATAAGGTTGGCCAGAAAAAACCTGATTGGAGAATTTTTTGTACGGTTTTATTTGGTCTATGATGGCCTCCAACTTCACCTCCATGGCATTATTGCATGATAGCTCCTTGTTCTGTTTCCGGTACACACCGTTTTAGCACTTGATCCGAACAGATTTTTATGAGATACGGATCATCCCAAAGGTAGTGTTTGGCATCCGCTTTCAATTTCTTCTTTTGTTGCCAAGTAAACTCCTTAGGAAGATAGCCACCTGCAAGAAAATTAGCTATATTAGCGTACCATAGAACTGAATGTTCATAAGTGTAACAAGCATAAATATGTTCATCGGGAAACAAGTTAGAAATTTCTCCCTTTTCAATGTTAACATGATCCAATCTTGATAGATGGTCACCTACGAAATTTTTTGCTCCTTTCTTATCTTTAATCTCAACATCAAATTCTTGGAGTAGTAACACCCATCGGATAAGTCTCGGTTTGAAATCCTTCTTTGCAAAAAGGTGCCTCAATGCTACATGGTCCGACCACACCGTAACTTTAGATCCTAGGGGATAAGATCTAAATTTTTCGAATGAAAAGACTATTGCCAAAAGTTCTTTCTCTGTAGTGGTGTAATTAACTTGGACTCCGGTGAGTGTATGGCTTGCATAGTATATGGTATAGAAAATTTTCTCCTTTCGCTATCCTAAGACTGCTCCAACTGTATAATCGCTTGCATCACACATAATTTCAAATGGTAAGCTCCAATCCGGTGATGCAATTACAGGTGCACTTACTAACTTTTGCTTCAATAGATTAAAAGCCTGTAAACACTCAGCATCAAAGTTAAATGCAACATCTTTAAGCAACAAATTAGAAAGTGGTTTGGCAATTTTAGAAAAGTCCTTAATAAATCGACGATAAAACCCGGCATGACCAAGGAAACTTCTAATGCCCTTAACACTAGTTGGTGGGTGATAAGTGTGAATTATATATAGTTTTTATATGTTTTAAGCATTGTTATTTAGTTAATTTGGTGTAATTTAGGTTAAATTAGAGTTAAATTGTCAATTTGTATGTTTTTGAGGTTAATCTAAAGATTTGGTTATTTTTCAGGTTAAAATTGCCAAAAAGGGCTTAAATTGCAAAAAAGGCAAAGATTAGGGCCAAAACTGCAAATATGAAAAATTTATGCGAGAAAAATGAGTGTCCAGTCCAGAAGCATTTCACGTGACCACATGAAATCAATGAAGAAATCTACCTGTGGCCACGTGAAGGGTTGAAGCTTGGAAGACATGGCCACGTGAAGGGTTAAGGCTAAAAGACCCATGGCCACGTGAAAGACAAATTGATGAAAGCCAAGAGGAACACGTGACCACGTGTGAGGAAGAACAAAGGCCACACGTGACCACGTGTAGAAATGCACTGGGAGACACGTGGCCACGTGTCTAGTCTCCCACTATGCGAAAGATTTTCATCGAGCTTCCTATTTCAGCAGAGTTCGCTTCCTATTGATGTCTGGAGTTTAAGAAGGGATCCACGACATCTCTGGCCTATAAATAGCAGTCTGAAACACAAGAGAGGGGATCGATCTTAGAATTAAGCAAATTTTCTCTTTAGTTTGTTTTACGTTGTTTGTTTTCATTATTTTTCTCCAAAGCTTTGTTTTGATTTTAAGTATGTCTTGTAAGCAGTTTTCTTTAACTTTTGCTAAAGGATACTTGAATCCTTAACTTGTATTGTTATGACTTAAGTTTGATCTTCAATTTAATGCAAGTTGATTATTTCTTAGTTCTTAAACATAGTCTTGTCTTTATTCAATTTTAAATTGATTTTTAACTTGATTAACATTGGTTAAGTAATTGGTTCAAGTTGATTATTGATTTGCATGTTCTTGGGTTAATTTATTAAGGTTAATGCATGATTATAATCTGAATAAGCTATAATTGTGTGTTGATTTGAGTAAGTTAAGATTGAGAAAAGTGTAACTAAGAATAGGTGGAAGTTAAATCTCTTGAAAAAGGCTTTAATATACATCTATGAGAATTAATTCAGGTATTTATGTTAAAGTATTGAATTGTTCTGAATAAGAGAATTTTAATGCTTGGAATAATAATCTTGAATAAAGTTATCTGGGTTTATTAATCTGAATTCTCCATAATCACTTGTGTGTTTTCTTTTGATTAAGTTATAGCAATATTGGTTAAGGTGGATAGTCTTTTAGTGAAAGTTGCTTTTAATATTGATTTTACTTCATTCAATTTACTTGCTTTCATTTGATTGTTATTTATTTCAACTCTTTAAATTGTTTTTATTCTAGTTTTCAATTACTACTTTTAGTTTTAAATCTTTAATCATCATAACTTTGGGATTTCTCTTCTCTCTTCCACACAAAATTGGTTTTGAAATTGAAATAGCACATACAAATACAAGTTTCTCTTGGGTTCGATATTTTGGGTCATAATTATATTTTTCTATATTACTTAGCCGATCTAGTACACTTGCTAGACACCGATCAATGGGGGTAATTTTTCTATCACATCAACTTTTGCTTTATCAACCTCAATGCCTTTTTTAAAAATTTTATGCCCTAAGACAATTCCTTCTTTAACCATGAAATGACATTTTTTCCAATTTAGAACAAGGTTAGTCTCTTGATACCTTTTTAAAACCAATGCTAGATTATTCAAACAAGATTCAAAGTCATGACCATAAATAGTGAAATCATCCATGAAAACCTCCATAAATTTTTCAATAAAGTCATGAAATATGGCCATCATGCATCGTTGAAATGTGACAGGTGCATTACAAAGACCAAAAGGCATTCTCCTATATGCAAATGTTCCATATGGACATGTAAATGTGGTCTTTTCTTGGTCTTTCGGGGCTATAGGTATTTGCATATACCCCGAATATCCATATAAGAAACAATAAAATCTATTTCCTGCCAATCTTTCCAACATTTGGTCAATAAAAGGCAATGAAAAATGATCTTTTCTAGTGACATTGTTCAACCTCCTATAGTCAATACATACTCTCCATCTCGTTACCGTGCGTGTAGGAATTAATTCATTATTTTCATTGGTTACTACAGTCATTCTCCCTTTTTAGGCACACATTGAACAGGACTTACCCAATTACTATCAGAAATAGGATAGATAATACCTGCATCAAATACTTTCAATACTTTCTTTTTCACTACCTCTTGCATAGTTGGGTTGAGCCTTCATTGAGGTTGCACCATCGGCTTAAAGTTATCCTCCATGGGTATACGATGTGTACAATAGCTGGGGCTAATCCCTTTTAAGTCGGATGTTGCCCAACCAATTACCCCTTTATGCTTCTGGAGGACTTCAATGAGCATTTTTTCTTCCAAACCCGTCAATAAAGATGAAATAATTATTGGCTCAGCATTATCGTTTAAAAATACATATTTCAAATGAAATGAAAGTATTTTAAGTTCAGAATCTCCCTTAGGAGGGGATGGTTCTTCCTCCGTTTCATCATGTTCACTATGCTCTTTTTACAGATTTTGTACCAATTTTTTTCTTTTGCTTCCAACTCTTCCATTTCCTTGGGATGTATTAAGCAACTTTGAAGCTCATCATTAAGAATGATTTTCTCTTATCTTGTGTTGGCACATTCTTGAATTTCATCAACAAAATAAATGGACTCTTCAAAATCATATGAGTGGTGTTTTAAAATTTTATTAACATTGAAAATCATTTCCTCCTCGTTGAATCTCAAAGTGACCGTTTATCCATAAACATCAATTAGAGCTCTCGATGTGTTCAAGAATGGCCTACCCACTATTAATGGTACCTTCCTATCTTCCTCTACGTCCATGACCACAAAATCAACCGAAAATATGAAATTTCCTACTTTCACCAATAAATCCTCAATAATTTCCTTCGATTTCTTTACCGATCTATCCACCAATTGAAGTGTCATTCGGGTCTCCTTTAAGTCACCTAAGTTTAATTTCCTACAAATCGGATAAGGCATCAAATTAATACTAGCACCCAAATCACATAAAGCATGCCCAACAAAATTACCTCCTAGTTCACAAGGTAATGTAAAACTACCAGGATTTTTTAGTTTTTCAGAAATTTTATTGGTCAAAATAGTACTACAATTACCGGATAATTGAACCGTTCCTATGCCTTCTAGGTTTTTCTTATTAGTGAACAATTTCTTCATGAACTTAGCATATTTAAGCATGTGTAATAAAACTTCAGCAAATGGTAAATTTATATGTAGCTTTTTAAACATGTCTAAAAATCTACTTAATTATTCATTTTACTTTTCTTTTCTAGCTAGAACAGGAAAAGGTAATTGAGATTCATCAAGAACAGTAGAAATAAGTTTTTCTTTACCTTTACCCTTCTCAACCATAGGAAGCACTTTTTCAATATTTTTTGAGTTAGAAATACTCACCTCCGTTGTCGGTTCCACCCTTGAGGAATAATTCTTACCAATTTTAGTTTTTTCTAACTCCTTCCCACTCTTTAAGGTGATTGCTTTGGCTTCCTCTTTTGAATTTCTGTCCACATTAAATGGAAATGTCCCTTGAGTTCGGTTGGATAATGAACTAGCAAGTTGCCCCATTTGGTTCTCTAGATTCCTAATGGATGCCTCTTGGTTCCTCATCCAAATATCTTGTGATTTTCATCTAGCATCTTAACTAGCCAAGATTAAGTTTTGAGAGGCCATGAAGTTTGCAATCATCTCTTCAATGTTGGATTTCTTTTCTTGAGGAGGGGGAGGTTGAGATTTTTAAAAACCGGGTGGTTGGTGGTATGATTGTGATGGGTATTGGTTTGGATAATGTGGTGGAGCTTGATTTTGATATGGAAGATGGTTATTGGGAGGTTGATTATGGTTAAATTGAGGTCTATGATTAGAGTTAGAAGAAGAACCTTGATTACCTTCCCTCCATGAAAAATTTGGATGGTTTCTCCATCCCGAGTTGTAAGTGTTGCTATATAGGTTCAAGGCATTTACTTCTTCTACCAATCCTTCATTAGTCTTCACTCCCGAATGTCCTGGAATTCCCGCATAAGCATCAACTTCATTAGCTAACATAGAAATATTTTTAGCTTTAAGCTCATTTATTTCTTTTAAATGCTTTTTTTCCATTAATTCCAATTAAGCTTTTAACATAGCTACTTCATCAATATTATGAACTCTCTGTTTTGTTTGAGCTGCTCTAGTGGTTACCCATTGAGCATCATTGGTAGCCATCTCATCAAGAAGCAAAAATGTATCTTCAAGAATTTGGTTCATGAAACTACCATTTGAGGCTGCATCCAACAAAGATCTTGTTGATGGATTGGCACCTGCATAGAAAATGTGCATTAGTTGGTAAACAGGAACCTCATGATGAGGGCAGCTTTTAAAAGTCTCTTAAATCTTTCCCATGCTTTATGGAATGGCTCCTCATAAAATTGTTGGAAATCACTAATTTATTTTCTAATGAGGGCAGTCTTAGTAGCTGGAAAGAATTTGCACAAAAATTTTTCTTGCATTTGCTGCCAAGAATGGATGAATTGATTTGGTAACATTTGTAGCCAATCCCTAGCTTTTCCTATGAGGGTGAATGGAAAGAGTTTCAACCTAATTGCATCAATTGATACATTAGGAATTTGCATAGTGTCACTAACTTCTAAGAACATATCTAAATGTTGTGCAGAATCCTCTATGTCCGAACTCAAAAATTGATTTCTTTGTACCATCGTGATGGTAGCGGGTCTAATCTCAAAAGGTTGGTGGTGAGGAATCCTAATTGTTCTATGTTCTTCATTCCACCTAGGAATAGCATAATCCCTAATGGTCTTAGGTCTATACCCATTCTCGGGAGCTTGGTGGGGTACGTTTTGCTCTTCAATCCTAGGTGGTGGTGGATCATTCATAGGTTGTTCTATTTTCGGGTCATTCATGTTGCCTCTTAGCCTTCTAATCCTATGAAATGTCCTCTCAATTTCAGGGTCTATGGGTAGGATGGGGTTGTTTCTCACCATAAACCACTAGTCACCTAAAAAAATCAGAAAATAGGTGAAGAAGAGAAGAAAACGCACAAAAATCACTTTAAAATCAAAATAAATAAACAAACGCCAATGTGTCTCCCCGACAACAGTGCCAAAAACTTGACTGGTGTCTAGCAAGTGTACTAGATCGGCTAAGTAATATAGGAAAATATAATTATGACCTAAAATATCGAACCCAAGGGAAACTTGTGTTTGTATATGCTACTTTAATTTCAAAACCAATTTTATGTGTAGAAGAAAGAAGAGAAATCCCAAAGTTGTGATGATTGAAGATTAAAACAAAAAGCAGTATTTTAAAACTAAAATAAAAAAATTGAAAGAGTTGACATAAATAAAGATCTAATGAAAGCAAGTAACTTGAATGAGGTAAAAATCAATATTAAAAGCAACTTTCACTAAAGGACTATCCACCTTAATCAATATTATTATGACTTAATCAAAAAGTAAATACACAAGTGATTATGGAGAATTCAGATTAATAAGCCCAGATAACTTTATTCAAGATTATCATTCCAAGCATTAAAATTTTCTTATTTAGATAAACTCAATACTTAGCATAAATACCTGAATTAATTATCCTAGATGTCTATTAAAGCTTTTTTTCAAGAGATTTAACTTCCACCTATTCTTAGTTACACTTTTCTCAATCTCAATTTACTTAAATCAACAAAAAATTATAGCTTATTCAAATTATAATCATGCATTAACCTAAATAAATCAACCCAAGAACATGCAAATCAATAATCAATTTAAACTAATTAATTAACCAATGCTTAATCAAGTTAACAATCAATTTAAAATTGAGTAAAGACAAGATTATGTTTAAGAACTAAGAAATAATCAACTTGCATTAAATTGAAGATCAAACTTAAGTCATGACAATACAAGTTAAGGATTCAAGTATCCTTTAGCAAAAACTAAAGAAAACTACTCACAAGACATACTTAAAATTAAAACAAAGCTTTGAAGAAAAACAGTGAAAACAAAAACAACGTAAAATAAACTAAGAAAATAATGTGCTTAATTCTAAGATTGGATGCTTTCTCTGGTGTTTTAGACTGCTATTTATAGGCCAAAGTCGTAGTAGAATTCTTCTTGAACTCCAGAAAGTAAATAGGAAGTGAACTCTGCTAAAACAGGAAGTTCGAGAAAATCCTTCGTCAAATGGGAGACTTCAGCACATGGCCACGTTTCTTCATGTGTAAATCAACACGTGGTCACGTGTCCGTCTAGTGGTTCTTCACACGTGGTCACATGTCCCTCTTGGTTTTCATTCACTTGTCTTTCACGTGGCCATGGGTCTCTTAACTTCAATCTTCACGTGGCCATGTCTTCCAAGCTGCAACCCTTCATGTGGCCACGGGTAGATTTCTTCATTGATTTCATGTGGTCACGTGAAAACCTTCTGGACTGGACGCTCACTTTCTCGCATCAATTTCTTATTTTTGCAGTTTTGGCCCAAATCTTTGTCTTTTTTTCAATTTAAACTCTTTTTCAGCAAATTGAACCTGAAAAACAACCAAAACTATGAATTAACCTTAAAAACATACAAATCAACAATTTAACTCTAATTCAACCTAAATTACACCAAATTAACTAAATAACAATGCTTAATACATACGAAAGAACTATATATAACTCACACTTATCATCGACTTAGGAGACGAAAATGAGGATGATTGCTTTGGTATTTTTCCTCCACCTTAGTGGGCTTTTATTTCAAACATGGATTCTCTTAAAATCCATATTTTGTAAGCAAGCCTGGCCCAAAGCCTAAACAGGCCTATATAAAAAAAGAGTAAAAGTAAAAAGAAAATGATTAGATTCTTTTATTGTCACCGACAAATATTTGTTCTCCCCATATGACGATTCCAAAATGGACAAACAGTCGCTCCACCAACTCAAAACTCCCGTAATTAATGAAAATCTTTATCTTTCCAGCTAAACGTGGGTCCAAGCTCTCACTCATTTTTAGCGTAACAAGTGAAGACTTTCTTCTATAAAAGGACTCTCATATATATATATATATATATATATATATATATATATATATATTCTAATACAAAAAAATACTCTTAACTATGTCTTTTTCCTTCAAAATTTTCTTCCTGGTATACTATTACTTCACGCCTTCTTTAAAACTTACACGCAGTAACAACTACGAGCTGATTATTAAATACGCTCAGCGGTGACTATAAATCAAGGCATTTCCCGAACATGTACAATTGCATTAATTATGTAAAATTCACTAAATTTCTATCACAATACAGTTATTTATGTACTTTACACTCAATACAGATTAAAACCATTACTTTAAAAAACTTTTCAATTTAGTCCTTAATTCTTCATTTAATTACAAATTTGCCAATAGTTACTTATTTCTCATTTTCAATCCATTAATTGGCATACAAATTACCAATTGACGCCTATTTTATCCTTCTCATGAAAAATTTTATTTTATTCCTTCCACTTCACCCAAGTTCATTTTTAGGCTGTTTATTCACTAATTTACCATTTTACCCTTTTTAATCATTACTTTATCATTTTTACTCATTAATCTCAACATTTAGGAAAATTATCGTTTTACCCTTAAACTTTTCATTTCCTTTCAATTAGGTCTTTGTTCATTTCTAAACTTCATTTTTTTTACATTTCTTTTTGCACTCTTAGCTCATTTTTACATTTATGCTCCTAGTGCAATTTTGGTAAAAATCATCATACCGAATATACCAGATGTGAATCCCATAAGGCCACAATACAGACTGAGAAATGACCCCGAAAGACATTTCTCACATAACAAAATACGAAACAAATTAGACACTATGGGAGATCATACGATCCAACCATATCAAAGCAAGTTGCTATGACTTGCACCGCGATATAGGTGTCCTTATGGCTAGATAATCATATCCTGAGCTAGATTTTGACCGCCTGACCACTACTAAAGAGAAAATTCATTTATTTCTTACTTTACTTTTCAGATTTTTGACAGTTTCAGTAACTTTTTTATTTCAGTAAATTAGTCAGTCAACTTTTTCACTACTTTTGCATAGTTTGTGAATTATTTTACAATAATTCACCATTTTTCACTTAATTAAGGAATTATTTCTCAATAATTCAACAAATTCACCTATTACATAATCTAATTTCCTTCTAAAAAATATTCAAATAATTTTCATAAATTTCACAAAAATTTATGGACATGATATTTCATCACTAAAGCTATTTTATGGCATAAATCATCAAAAATACACAAAATATACTTTGAGTTTCCTTAAGGTACCATTCATCCATGAGGGGATGTTCATCTTACTCTTCCTTTTAAATCGAATTAAGTATTCTATTAATTAGTCATATTCAAGGTCTTAAATCATCATTATAAGCTCAATTTCAATTACACATACATTTTTCCTAAATTTTCCTAAGCTACAAAAAGAAAAATCATGCCAATTTAAGGGAAATAAATGGATTTAATAGCCACTAACCTTCCTCACTTGCTTACCATCCTTAGGCTTCTTTTTTTTGCCTTTAGCCTTAGAAGATTATCCAGCACCTTGAAAATCTATAAGGGGATGAACTCTTTAACATAAGAAACACCACTTTTTTGATCTCAAGTGCTCAAATTAACCACATAAATAAACTTTAGGTATCTAAAAACACTTCTAGGAACCCTTAAATAAAATTAAAACCTTAATTTACACATACCTCAATTTGATACCCTATACTTTTCCACTTGATTTAGCCTATTTTTCTTCCTCTAATCAATGAATAGAGGCCTAAATACCCTTCTAGGGATATAGAACCCACCTATGATGCTTGACTTCGGGTAAGAAAGAAAGAGAAAGCTTGAAGAAATTTAAGAGAATATGGCTACTATGTATTCGGCTAAAGAAAGAAGAAAAGAGGCCTGAGGAGATAAGGTTAGCTGACCAAAATATCTTTTCCCTCTTTTTTTTTTATAGTGGCTAAGTGAGTTGGGCTTTGGTTTAACCAAAACCCACTCACTTAAGGCCCAAAAACTCGAATTAAGCCTATTACGCCATTTTTATGTAATTCTCTTACTTTTTAAATCCAAATTATTCCAAATTTGATTCCATCATTCTTATCATTTCAAAAATAGGCTATACACAAAATTTTAGCCCAATCGAAGTTCGTTTCGATCCTATTCAATTAGATCGGTTCGATTCAACAATTACCGGTGTTAGCGAAAAATTAACTTTTTACAGCCAAAATATTATACACATCATTTTAGGAAGATCTGAAATTTTTGATAATTTTTAGAACTCATTTGTTACTTTTAAAGGTTCAGTCAAACCTAAGTTAACCTAGTTAATCTTTTAACCGAATTGCTTCGTTTTTCGTTCTTTTGACTTTTAGAGGCCTTATTGATCTTGATTTTACTTCAAATTTTAACCTCAAACTAACCATGATAAATATTTTTTGATAATCAAATAAAATATTTTTCACCTCCTGATGTACTTATCACCCCCGAAAAGTACTATTTACTATCGAAAAATACTATTCGCGTTTGACATGGTATTAAGGCCCTTACAAGTAGGGTGGTTATTGACTTCAATTTTTTCGTTGGTAAATTCATTCGTTTGTAAGCTCTTACGGTGAGGATGTTCATTGCTCTACCATTATTCACCAAAATTCTTTTTATGAGGAAATTATTGATCCTTTCTTGAATCACTAATGCATCTTCATGAGAAAACTTTAAGTCAGCTGCATCTTTGGGGGCAATGAGGGTAATTTTTTGGATTTGGAAAAAAGTATACACCTTTTCCTTTCTTCCTTTTTGCAAAGTTCTCTCCGTAGGACGATCCTCTAGCAATCATGTTGACTATACCAAGTCTCTATCTTTGCTAATCAACATCCCTAGGTTTTCTCCTTTCATCGTCCTCTTCTTAATTCGATTTTCTTTTATTACCCATTTGTTGCACGTTTCCTGCAATGAAGATCTCATAAATCTTTTTAGGGATCCTTTTTGTATTAATCTCTTAATTTTTTCTTTCAATGACTTGCATTCATCGGTAGTGTGACCTATGCCCTTATGGAATTCACAATATCTATTTTTATCCCTTCGAATGTATGACCGATCGAAAAGCTTTTTAGGCCAATTTACCTTGTTGTGTTTTTCTTTTATCCACATTAAAACATTAGTTGGAGAAGAGTTGAGCTGAGTGTAAATTCTGACTGAATTACTTACATAGCAATCAGACCTATTATACTCATTCTCTTTTCTCTTCATTTGATTTTTTGAAGTGTTGGCCTTTCCATAATTTTTTACTTTGAGATCCTCCCACCCGTAGGACTGCATTCTATATGTCACCGAAGTTATGCATCCTTTGGCTCGTAAGGCATCATCCAATTGTATATGTTGGTTAGCCCTCTCCATCAGATCGGTAAAGTCCGTTGAAGGGTGCATCATGATGGATTCAAACAATTCAGTGCTTGTTATGCTGCTAGCCAAAGCATTTGTGGCTACTTCAGGATGCAAGTTCCTTATTTCAAAGGCCAAGCTCTGGAACCTATCAATATAACTACTTATAGTTTCATCCGGTCTCTGCATTAAATTACACAAATTATTAACAATTTTCGGGGTCCTAATTTGCACAATGAATCTAATTATGACCAAATCACGAAGCTGCCTAAAGTAGCAAATTGATTCCGAAGGAAGATCATAGAACCAATCCAAAACGTCCCCTACTAATATTATTGGAAACACTCGACAAAAAATTCTATCATCCAAAGAATACATTTGTATCTGCGTTAAATATTCTAAAATATGATATTTAGGATCAGATTTACCCGTATATTTGGTCATCTTAATCTCCTTGAATCTACTTGAAAGCTTAGCCTCACGAATTTTTCGACTGAACGGAGAGACTGTATTACCATCAAATATTGGTATTTTGGGATGATCCAGCCCAAATTTTTTCACCTATTGCCAAAATCATCTTTCATTTTGCTTTGAAATAGAGTCATTGATCCCGCCTCCTCTCCTCGTCAGTCTTCTCTTTAGGGTGCAAATGTAGCCTATGTCTTTTCCCAGGTTAATGAGGGGTGAAGGAGATCACTTGGGAGTAACACTAGTATTGTTCTTGGAGGAATGACTTCTACTTGCTTAGGGTATCTTCTTTTTTTCTTCGCTTCTTTTGTCGTCCCTTTATACTTGAGACCTAGTCCCGAATTTAAGGTCAATTGATTCTCTAATTCACAATGGAAAATTTGTGTGTTGTCCTATACCCCTTTCTCTACTTTCTCATTCTAACTCCTTTATAGATATTTCAGGGCGTCTTCTCTTATGTATGGATTTTATGATGCTCCTGCTAAAATTCCCCAAAATTGTCCTAAAGTCTTTACTGTAATAGGGGTGGATTCGTTACGAGCCATGAATTCTCTCTCGAATTCATTCAAAAGATTATGTCGCATTGGCAGCCTAGAGGGGTTCTTTCAGTGTCATTCTCTCTGACGATAGATCTGGGCCTCCTACGCTCATCATCGGAGTAATTTTCAAATTCGAGGTGGCTTAGCTGCTCATGTGGGCTTTCCATCGCTCTCAATGAAAACAGCAAATGATATTTTCGAAAATATCAAATATAGAAAGGAGAGGAAGGGTTCAATAGTGAGAAACTTCCCGAAACCTGTAAAAGAGGAGAGCGTCTGGTCGGACCGAGGTAAGTTTCGATGCTTAAGTTAATAGACGTATTTTAAAGAAAGAAAACGAATAAAAAGAGATTTTAGAGAGAGATTGACATTACCGAAACTCTGTATGTTATCTCTGTTTATAGAGTTTTGATAGTTCATAGGCCATTAGGCTCTTGAGTGCCTAAAATATTGACCTAAGATTATGATGTGATTGTAATATAGCGACTATACCTTATTAGGTGAGCAATATTAGATGGAGATGTGGAGGCCATACTGTTGGTGATGTGATAGTCTTCTCACGTCAATTCAATCGGATTGCCTAAAGTGCTTCCCTAATGGGCTTGCATGTGTATTGGGTTTTGAGGCCCAACTTTGGAGGATGTTATCAATTAGGATTGATTTTGTTAGATACATGAATCTCGAAATTAATAAACTCAAGGCTGTAAATTACTTAATTTCTTTGTCAATTCTAAAGCATCACTTAATTTCTTTGTCAATTCTAAAGCATCACTTAATTTCTTATTTAACCAAGCATTAAAGTTCTAATATAACTCAACCACTTCAGACTTGTTTTCCTTTTCTGTAAATTGCTATTGGGTTTGCACTTCATGTATCTGATTTTTTGGGCCGGATATAAATAGTAAGTTAATACAGGCACGAATTAATTTTGATTTAAATTAAATTTGCTAATAAGTTCAAAAATTAATAAAAAAGACAGAAATCAAAGGCTGAAACCTAGGGTTAATTATATTTGTTAAATAATGAAAGCTTGGAGTTAGGGATGTTCTAATATCAAACCAATTAATTTTCAATAAAATATTTCGGTGATACATACTAATTTCAATATATTAAAAAGTATAAATTTCGGTTTCTTTCTCTCGTTTTTCCTATATATATAACAAAAAAAAAAAAGAATGCAATTGTACCCATCAAGCAAACGTCAAACTCCAATTGAAACAAGTTAATTAAGGACTAACGTCACTCGTGCTTATCTTGAAACCAAATTACCATTTTCATTAAAGCGAATGGAAATTGAAGCTTTACCATGTAAAGTGCCAAGACATGTCCCCTCCATCACCACCTAAAAGGAGCAAATGATGTCATTTTATTATTATTATTTAATAATGAGGGCATAAATATATAATTAAACATGATTTGAAAACTAAACTAATGAAAGATGGCCATCTTAATGCTTGTTCTTTTGAAAGGGTAATCAATTTATATGTTTAATCCAAACAACGTGGCAACAAAGGATGAGGTAAGATGGAGAAAATTTATATGTATTCTATGTGGGTTGGTCCAGAGAGACTAATTTATAGTAAGGTGAAAGCATTTGCTCTTTTATTGACTAAAGTGAGAGATTATGGGCCACTTGAAAATTAATTTTTACAATAAGAAACCATGATGTTGCTGAAATATTATTATAATTTTAAAAGAATATTAACAATCTTTCTTTTGGTTAGCAAATTTTTTACGCCAAAAGTTCAGTCGGTGAGATGACAACACAAGGAAAGTGAATCTAATGCAGCGATCTAACTAAAACATTAGCTATGCAGCAAATTTTTTCTTCTTTTTTTCTTTCATTAATGGCTAAATTCTCTTTAATTGACTCCCATCAAATTCTCCGCTGAACTTTTTGAATTTTTCAAATTCAATTCCATTAATTTTTATGTAAAAAATTTAATCGAGTATGATTTAATGATGGATTTTTAATATCCAGGTAGTATTTTTAGTGATTGGTACTTAAATTATGAATAATTTATACATAATTCAACCCACATGGCCGATACAATTTCAAACTAGGTTTGAATAAATTTAAAGTTTTGCCGTCCTGATCCAAAAGAATAGAGTCACGAAATGTATCGCGTGACGCGTAAATAGTTTCTCCAGCACTATGTGTTCGCCTGTTTGGTGTACGGCGGAGAAGCATGAGCAAGTTGCGGGTGGAGTCTGCATATCTCCACATGATTTTCCCATTGTTGATGTACTTGCAAAACTTATTTGCAGATTCTATCTTTATTTTAAACCCTTTCTCTTTTATGAATTCGTAAGTAACTGTTGCACATGTTAGAAATAATTCAACTGAATTTATTTAAATGCCTTTTCTTTCACGAAACTTCGTTAAGCTCTTTTCAATTTTCTGAATTTCGTGTTTTTAATTTTATGCTTAAATTGATGGTGTTCTGCTTTTGATTTGTTGCAAATTTCAGTCGATCCACTTTTAATTTCAACAAAAACAGGTAATAATTGAGTAGAGGAAAAAAAATAAATAAATGGATTGATACGTGACCCATTCAATCCATATATGACCCAATTTGATTCAATCAACGTGCTAGGTCTACACGTGCATCTGCAGTTTGTGGCGTATATGCTGCCAACATTAATGAGAAAAATGATAGCCAATTTTCTAAAGAATACTATAAATTCTCAATCACAATCCAAGCATGTAAGGAAAAAACTATATATATATATATATATATATATATATATATATATATATATATATATATATATATATAAAGATAAAAATATGTAGATAAACTTATCAATTTTTTACCTTATTTGAAACCTGACTCCAATCAGGTCGAAAAAATTAATCTGGACTTAATTCGAGAAAAAAAAGATGCATAATCTGATACGGATAGATTGATCTAAAACTGGATTTTTTTTTTTAATTTTATTTTCAATCTTTTAAAATTTTCGTGATCAATCAAACATTTTTTAAAAAATCCTATTTTTCCTATATTGTGTCATTAAAAAATTTTATTGTCATAAATTATATGACTTTCTTATTGTACCTCCTTCAAAATCGAATCCATTAAATTTTGTAAAACGATGTCATTTTGAGTGTATGCACACAAATAATATATATGTACACATATATATATATTTATTTACGCATGTACGCACATATGTATGGACATGTACGTATGTATGTACATAAATGCATGTAAGTATGTAAATACATGCATGTACATGAGTACGTAGATGCATGTATGTACGTATATGCATATGTGTATATGTGTACATATGAATCATTATTATTACTTGATTTATTTGAACAAATTAGTTAATATAAAATTGTACTCTAATTGAGTTATTTGTACTCCATAAAATAAGTTGTGAATGACTTGATCTCATCATTTTCAACGCGATAAAAGGCCCTACAAACATCATAGATGTGAGTGACATTGCCTTTACTAGAGCACAGTGAAGAAATATATGTGTGCAGAGGAGTAACCATATGCTTGACTGAGTATTTTCCTATGCTCGGCTGAGTTTATACTAAAACAACTTGCTGTTTTAGTGTCTTAATTTCTATTTTGGTAATAGTTAGTTAACTAGTTAGTAGAGTTAAATAGCAGTTATTCTTAAGTTAATTAACTTTAGTTAGTTTCACGTGTATATAAGTCTTGTTTAACACACCTTTCGTGTGCATGAAGTAATAATACAGAGATACGTTTTTCCTCTATTTTTTGCTCAAGTTACAGAGCACATAGTGTTTGTTTTTCTTCATGGTATCAGAGCTGATGGTTGAAGATCAAAGGAAAATAGATTCATTCCAATTGCATCCTTCAGATAATCCTGGAATGCAATTGGTTTCGAGTCATTTGACCGGAAACAATTATTTGATTTGGAGTAGATCAGTCATGATTTCACTCAAGGCGAAGAACAAGTTAGGTTTTGTGACTGGAGATTTTAAGAAGCCAGAAGAAAATTCTACAGACTATGAAGAATGGAGCAGAGCTGATTCAATGGTAATAGCTTGGATTCTAAACTCCATTGTGAAGGAGATAGTTGATTCCTTCATGTATATTACAACATCTAAGGATCTTTGGGATGAATTACGTGAAATGTATGGGGAATGTAATGGACCATAGAAGTATCAAATCAAAAGAGAACTAGCTTCGATAGATCAAGGCAATGACTCTCTTGTGATCTATTTTAACAGAATCAAAAGGCTATGGGAAGAACTTAATTGTTTTAAACCTGTACCTCAATGCACTTGTGGTTGTAAATGTGGTGCGATGAAGTTAATGGAGGAGATTAACGCTTCTAATAGAATAATACAGTTTTTTATGGGACTGAATGATACATATAATCATGTTAAGAACCAGATTCTTGTTATGGATCCAATACCTAATATGAACAAAGTATATGCTATGGTGAGTAGAGTTGAAAAACAGAGATTAATACATGCTGGATATGGTGAAAATATTGAAGGTAGTGCTATGTTTGCAAAAAAAAAATTATCCATCTAAGAGTACAGAAGGATTAAAGAGTGTCGGGAAGAAGAAGGATTTTTTAAAGAAATCTGATAAGGCAGATAGGTTATGTACTTACTGTAATGCTAGTGGACACTTGGTGGAAACGTGTTTCAAGAAGCATGGATATCCTGAGTGGTTTAAAGAGTTGAAGCAAAAACAGAAGAAAGGTAATCAATCAAGTTATGTGAATATGATTGGTTCGCCTTTGGATGAGCAGAATGAGGAAGTGTTGAAGAATTTTGAAGCACAATCATTATCTGATATTGTCAAACAAAAATTAATGAAGAACAAAGATTTAGCTAAAGTAGAGCATCATGCAAATACAGTTACTTATTTCTCAAATCTGACAGATTTCGCAGGTATGCTCCTTCAACATGCTTGTACTTTAATTGATTATATGAATGTTGGTGCTTGGATTATAGATTCAGGTGCTTCATCACATATGTGTGCGGACTTGAAACTTTTTAGCCATATTCAAACCTTAAATACACCTTGCAAAGTTTACCTACTAGATTCATCAATCAAGAATGTAACTATTCTTGGTGAAGTTAAACTACATGAGCAACTCAATATCCAGAATGTGTTGTACACTCCAACGTTCAAATACAATTTGTTGTCGGTGAATAGGTTATCTAAGTGCGCAAATGTTGCTTGCTCATTTTATCCTACTCATTGCAAGTTGTAGGATTTGATGAGTGATAAAGTGATTGCCATTGGAAAGGTGGTTGGAAGTTTATATGTCCTGGAAAATAATTCATTTGACCTAAAGCTCATTGCATCAGTCTGTAATAAAGGCATTGTGCCCTTTTTTCATTTGTAATAATGCCTCTGTAAATACAACAGGAAAACATAGTGATTACTCTTTGTGGCATAATAGACTGGGGCATCCTTCCCAAAATGTAATGAATCATATACCTATCCTTTTCAATAAAGCAATTTTTTGTGAAGTATGTCCTATTGCTAAACAAACCAGACTTATTTTTTCTACTGGCTCAAGTACCACTTGTCAACCTTTTGAATTAGTTTATGTAGATATATGGGGACCATATAGTATCACTGTTATTACCGGTGTCAAATACATGTTCACTTTGGTAGATAATTTTACTAGATGCACGTGGACTTTTCTTATGAACCATAAATTCAAAGTCAGACTTCTTCTTCAAAACTTCATTCTTCTCACCAAAACACAATTTAACAGCAATATTAAAAAGATTAGGAGTGATAATGGGTCTAAGTTTTTAAGTGAAGAGTGCCAAAGATTGTTTGCTGAGAATGGGATTGTACATCAGAGAAGTGTTTATACTCCACAGCAAAATGGAGTAGTTGAGAGGAAACACCGGCATTTACTGCAACAGGCTCAAGTCTTGCTTTTGCAATCTGGTTTACCGAAATCCTTTTAGGGGGAGGCATTGTTAACAGCCACGTATCTAATAAACAGATTACCTTCATCAGTGTTATCTTGGAAAACTCCCTATGAAATGCTTTTCCATAAACCCCCTGATTATAATAATCTAAGAACCTTTGGATCTTTGTGTTTTGCTACCAATATTCTTTCTCATAAACTGAAGTTTGATACTAGAGCACACAATTGTATTTTTATTGGATATGCCATGAATCAGAAGGCTTATAAGTTGTATCATAAAGCTAGCAAAACCATCATGACTTCAAGGGATGTAATTTTTCATGAATCCATTATACCATATAAGAATCATGCTATACTAGTTAGCCATACACCTGTACCTTTGCCCATATCTGAAGATGAAATACCCTCAGTTGTGATCAATAATACTCCCACTCCTATGATTCCTGTTCCTGTTCCTCAACAAGAAGAATCTGATCTTGAAGCAGGGAGTCTTCCCGCTACTGATCAAGAACAGGTGGTTCTTCCTCGACGGACCCAAAGACATCGAAAAAACCCTGTTTTGATGACTGATTATTACCTTAATTCTACCCATATTTCTCCACACATCCCACCTGCTTTTCCTTTCATTAAGCCTTCAGGTTTCAATCCTGCATACATGTGTTTTTTAGCTAATGTTTATAATATTCAAGAACCAGTGTCTTATAATCAAGCAAAGACAGATTTTGCTTGGATGCAGGCTATGCAAGAGGAGATTAAAGCTTTAGAGGATAATCATACGTGGGAGATTGTTGATTTACCTCAAGGAGTGAAGCCCATTGGTAGTAGATGGGTATACAAAGTTAAATTACATGCTGATTGTACTGTTGATCGATATAAGGTCAGGTTAGTTGCAAAAGGTTATAATCAAGTTGAAGGTGTGGATTATGTTGATATATAGTTTTTCTCCAATGGCAAAAATTGTGACTGTACGGATTCTTTTGGTTCTTGCTGCTTTTACTAGAGCACAAAAACGCTAAATAATCCATTAGCTCCTTAACATACTCACACTGATTGACTAAACCCACCACATTACTTTCAATAAAGTTTGTAATTTGTAATAAATTACATTATTATGGATGTATTTTACTATTTTCCATTTTGTGCACTCTATTTTTATCTTTTTTGTTCTTGATTAATTGGGGTCTAAGGTCAAACCATTCATAAAGCAAATTTCTTTTGAAAAATTAACAAGAAGCATGGCAAAACTTGCCCTCTAACAGGTATGGACAAGAAAAAAAATTAAAAAATTATGATAAAGAAGAAATTAATTGATTGAAAATAATATAAAACGTGTACTAGAACCCCTAAAAAAAAAAGCCCCCGCAAGCAACGTAATAAGTTTAGCACTTTCAAAATAAATTGAGGGACAAGTTAAATTTGCAAGGGATCCATTTTTTTGTCTTATGTGGATGTCACAGACTCACATGCTAGCTTATTATTGGAAGACACTTAATTAAAACTAAGCACACTTAAGTGGGACGGGGACACTTTAGTGTGTAGCTCTAATGGAGTAGGCTTAGGAACACTTTTCTCTTTCTTACAAAAGTGTCCCTTATCTCCAATTTATTTTTTGCCTCATTGAAGATGCTCTTTCACTCAATTTTTTGTATATCAGTTAAAAGTGATTAGTCGAATGAAAATGTAGCTTAAAACTATTTTGTATAACTGGCGTTGGAGAATAAATTTGAGTGCATGGAATTAAGTAACAAAAACGAAGAAGTTCCCGGGTCTAGTTTGTTTTAAGCCTAGTATTAATTAATATGTGTAATTTAAGCCAAGATATAAGGTGAAAGATAGCTCACGCACTTATAATAGGAATGTCCTTCTCCAAAACTACACGCACAAATTCAAGGCTGTCCATTTCTGGCATGTTAACATTAGCCATCACCAGTTTGAATCTCTCCTTTTGTTCTTCAACCATTGATAATGCAATCGATGCTAACTTGGTGGTGGTAACTGAAATGAAAAAGATATATATGGAGATAGAGTGCATGTGGTCCTTCGCTCTTTATGTTATAACATCCGTTTTGATCAAGTACAACTTACCCTTGCTCGGCCAAGATATGTTTTTTTTATAGCCAGTTTCTCATTCTACAATTGCTTTCCCGTAATTGAAATTAAAGGGAAGTTGTAAATTATCCCTAAAATTATGATTCTATTAATAATGGGCCCCTCAAACTAATCACATGTTCTCTATTATTTATTATTATTTGTTGGTAATATATTATTTATTTTTAGTAATGTAGTAGAAGTAGCAGCAGTTAGCTCAATTTAATTAGTGTATTTTAACAATTTTGTTATTATTATAGCAGAAATGAGTAGGTTAATGTGAATGGATGGGGTGGTGAGACTGACAAAGGAAGCATCCTAGCACATGCCAATGTTTCAATTTCATGGATGTGGGAATTCAAATACAAGGAGCAAATCCTTTGGGTCCCTTTTGTTGCTTATCTGCCTATCAATGTAATTTTCACTTTTTTAACTACTCATTCCCTAAGGAAAAACAAATCAATGGGTTAATTCCAATATTATACACACACTTTTTCCTGCTACCATGTCCTTCTTCATGCACTGAGACCAGAGAAACAGTGACTGTAGAAAATAGAATTTCATGTACAAGCTTTTGTTTTTTTTTCTTGGATACTTTCTAAGCTTATAATCTAAATTTCAATGATTTCTTCTTCCAAATAATATAAAGTACATGAATAAATTTTTATTTTAAAGATGGGATTTTATTATAAGACTAGAGTGTATCAAATTCAAGTCTAAACTCAAATTATTATTAGTTTTTAAAAAATCAGTTACTTCTAATTTTATTTGCTCTGACTACTAATATAATTTATTGCTGGAATTTGTATGAGAAACTGACGAGAATATCAGATGAATTATTTTATATGAAACAAAAGATTTTAGGTATGATTGTTGGTTTGAGCTTTAAAATTTCAAATATTTTTTATTAAAGTTTTGAAGTAATTTTTATTTTATACATGAAATATATACTATTGAAAAAACTGTTTTAAATTATAAATTCGATAATTTTTTTATTTTGAATGAATTAATTCTGTAAATTTAAATAAATTGGACTGAATAGTAAAATAATAAAAATTATTTGGTTATTTTTTTTATAAAAAAGAAAAAATGAAATGTGAAAGAGCAACGGTAATTAATTATGGCAGCGTTTGGTAATAATAATAATAATAATAATAATAATAATAATAATAATAATAATAATAATAATAATAATAATATTTATGGTAGCCATATGGGTTCTTGCATTGGTTGGATGATTGCCGTGGGAATCTCTTATCCAAACCTACCATATGGCAATTCACACCGTACTCCATTCTCATTAAACCGTATGCATCTTTCAAAATAAATACAATAATTAAAAAATATATTCTTTTGTGTTTTAAATTAACCATTATGTCAAATCGATCGTAATTTGAAGAATCTTATTGCACTTAAATGATAATTGTTAAAGTTGTAGTGTTTAAGTCTATAAATTGAACCAATACAAAAGTATCAATTCATCAAAATTTATTTACAGAAACTTGTGGAAAATTGCAAGAATAGCTAGATTAATTCATATTAATTTAAATTATTATCCGATTAATTTAAATTTACATCGGACATATTTATAAAGTAAGAAAAATTAATGCTTCCTACTAAGATACTCAATTATTAAGATTCGAATCTAAAACTTTTAATTAAGGGATGCGATACCCTATTATTCTATTTCATATCTTGAAATTTATGTTTAGATTTTTTAATTATTAGTTATGCTAACTTTCACAATATTGGAAAAACTTGGAATAAGTGTAAAAATTAATTTTTTTTTCAAGAGTAATATTTTTAATCACAAAGAGCTAAGAATTAGGGTTGTGCATCAGTTGAGTTCGGGGTGAACTCGACCCAAAATCCAAAATTTATATATTTTCTTCACCCGATCTTATATATCGGGCCCCTACCCGAACAATTCGATTTTTTCGGATCTCAATCCGAACAACCCGATTAACCAGAAATTAATTTTTTTAATTTACATATTCAAATTAAAATCATAAATTAATACAAATAAATAATATTAAATACCATAAAAAATATTTTAAAAATACAACAAACTAACAATTTCAAAATTACATTAAATATATGCTATATATTAATTAATATTATAGAAAAATTATAATTTTTTTTATTTATATATTAAAAATTCGGGTTGTTCAAATTAATCGGGATTCACCCGATCCGAAACCTGATTAACTTCCATACCCATAACCGAACCAACCCTAACAACCCGATTAATTCCAACCGAATATGTCAGTTCGGTTCGAGTTAGTCGGTCGATTTTTGCACACCCTTACTAAGAATATATATATCCAATTAAAATCTATAATTATTTTCTCTTGTAGCAATTTCAAACTATTGAATTCTAAATTCGAATAGAATTAAATTAGTAAGCAAAGATTGATTGTACCCGGATTTTCCTTTGTCATGGAATTTATAGAATTTCTTAATTAACCAGGAGAAATAAATAGAACCAAAGTTTGTCATCTTTAATGAACGAAATCGAAGTAGATTACTCTTAGAACAAATCATTCCAAATAAAAATCCTACCTCGGATTTCATCCAGCATCCATATCCAATAACCTCATTTTGAAACAGTAATTGAACAGCACTGTGGGCCATTCCTTCTACTTCCAGATCTAATGTTCTTTTTAAATATTTAAAAATACTACATATTTAAAATTAAAAACCGTTATTTTCTAATTAATCGAATGTTAGAAAATTGTTATAAAAAAAATAAAAATTATGTAATTTTCAGGGAAGAAAAGAGGGAAAAAAAGTGAACATTATATACACTAAAAATCACTACCAACACAAAATATTATTCACAAAAATGAAAAAGAAAAAAAAAATCAATCAATTAGTAGGAATAGGCCATTCGCTGAATCACTCGATCTCTGAGGATCCCATTGTAAAGAGCCACTCTATTTTCAGGCATTTCTCTAACTCTAGCGCTTCCGCCACCGCTGCCACCAGTTTTCTTTAACTTGGCCGGAGAAGAAAAATTCTTAGGAAGAAAAATGGCCGCATGCTGCCGGCGGAACTCTTCCCCATCGCCTTTCGGATCCACCACATCTTCTGCAAAGTGCACCCTCTTTTTCTTCTTCTTTTTCCTTTTTCCATCTTCATAACAAACAATTCAATAATCATAGAAGAAAAGTCAAGAAATGAAAAGAAAATTGCACAAGTTCAATTCTTGAACACTAAAATTCTATCTTTTTGATATGTATGGGTACCTGATGAAATACAGGAGCGCAGAGCTTGATGGGGAGTAATTTGGTCAAAAGGAAAAGATTTTTGAAGGCGGAGAGCGAGGAGAATTACGGTGCCGGAAACCGCCATGGCTGTGGCCAAAACGACGCCCTGAGAGCAGAGGATAGAGGACATGGTTGATGACGATGATGGAGAAGAAGAAGAAGAAGAAGAGAGAAAGAAATTGAATTAAGTGTATGGTGAAGAGAATATGCCTTGTGGGGTTTTACTCTTGACATGGGGACAGAGACCAGGGTAGGGATATTGTTTTATAGGGCATTTATTGTGCGCTTGCACATTTATTTATTCTATCAATTTATGCAAATAAATTTTAGGCTTAATACATTAATTTTCAATTTAAATTTGTAAAAGATATTGTATTTTTACTCTCCAATTTACCTCTTTTATTTTACTTGATATGACAATCTTTAAATTTTAACAAGTATTAATTATATATTTTTTATTTTATTTTTATATATGCATAAAAATAATTAATAAAATAATATAATAAAATTATAGACCATTAATAAAATGATATTTTAGTAAATTATAATAAATATTAATTAAATTTAACATTAATCAATGATAATTTTGACATATATGAAGAGTTGCAAGTTATAATATTAAGGGTCAGTTTGTCAAAATTTATGAAAATATTTTTTTAAATTGATAAAAATCATATTCTAAAAAATTATATCCCAAAAATTAAATAATTATTTGGTAAATAAAATTAAAAATGACTTATAAATTTAAAATTAGTTTGTTAAATGTTTGATAAATGATATAATTAAAAATAACTTTTTACAATAAATGTTTAAATTGTTATTTTGTAAATTTTTTTATTTGTCTTGATTCAACAATGAATATTTTTTTCTATTAATCAAATCATACACAATAATTATAAATAATTATAATTATCTTTTAATTGTTTGTAATCTAAAATTTTGTAACTTTAAAGAAAAACTAAAAATTTTAAACATAGAAAAATAAAGAAAAAGAAAAATTGAGAGAAAGAAAAATAAATAAAAAGAATTTTCCTTTTTTATATTAGATATAATTATCATTATAAAAATAAAATAAAAAGTATTTTTATTTAACACAAATTTTAAATCAGCTGTTGTTAAAAGCTAAAATTCATATTGTCTACAAAACTTCAATTTCTAATTTTTTCTAATAAAAATTTTTTTCATTTTTTACAAAATTAATTTATCAAAATTTAGATAACTGTTTGGTAAATAAAATTAAAAATAACTTATAAATTTAAAATTAGTTTGTTAAATGTTTGGTAAATGATATAATTAAAAATAATTTTTTACAGTAAATATTTAATTTTGTAATTTTTTTTATTTGTCTTGATTCAACAATGAATATTTTTTCTATTAATTAAATCATACACGGTAGTTATAAAAGATTATAATTATTTTTTAATTGTTTGTAATCTAAAATTTTGTAACTCTAAAGAAAAACTAAAAATATAAAATTTTAAACATAAAAAATAAAGAAAAAGAAAAATTGAGAGAAATAAAAATACATAAAAAGAATTCTCCTTTTTCTTTTTTTTTATATTAAGTATAATTATCATTATAAAATAAAATAAGAGGTATTTTTATTTAACATAAATTTTAAATCAACTATTGTTAAAAGCTAAAATTCATATTTTTTAAAAAATTTCAATTCTAGTTTTTTTCTAATAAAAGATTTTTTTCATTTTCTACAAAATTAATTTATCAAAAGTTAGCATTTATTAAACGCATATTTTTATTTCGTAATCAGCTTTTTATCAAATAATAAGTTTTTTTCCTTTTAAAAGCAATACCAAACACGCTTTAAATGGAATGGATGGAATAATTTATAACTGATTATTTGATTTTTCTACTAAAATGTGCGGGACATTTATTTAAATAATATTTTTTAAAAATTATTTACCTAATTAGGGTGTGTCAGAAATTATTTACGGGAGTGGGGTGTGGGTCTGAAACTGCTGCAGGCAGAAGCGGTTTTGTCAGTGTCTGTCGTGTCGCGTGGGACGCGTGGGGAGACAAAAACTGCCTCCTCTGAAATCGCCGCAGTCTGCAGCGATTTTAGACTCTGAAACCGCTGCAGACTGCGGCGATTTCAGAGGAGGTAGCTTTTGCCCCCCACGCGACGTGAAAATGCAGTCCCGTGAAAAATTTTACAGAATAATTTTAAGGGCAAACCGAGAGAAGGGCAAATGCCCTTTTATTCTGCTCTTCAACAAACCTTCAAGCCTCCTTCAAGCCTCAAGGTAAGTGTCTAAACTTTATATTTAATTTTTTTTAATTTATAAATTAAAAATTATAATATAGATGTATTATATTATCAAGAAATTATAATATTTATATTTATAATGTATAATTTTTTTACATTATTGTATTTGATTTAAATAAATTAATGAAATATTAATAATAGAAATATAATAGAATGATTACACTTGTTTGAAAATTTTATAGCAATAAAAATTTATTTAATATGATTTTTATAATTAATTTAATGAATTAAATTGTTATGTTTGTAAAACTTGCTAAGGAAAAAAATTGTTGCATAAATTAATTATTACAAACAAGATACAGTTAAAGTAAAGATTGTAATAATAAATTTTTTAATTTTTTTATTAATTTATATTTGACAAGTGTTATGTATTATATTATTTTTTGATATGCAAAAAAGACAAATTAATATTTAATGCTAAAAATTAAAAATGAAGTATAAAAGAAAAAATAAAATAATATGTTAAAATAATAAATAAAATGGCAATTTATTATTTAATTTAGTATTACAATTATTATTGTTATTATTATTATTATTATTTCATTATTATTATTATTAATGTTGTTAATATTATTAATGTTATTGAATAGAATATAAAAAAGATCGTATATTAGTCATATAGGTGTACACAAAAATGGAACAATTTAAAAATCAAGAACATATTAATCCCGGACCAATCGAGAATGATATCCTGATGCTACATCGCAAACATCGAGCGGATGCTGTTTGGAATGGAACGGTAAATATATTTTATAGCTAAAAATAATTTATTGTCGGTTATCATTAATAAATTACTAATAATTTATATTTTTATTAAGTTCAACATAATGTACTGCCAGCCCGCCGAGCCAGCGTGGGCAGTCATTACAGAAATATTGACGAACGAATTATTCCATAGTTACGAATAACGGGTTTTTTTGGAGTATCACAAATTGGGAGCATGCAAGTTAACGCTGAATTAATAACAGCACTTGTTGAGAGGTGGCGACCATAGACGCACACATTTCATTTTGCTGTAGGTGAAGCCACAATCACTCTTCAGGATATTGCTGTACTCACCGGATTACCTATAGAAGGACGTGCTGTGACCGATCATTTATACCATAATTGGCATGAGCTTTGCTACCGTCTTTTAGGTCATGTTCCAGAGAAAATGATTTAAGGGGGAACACTGTTAAATTGACATGGCTGTCCAGATATTTTAATACGATGTCTGTCGATGCATCTGTGCACCAGATACAATGTTTTACTCGAGCCTGGATTCTTCGTTGTATAGGAGGTTTATTATGTTCGGGACAGTGTAATAATCGTATACATTTGATGTGGCTGCCATTGTTAGAGAATTTAGAAGTTGTTGGTGAGTACAGCTAGGGTTCCGCAGTTCTCGCATGGTTGTATAGAGAGCTATGTCGTGCTACGAAACCGAATGCAAATTCAGTTGGCGGCTACCTTCAATTATTACAAATGTGGGCATGGAAAAGACTACCTCATATGCGGCCCTCATTTGTCCACCCTTATATTATTGATCCTTCAATGCCTTATGGGTACAGGTAAATTTTATTATATAGTTATCAACTAAATAAGATAAAAAGTTTAATTTAGCTTTTTGAATTGTATTTCTTATAGAAATTATATTATAGTTTGTAATATTTTGATCAGGTGGAGATCACAATTGGATCTCAGCAGAATTAATAGTAAAAATATATTCGAGTACCGTCTAGATTTTGATATACAGAATGACGATCAGGTTAGTATGTAATAATAAATTTTAATTATTTTTTTATAATTTGTATAATATTACATATGAAAGGTTTTTTGTAGATGGAATAGGAGCCGTACAAGTTAGTGATACATTTGTTACCAGAAATTTGTACGAATGGAAATGGTATCTGGACATCAGTTGTGCCACTTGTATGTTTTAATATTATTGAGTGGCACCAGCCTGATCGATGTTTAAGACAATTTGGAATGGACCAGCCGATACCACAGGCAGCCCAATTTAATGATAATGTACACTCCATCGATTTACGAGGGTATACTGATCATAATTGGCCTGAGAAATTTTCAAGTTTTATTCACGAGTGGAATAATTGGCATAGTCGCTGCATTATGGGTCCTCCTCTTTGTACCTCCTTACATCGCAGATCGCAATATATGCAGTGGTTTACGTCACGCACGAGATGTTGGATAACCCCGATTGGAGCCTCCATCGGTGCATCGATATGACTAAATATAATTTTTCATGATGATATTAACAATATTGAAAAATATTAATAACGTCAATATTTTTTGCATGTAGGCTGATCATGCTGAACGAATCAGACACACGGATATGGGTTCATCATCTACTGCAGAATTTGGTATCCGTATGGCAGCGGATAATATATTGGGTGCTGTTGGTGCATTTGATAGACGATTAACTGATTATCCCAGGCAGCCTGTTCCAGAGACAATACCTATCCCACCTATGGCTCATACATTTGAGGATTTTCATTAGTCAAGCCGTAACAGGAGAGGAATGAGAGAAAGACGTGCAACAGTTGAATCTAATATAAATGAACTTCAGTATGGTCTTGGGCCTATGCAGTGACCATATATTGATGATGACAGTTCTGCTTCTTACAATAGGCAACCAGAAAGTTATCATTAGTTGTTTGATAGTGCATGTGGATCACGTAGATGTAATGACTTTGAAGCTGGGCCATCTAGATTGGATGTTGATCTGAATATCAGTTTGTCTTCAGCGGATCAACAGCAGTTTGATGTGCTTACACAGAAGGGTCCATCACTTCCATACGAATCCATGCCATATGACCAAATGGGGCTACCTTTTCAACACCGTTCTAATCCAAATACCCATGCTAGCCCATCTATGGAGCAAGATGATTTTTGTAATGAATTGTTTAGTGGTACAAATATTGTCAATACACAGGGCTTAGTTGACCAGCCATTATACAGTGGTGGTTATAGTGATGTCATGCCAGAATCGCAATATCCAAATATTGACGATACGAATAGTCAAACAGATATACATAGCAGTTCAAGTCGTAGTAGAAGGTATTGACTGTTGTACTATATGTGAATAAATACGAAGTAAGGGTTTTGTTTTTTCCTGGAAACCTTTTGAGCAAACATATATTAGTGTCATTAATTCAGAAAAATTTAATAGTACTTAACATTAAAGCAAACAATAATACAGTCTCAGCAACTAAAATACATCATAACATTATGAACCCCTAAAAGATTGGCTCGATGATCCAATTTCCATTCTGCACGTTTTTTTGTTATGCCCCACTTGACCACACTTGCTACAATGAGTACCTGATCCCTTTTCTCTTCGGTCCATTTCATTTCGAATGCGAGATGTTTTAGGTCGACCTTTATTTCTTTGTAACTCCATATCAGGAACAAATTTAGGTCCCCTATATTCAGGCCAATATGCTTTGTGTCCCATAGGTTGGAATTGTCCATCATAACATTTCAGTGCCTCGTTGATGGAATAATAGTTGTCAACAAATTGAAATATATCAAGATGCCTATGCATGCAAGCTGCTATTGCATGTGAACATGGCATTTTCGTTCCCTGAAACTTACCACACTCGCATTCACGTTTTTCCAGACTAACAATATATGTATCTGGCTCAACGTTTACCTCTGGTGCTCTGCAAGATATTATTTTGTACAACTTGAAACGGTTGTCATAATCAAGCACAATGTGAGAACGAGCCTTGTTCGCACGCTTTGTCATTATATCACAACAGCGAGGTGTGAACCGCAAGCCTTAACCCATTTTAGCCATTTACATATCCCTTCGCTGATTGAAAAATTTTACTAAGCGAGCAAAAACATGTTTAACGATTGCAGTAATTGGCATCATACGAATACCCTTCAAAGCACTATTTACACTATCAGCAATATTTGTAGTCATGTGCCCATATCGATAACCACCATCCTCAGATAGTGTCCAACGATCCAATGATATCCTCATTGCCCAGTTATGGGAATCTTCATCAAGTTCCTTGATATTGTCCATCAACTGCTTAAACTTGCGTCTTTGAAATTGGGCCACTAAATATAAAAGGGTTAATTATATCATAAAATTAAATTGTTATAGTAAGATATGTTAAAATTTAAAACTCTTACCAGCCCTGTAAAGAAGATTTTTAATTGTTCCGTTCCTGAAGTGTGTGTTGTAATTGCTGACGAAGTGCCGTAGACAGAATCTATGGAAGGATAGTGGTTCTTTCCATCCACTTCTTTCATCTCTAAATACTGTCATTATCCCAGCATGTCGATCAGATATAACTGTAATGCCGACACATTGAGTGACATGCTTCCTAATCATGGACATAAACCAAACCCAGCTAGATTTATTTTCAGACTCAACGACAGCAAAGGCAACTGGGAACAACATGCTGTTACCATCAATGGAGCTTGCTATGAGCAGGGTTTGTTGAAATTTTCCAGTCAAAAATGTACCATCTATCAACAAAATAGGTTTACAGTGAACCAATCCATTTATGGCTGGTTTAAAACTCCAAAAAATCTGTTGAAATTGGTTCACATTGGAGTCTTGTGTTTCATGAACCACAAACTCGAAAATAGTTCCGGGATTATAAGTTTGTAAAGCAATTAAAAAACTTGGCAACTTTTCATATGATTCAACATAATTACCAAATATACACTCTATTGCTCTCATTTTCGCATACCATGCCTTGCAATACGATACTTCAAAATTAAATTGTTGCTTAACAGCCGCAATAATAACATCAATAGGTAGAGTGGGTTGTTTACTTACCATACCCATGATACAATTGCGAATTATTTCAGAATCCAGTTGTCGATGATCCATGGATACATTAGCAGCAAGGCATGAATGTGGTCCTTGGAACCTTGTGATAGTCCAAAAAGGACTGTTACCATTTCTAGATGCTCTTAATCTCCATAGGCAACCATCATCCACTTGAGCGCACCGGACAACCCAATACGGTGGCTTCGATTCTACAACTCTAAAATCCACATTCCTCATTATTGAATATTTTTTCACACATGATTTCACTTCATCCTTATTGTGAAAAACCATTCCGATAGATAACTCAGACACACCATCCCAAGTCTTAAATTGGACATCTTCAGAAAGATCAACTTGGGATGCTTCAAAATTAATTTGTGAATAATGTTCCGACGGGAACACAAAATTACCCACATCTGTCTCTTCAATTGGATGCATGGATGCTAATGGACTGGCAAATTCAGTATCATCAGAGTTTTCACCATCGCTGTCCGTTTGCATGTTGACAGTTTCAGCCTCAACATCCTCATTAGGTGACACATAATCATTGAACATTGAAACATCTTCAATATCATCATCATCCCCCAAATGAATTAACGATTCATTTTCACCATCTGCATTAATTGGATTATATCCTGTATTCTCATTTGCATCCATATCTTGAGTATTGCCAAAAATGCTATCACATAGTAAATCAACATCTCTTCGATTATAAGACCGCCATTCCTGACTAGCACATACATCTGTGGACTGCTGAGTATAAGGCTGTTGATTGATATCAGGAATATGTGATATAGAATGCCGTTGACTTTCAGCATAAACATGCGAACTGGAACGCCGATGACTTACATCTGGGACATGGGGAATAGAATGCCTATGTTCACGGTCGAGCTGTGTACCACGACCTCGATCTGCACCACTTATCTGAATAAAATTTCTCTCCGTTGAACGACTTTCTCGTCTATTTCCAAAAAGTGATTTACTAAAAAAATCACCCACCCTTCGGGTAATTGACCGTCTGGATTGACTTATTCTTGCACTTGGTACCTGACTAACTGATTGTCGTAATTGACCTTCTCCAGAAGTTATGCTTGTCTGCATTCCAATTAAATCACCATCCCGTCTATCATTATCTTGACGACTGATAGACTGTGTAGACTGACTATGCAGATTTTCATTAAACAATTGATGATGACCTGCCTCAAGATTTTCTCTCTCCACAGCCTCACTTCTAAATTGATATCCGTGTTCATATGTTGGTCTACTAGCTCCTTCACCCTTCTCACCAAGTACAACAATTAATTCCACCAAATTGTAATCATCATATCTCCTTAAATTATCATAAATTATATCTATGTCATCGTCTTCCACCAAATCAACCGACGTCCAACATAACGATCCTCGATTGTACATTGGGCTCTTATAAATAATTCTGGCAATCACGTCATTCATACCTAAACCCAATTTCACATGAATTTTATGGATCAATTCCGGAACAGTCGGCTTATTTTTAACTCTCATCCTTCTTGTAATAGCATTCGCATCAGATACGTCATATTGAAAACCCGATGCTCCAACACTAATTTCTCCTTCCGTGTGCACATAAAAATCAGTATATGTCGACATCTTTCAATAACCTAGAATTGAAATAATATTAAAAAATATATTTAAATTTACATGATAATAATAATAATAATAATAATAATAATAATAAATTTAATATAAATAACAAATTCAATATCAACAGTAGTAGTAATAATAATAATAATAATAATAATAATAATAATAATAATAATAATATTGATATTAATAAATTTAATAAAAATTACAATATTCTTGATCTACAATAATAATAATAATAATAATAATAATAATAATAATAATAATAATAATAATAATAATAATAATAATAATCATTAATTTAATTACAATAACAAAATTTAAAATTTTAATAACAAATACCAATATTAATATCTACAATAATTTATATAATAATAATAACAACAACAACAACAATATTAATATCTACAATACTTTATATAATAATAATAATAATAATAATAATAATAATAATAATAATTATTATTATTATTATTATTATTATTATATTGTAGTAATAACAAAATTTATTACTACACTATTATTAATAATAATAACAATAATAATATTAGGAAATTACTAACTAACAAAATACATATAATTTTAACAACAAATAATGATAATAGTAATAATATCAACACATATTCGTAATTTTTATAACTTTTTTCTTTATATACACTATAAAGAATAAATATATTTAATTTTTTAGCGTACCTTATTTTAAGAATAAAACTGCGATTTTCATAATTTGTTACTCCAACTTCTGAATTTACTCTGCACTGTAGTTAATAAACTTATAATTATTATATAAGCAAACTTAAATTAATAATATTAAATTATAAATCAAAATTTATTAGATTGAACTTACCTTTTCAGAATACTGTTGAAAATATATTATTGACCTGAAAAAAATTATTTTTGTAACTTAATTATTTTTGTAACTTATCATATGTATGATAAGAAGTAAAAATTGGTTATGTGAAATTGAAAGCTATCGGCAACATATATATATAGGCGGGACGAAAAATTTATTTCAATCAAAGAGTGGAGTGGGTTGGATTTCAACCTGAAATCGCTGAATACAGAAGCGGTTTCAGAGTCTGAAACCGCTGGATTCTGTTACGGTTTCAGACTCTGAAACCACTTCTGTATTCAGCGATTTCAGTCTAAAATCGGGCCCCTCTCTGCAACCACTGACAAAACCGCTTCTGCCTGCAGCGGTTTCAGACCCACACTTCACTCTCGTAAATAATTTCTGACACACCCCAATTAGATAAATAATTTTAAAAAAAACATTATTTAAATAAATGTCCCAAAATGTGCTTCAAGTAAAAATAAAAATTTAAATTAATCAAGCCACTGGAATTCGAATAGTAGATGGGGGCACCAAAAATTAAGTGAAAATGTTTTTCATTTAGGGAGGGTCCGGCTATGGTGATTTATTAGTTATTCCAACTCTCTGTCTGAAGTGTTATTTTATTTTTTATAATTTATCCGTTATTTAAAATTAATTTTTTAATTAATTTAAATTTGCAGAGGATAGATTTAAAAAGAAAAAAAAAAGCTTCTAACTGAATAAAAACCGCATCATTCTGAATATTTGAAGTGGAGAGTTTGGTAATAGGTCGAGGGAAGAGAAATTGAAATATAAAAAAGAAGGATGATTGATGGAGAGGCAGATGAATGTCTGATTTCACTTTAAAGTTTTGATTGTGCCCCATGAGAAATGGAAAGGGTGACGTCACTTCCTTGTTGGAAGAGGACTGCTTTGCTTTTCCTAATATCTTATTTCTTGTTCTTACTCTATCATCAGTCACCAATAATGTCGGCTGCAACCATGATCATCATCATCATCATCATCATCATCACGCTCCACTCGCATGCCCCACACCTCGACAACATCTATATAAAATTGAAACCTATATGTTTAGTAATTTCAATCTGATTACCCTAAACGCTTATCTATATGATATATGATTTTAGCTCTTCATGCATGTATATTACGTTGTTTTGTATTTATTGGATTAGTGTGTTTTGTCAAATATAAGTAATTGACAGAATAATAAGGACCTAATTAATGTAATCATACAATTAATTACTGTAATTACCCGCAAGTATTTACTAGGGGTAGGAGTGAGTAAAAAAATTTAAATTTTAGTTAATTAAAAAATCAATTCGAAATAGAACTGAATTTAAATTAATCAAATCAAAAATTTAAACTTATAATTTTTACTTTTAAAAATCGACGATTAACTGTTGATTACTGGCTAACTGATATATATATATATATATTATTTTTACATTTAAATTTTTTAATTTTTTATAATTTATAAATATTATAATATATAATTTTTTAAAATATTATTATAATACATGTTTTTAATAAATAAATATTAAAATTATCTTTTTATTATAATTATTTATCTATTATATATGCATAATTAACATTCTATAGTAAGTTTTATAATAGACACATTCAATTTTTATAATTAAAAGAAGAAAAAAGAGAATTTTTTAAAGTATATATATATATATATATATATATATATATATATATATATATATATATATATATATATATATATATATATATAAATTGATTAGCCGTGTACTAATGATTAATCGGTATAAAAAAATTAAAATTATAATTAAAAATAAAAAATATAAAAATTAAAAATTAAAATTAAATTCATTGAGTCGATTAACCAAAAAATTCATTTAGTTTCGAACTAATTTTATAAATAGTCATATTTTTTATTTTTTTTCTCATCTGTACGCACTTAACTGATTTATTTTTACCCTTAATATTTACATCCAAGGATGGCGTGGGTGTGGGGCATAATTTTTTTTTATTATTTTTGATATTGAAATCATTATTTTCTTCATAATTGAATAAGCATAAATTATAGTTGGGTTTTTTTTTTTCATGATGTGTCAGAAAATAGCCTACCAGAGCCAAAATATTGGAGGTTTAACAAGAGGAGGTAGATGCAGTTAGAGATTGGAAAATGACTTGCAACCAATAAAGATTATAGCTTGAATTTATACATATGATGATGCACATGTCTTCAGCTACTGCCCTTCATGTTATTCTATTCTGGGGAGTTCGGTCCTAACTGCCTTGCCTCTTTCAGGGAGTTTGGTCCATTGCACATTACCAATAGTTAGCCAATAAAATCAAATTCCCGATCCAGTTAATAAAATAAAGTTATATACAAATAAAAAAATTGATGTACCGATTAATTGAAAATTTTAATCCGGTGTCGGATTAATTGTTTTTTTTATCTTTTATTTTTTGGCTTATTCCACTAAAAAAAATTTGGTGACTTGGCTTTTTGAGTACTTACTCAGTGCTCTCATCATGTTGGCATTGAAAAATCTCTTGGCCATATGTTTCTTCGAGTGAATAGTAATTGAAACAGTTATTGAAACGACTTTGAATGATCGAATGGTTCCTTTCCCATTCTTATAATATTCATGGCCATTATAATATGATCACTTGTGTGCGGTGTACGCTCTAAAATTCATAAAATGTTTTTTCAAATATTCATGATGTGTGCACTCTTATTATTATTATTATTTTTATTATTTATTACTTTTTAATTTTTGGTTCAATTTTTTAAATTTATGAAATTGATTGATTTTTACGGATACTGTCGGACTCATAATTAAAAATAGTTCTCCCAACAACGTACACTCCATATACGAAATAAAAATTATATCTAAAATTTCATTTAAAAAAATTCGAACTCCTTATCACTCAGACCAAACGTTGTTGGTATACTTTTTTTTTTTAACTAGCAAAATTTAATTTAAATTCAAAACACAAACAAAATGTAAACATTAAATAAATTATGAATAATTATTCAAATTAAAATATAAACTAACATTTGTTAACAAGATATTACAAGTCATGATCCATTATTTATTTTATTTTCTAAATAAAACTATGGATAAAAGTGCCAACAATATATATATATATATATATATATATATATATATATATATATATATATATATATATATATATATATATATATCAACATTGATCACAATTTATAAATCATAATTAGAATAAAAAAACTAAAAATTAAAACTGATAAATTGGTTAATAGAAAATTTTGATTTAATTTTAGATTGGTTTTTCAATTAACCATTTTGTATCAATTCTTTTCTCACCCTGATCTGCCGTCCTTTGTCTAGTTGACCTAATTTTGAATTAAATTGAGGGCCATGTTTCGCATATTGCTTTTTCTGTAACATCGTTGCCATATGATCATTGCAGTAACGACATTAAGAACTCCATAATCTTATTTGATAATATCAGTTTGGCTTTTTCTTTTTTTAAATAATATATATTCATAAGATTACGAATCAGACCACTGTAAATTTTCAAGGCATCTGAGTAAACAGAAAGTGAGATTTTGCTAGTTCTTGAACTGGGTATGAATCAGACAGTGAGAAGAACTAGCAATACGAGATAAAACTTGAATCTGAAATCTCGTTTAAAAAAGTCCGAACTCCTTACCACTCAGACCAACCATTGTTGTTATACTTTTTTTTTTTTTAACAAGCAAAATTTAATTCAAATTCAAAACACAAACAAAATATAAACATTAAACAAATTATGAATAATTATTCAAACTAAAATATAAAAACTAACATATGTTAACAATATCTGAACTGGGTAAGAACCAGACGGTGAGAAAATCTAGCAATGCTAGAGGAGGAACGCAGTGAGAGGGGGAGCTTCCTTAGCTGAGAGCAAGCTCATTGAAAGCGAATATGAATAGTTAAGCATCTAGTGGTGGAAAGGCAGTGATAGAATATCCTTCATAAGGACAGAAAAAATTATATATAAATGGAATTATAAGTTAATGTAAAGCAAGACCTTTTTACGGGGGTCTATTAATTATGAATTAATTTATAAACCAAACTATTAAATAAAAATTCTATTACATACATATTATGCTATCATACTTTCATGAATAAATTTATAAATCTGATTTGGTAACAAAAAAGAAAAATCTATAAAAATTAAATATTGGTGTTGGAGTTGGCTTGTGGTTGGAGTGGATGCTGAGGCTAAATGCTTACAACCTTATCCCACAGTTCTATTGAGCTTAAGGCGCATATCAATATCATGTTTTAGAATTGTTTATACGGTTTTGGGCAATTTTGCTTCTGTAGGTTTTCCTCCTAGTAAAAACCCTTCACTTTTTCTTCTTCTTCTTTTTTTTTTTTTCGCACTTAAAAATATTAATTATGCATTCGTTTACTTTTTGTTTCCATCATTTTACTTTTTAAAAAAAAAATAAACAAAATTTGTTCAATAAAATTAATGTATTTTCATTTTTTCTGAATTAAAATAAATTATTTTTACGTTATTCAAAAAATATCAATTCTTAAATTTTGAAGTTTTTATTTTTATTGCCATTTTTCTTTTCATATTTTAATTAATATCTTATTGTTGTTAGAACATTGGCTTTTTTAATTTTGGTTGTCACTGTCACTTCCATCCCGCCACCACTGCCGTCATCAGTAAAAATATTTAAATGTGAGTTAAATGAATTATAATTGATTTTTTTTTCAATTCATCTAAATTTTTAAATAAATTGAATTCAATTTAAATCAGTTGAGATATGAATTAAGTTTTTTTATATTGGATTGATTAATATGTGAATTATATAGATTATATTAAATTTTTATATTATATTATAAATATATAAATTATTCATATTTATATATTTTTAAATATAAAGCATTAATTTTATTTTTATAAATATATTTTTTAAATATCGCATGTATATAAATTTATAGTGCCATAAAATTTAAAATTACATATAAATTTTATAAAAAAATTAATGGTGCTCTAAAATTTAAAATTATATATAAATTTTTAAACTGTGAAATTAATTAATTAAATTATAATACATAAAATATATATATATATATACATATTATATTTAAACAATACATTTTTCATTTGCCTTCAACATTAAAATCAATCATTAATTGGTGAAGTTGGTTCCATTATTATTGGGGATCTTACTCCCACGCATAATTCGTTTAGAATCTCCTCTGCTACTATAGTTTTGGTCCGCTCCTTCATATCTGAAAAAATTATCCTCACATTCTTGTTGAATGCTAATTATTCCTAAAAAAAAAAAAAAAAAGAGCCAATGGTCGTGGTAGTATAGGTTTGGAGATTTTCCAGGTGCTTGTAGCTTTTCAGGGCACGTGTAATATATGAGGCTTGTCTTTGGAAATATATAAATATAAATAGAAATGCACATATTAATTTCCTAGTATATTTTCTTATCCAGAAGATAACGCAAGTATCACTTCTTTTTTTCAAAGGGAACATAAGTATCACTTAATTATTCTCTCAAAAAAAAAATATTACAACCAAATCGCTAAATGATAAGTGAAAATTTTGACCGCCGTTAATAGGAGGTGGTGATAGGCGGAGGGTAATCGAAAAGTGCTACCATTTACGTCATTTAAGCACCACTAGTTTAATCATGGCTAAAAAATAACTTTATGCTCAGAAGCGGTGCGAAATGTTAATAAAATAAAGTAAGGTAAGGGAAAGTAAAGTAAAAAAGCTGACCCGATGGTAATAAAAGAACTGCGATGAGAGAGAGATTGAGACGGCAGATTCGGTGATGATCCGACGGTAAGAAAGGCAATCGAAGAAAAAATAAGAGAGAAAAAGATAGATGACATGGGTGATTTAAAAAATTTGAGTGATTTGAAAAATTTTGAACTTGAATTATTAAAAATAATGGATTAAATGATTGGATTTAATGGTTTGGGTTGAATGTGTTGGATGGTTTTATCCCATTTTTGAATAGGCCTAGTCACCACTCCCACCTCTCTCATTCCTACTGTTATGCTACTGCTGTTATTACCATCACCACTACCACCACCTTCATTTAATGATGCTAAACTCTTATCAATCCAATAGTGGCAATTAATATATATATATATATATATATATATATATATATATATATATATATATATATATATATATATATATATATATATATATATATATATATATATATGATACAATTTTAAATATGCAAGTCAATTTTCTAAAAAAAATTGATAACAAAATTTTAAAATAGTTTTTGAATTTTAAAAATAAAAAATTAAAAATATACAATTTTACCATACGCATCTTAAAATAATCATTTTTTGCTCATAAAAAAATTAAATGGTAAGTTTTTACCAATAAAAATACTGAAAAATCATTTTTTACCACTAAAAATATTAAATAGTTCGTTTTATCTTTTTTAATTAAAGATCTCAGTTAGCTAAAAAAATAGACTTTTTCATGAAAAAGTTATTGATAAAGCTTAAAACGTCTTTATCTTATAAGAAAGAGAGTTGACAGTTGAAGGGCCGATTGGATAGATGGACCTGCAAGAAGGAGTGTCCGGTCGGATCCAGGCGTTAGCACTGCAAAGCTTAAGTTAGTAGATTTTAGAGAAAGAGTGTTTAGAGAGAAAGTCTTAGATATTCAATACCTGGAACCATTGCGTTTTAGGCTATTTATAGGAGTTTTTTGGAGGGATACTCAAGTACCTTGGAGAGTGATAATTGACAGTTAGAGTAGGTGAGTGGCGATGAGACAGGGAGCAGGTGGAGAGTATGGCATTGGCTTGTGTTAGTGGGCTCACAGGACATGCTGTCCTATCAGTCCGATCGAACATCACGCCTTTCTGTTTTGTCTTCCAGCTCATGCTTTGCCTTTTTTGTCATTGGACTTGGGCCATGCTAAGTATTGTTGGGCCAATCAGTTAGGATCTTTGGAGATATTTTTTCCATAGTTATCACTTGTCCCCCCTCTGAACAGTCCGATTGGATGATTTAAGGTTTTTGGCAGGATTTTTAAATTTTTAGGAGGTGCGAACTGACGAGTTACGTCCAGCTATTTCGGACAACCGTTATGCATTTAATGCCTGCACATGTGTCGAGGGCGACGCTTCGTTCTCCGCTTATGCATTTAATGGATTGAAGACACGTGGCGATTATCTAGCAGAGAGGCAGTTAGAGAATTTCAGAGGCTCAGAGGCTATAAATAGATAACTTTGGGGTGATTTTTCTTCATTTTTCAGTGATCCTTAGCAAAATTCTGTCATGACTTTTTTCACAAATTTTGCCATTTCAGCGATTTTAGAGTTTTCGTAGGATTACCCAAGTAAGTAAATAGTCTCTATCTTTGATTTTTTTCATTCTTCGTATATACTCTTTTACTTCTCCCCCTACCAAAAATGGCTTTGAGTAGTAGCCAACCAATAGATAGAGGTTTTCTTATGGATAACAAAAATCGGGAGCCCCTTGTATATCCCTCACGGTTGACAGGAGAGGAAGTGGCTAAAATTCCTTCTCGATATAATTTTCCTGTAGAAGTATCAGTGATGACCTGTCCGAATTCCATGGTGATGAATGAGGGGAGGCTTGGACGTGAGAACAGCAAGCCGTTCATTCACCATTTGCGGACACAATCTCAGAGACAATATAACATAAGTTTTTTCTTTGTTATTGGAAGTCAAAACAATTTTCTGGACCATGCTTCTTTTAGCGTGCTTCAATTTTATACTATGATCTTGGCCAGATTTTGTGCACTTTTCAATTACTATATCGTCACTCTGCGAATTGGCATCAATGTAAGAAAAACCATCATCATCAAGGCTATCGATATGCCTGATTTTGCTCAGTATCAGCCTCAAAATTTATATTGTCATCAGACTTTTGCCTCTGATCAATCGGGTAGGAGGTCTTCGGGAGTTAGGATCCTTGTCTCACATTTTCGATGGTGGAAGATCTGATCGACTATGAGAGTTCGATCGGATTCCGAAGATACTTTCGAAACATAGATAGTTTTTTTTTGTGATGTTCTTCTTTGCTTTGCAACTTGTAAGAATTCTTCATATATAAAAGTTGATTTGCCTTTCAATGGTGCCTAAGTACTGCAATTCTCATTTTAGGCAAAATTTTGTCATGAAAATAGCTAAGGAGAATAAATATTATAAACCATGGAGAATGTATGAAAATCAGACATGAAAAATGCATAAAATTTGAATAAGGAGGATACTTCCTGAATTTTAATGTGCTTTTCAAGCATCGTAATGCACAATTATTTTAGATCGATGATCGCTTAATCTGATTGGATTTAAAACAAATTTGTCATTCATTTGAAAGTTATAACTTAGACTTATCGCGTCAAACGCAGTAGGTGACTCTTCAGTCTTTAATTTGACTAAAGTATTAGCCAATCAGCTATTCGTTGGAGAATTATGCATGGCGAATGACCTTTCGGTCTTTACATTGTTTTGAAGATTTGACGACTTTGCATATCAAGTGTCCAAAAGAGATAATTAAATCAGTTGGTGACGTTCTCATGTTAGGTTTGAAATAACATTGAACTTTGGTGAATACATCGATGGAGATTTAAACGAATGCATCTTGCACCTTTGGCTCTAAATGGACGTCGAGCCTAGCAAAGGGACTTATCTTGTGAGCGAATGGAATTCAACTTTCGCATCTTCGGCCATGTCAAGCCTAGCAATTGGGACAATACCGACCAATCGGTCAATGCCCTTATTTGTTTTTTGGAGATTATCTTTTCTGGAGATATTTTGGCTAATAATAGGCTTTCACATTTTGGATTCGGGACAAACATCGAACCTAGCAAATGAGCTGGCGAATGAACTTATAATGAAGAAAAGTTTTTGCATTTTGGGCTCGGGATGAGCATCGAGCCTAGCGAGACAGCTGTACCACGATCGAATTATGTCGATTGGATTTAGAGCATTCATCAATCAATATTTTCATCAACCGAAATAAGACGATCAACCTGCAAATGAAAAACAAACCTAATAACAAATAAATAAAAACGTACTTTTTTCCAAAGATGGAGAAAGAATGAAGGATACTCTCTTTATTGAATGTCAATTTATACATGATTACTCAGTATTTCTTCAGTACTTCGACATTCATACTTTCGAAGATGTTCGACCCTTCAAGGGTCCCGAGTCTATAAGTATCGGAGCTGAGGGCTTTAGAGATTTCAAAGGGGGCCTTCTCAGTTTAGAATGAGCTTCCTATTTATCTAGCACGTTCATACGGTTGGAATAGAATGCTGTACAATAGGATGAAAGATCGATTTATACGGATATCATTGCCTTGAAGTCGTAGAAAAAAGAAAGAATGGCGTTTGATGGGTACTAGCTCTTGGAGAGGTCCTGTAAGACCATAAGACGCTTTGTAATTCGTTAGTCCAATTGCTTTTTACCTCGCCGAGCCATTTCTTCAAGACTTCTAAGGGTATCTGATCGGAGACCTTGGTCATTCCATTGCTTTGAGGATGGGTGACGAAAATGAACTTAAGGCCGATATTGAGATTTTGGCAAAAGGGGCGATTTAGTATTTTATTATTTTGGCGGGATCTTTCAAATTGGCTTGAATCTGATAAGTCGTGCCTGTTTATTTCAACCGTTATGCATTTATTGCTAATGCGCATGCCCAGGGTGACGCCTCATTTTTCGAAACCGCCATAATGATTTGGAGACGCGTGGCGGTTATTCAACTGTTGAGGCATTTGGAGAGTTCCAGAAGCTTTTGAGTCTATAAATAGGTATTTTTGGGCGACTTCTTCATCCTTTTATCGATCCTTAACATAACTCTGCCAAATTCTCTTTGTGAAGTTTGTTTTAAACTTTTTCTATGTAAAAATATTTTGGGCTTCATACTCCGAAGATCCGGAGATTTCAGTATTTCTTACAAGGATATTATATTACCCAAATAAGTGGATAACTTCTGCCTTTTAATTTTTTTTTCGTTTTTTGTAACATCATCATTATTCCTCCCCTTCTATGAAAGATGATTTCGAGCAATAATCAGCTTATAAATAGGGGGTTTCTTGAAGCTTAGAAAGGTTATAGGACTGCACCTCGCCCTTCAGAATTCACATAGGAGGGGATGGCTGAGATTTTTTCACGATATGAGTTCTCAACAGAGATCCTTATGATGGCCTGCCCTAAGTTCATGACGATGACTTGTGGATTTCTTAGTCACGATGACAATGAGCAGCTTATTTTCCATTCATGGAGCCTGGGTGCGAGGTCAAGGCTTCCCCTTAATGCCTTGAAAATCGTAATTCCTAAATGCTATAGAACTGCCACTGGTCTTTAAAACGGATAGGTTGAAACTCTTTCCATTTATCCTCATAGGAAAAGCTAGGGATTGGCTACAAATGCTACCAAATCAATCCATCCATTCTTGGCAACAAATGCAAGAAAAATTTCTTTGCAAGTTCTTTCCACCTACTAAGACTGCCCTCATTAGGAAACAAATTAATGACTTCCAGCAATTTTATGAGGAGCCAGTCCATGAAGCATGGAAAAGATTTAGGAGACTTTTAAAAAGTTGTCCACTTCATGAAGTTCCTATTTTTCAACTAATACATATCTTCTATGCAGGTACCCATCCATCAACAAGATCTTTGCTAGATGCAGCCTCAAATGGTAGTTTCATGAACCAAATTTCCGAAGATGCATTTTTGCTTCTTGATGAGATGGCCACCTCTAGAGCAACTCAAAAGAAATATGGAGTTTATAATATTGATGAAGTAGCCATGTTAAAAGCTCAATTAGAATTAATGAAAAAAGTCATTTAAAAGAAATAAATGAGCTTAAAGCTAAAAATATTTCTATGCTATCTAATGAAGTTGATTCTTATGCAGGAATTTCAGGACCTTTGGGAATGAAGAATAATGAAGGAATGGTAGAAGAAATAAATTCCTTGAATCCGTATAGCAACACTTATAATCCGGGATGGAGAAGCCATCCAAATTTTTCACGGAGGAAAGGTAATCAAGGTTCTTCTTCTAACCCTAATCCTAGACCCTAATTTAACCATAATCAACCTCCCAATAATCAACTTCCATACCAAAACCAAGTTCCACCACATTACCCAAACCAATACCCATCACAATCATACCATCAACCACCCGTTTTTAAAAATCTCAACCTCCCCCTCCTCAAGAAAAGAAATCGAACATTGAAGAAATGATTGCAAACTTTATGGCCTCCCAAAATTCAATTTTAGCTAGCCAAGATGATAGATGAAAATCGCAAGATATTTGGATGAGTAACCAAGATATTTGGATGAGTAACCAAGAGGCATCTATTAGGAATCTAGAAAACCAAATGGGGCAACTTGCTAGTTCTTTATCTAACCGAACTCAAGGGACATTTCCATCCAATGTAGACCAAAATTCAAAGGAGGAAGCCAAAGCAATCACCTTAAGGAATGGAAAAGAGCTAGAGAAGACTGAAATTGCTAAGAATTCTTCCCCAAGGGTGGAACCGACAACAAATGTAAGTAATTCTAACTCAGAAAATACTGAAAAAGTGTCTCCTACGGTTGAGAAGGGTAAAGGTAAGGACAAACTTGTTTCTACTGTTCTTGATGAATCTCAATTACCATTTCCTGTTCTAGCTAGAAAAGAGAAACAAAATGAACAATTGAGTAAATTTTTAGATATGTTTAAAAAGCTACATATAAACTTATCATTTGCTGAAGCTTTATTACACATGCCTAAATATGCTAAATTTATGAAGGAATTGTGCACTAATAAGAAAAAGCTAGAAGGCATAGGAACGGTTCAATTATTCGATAATTGTAGTGCCATATTAACCAATAAAATTTCTGAAAAATTAGAAGATCCTGGTAATTTTATAATTCCTTGTGAACTAGGAGAAAATTTTTTTGGGCATGCTTTATGTGATTTGGGTGCTAGTATTAACTTGATGCCTTATTCAATTTGCAGGAAATTGAATCTAGGTGATTTGAAGGAAACCCGAATGACGCTCCAATTGGCAGATAGATTGGTGAAAAGGCCAAAAGGAATCATTGAGGACTTATTGATAAAAGTCGGAAATTTCATCTTTTCGATTGATTTTGTGGTCATGGACATGAAAGAAGATAGGAAGGTACCATTAATTATGGGGAGGCCATTCTTGAACACAACAAGAGCTCTAATTGATGTTCATGGACAAACGGTCACTTTGAGATTCAACGAGGAGAAAATGAGTTTCAATGTCGATAAAATTTTAAAACACCCCTCGTATGATTTTGAAGAGTCCATTTATTTTTTCGATGAAATTTAAGAATGTGTCAACACAAAACAAGAGGAAATCATTCTCAATAATGAGCTTCAAAGTTGCTTAATGCATTCTAAGACAATGGAAGAGTTGGATACAAAGGAGAAAGAGTTGATACAAAATCTGGAACAAAAGCATAGTGAAGATAAGGAAATGGAGGATGAACCGTCCCTTCCTAAGGGAGATTCTGAACTTAAAACACTTCCATCTCATTTAAAATATATCTTTTTAAGTGATAATGTTGATCCGATAATTGTTTCATCTTTATTGACAGATTTGGAAGAAGAAATGCTCATTGAAATCCTCAAGAAGCACAAAGGAGCAATTGATTGGGCAATATCCGACTTGAAAAGGATTAGTCATTGCACACATTCTATACCCATGACGGATAATTTTAAGCCCTTAGTGCAACCTCAACGAAGGTTCAATGAACGTGATAAAATTCAACAATGGTTATATGACAATGCAGCATTTTATAAAGAAAAGACCAAACGAAAGTTGAAATCAAATCGACTCAAACCATACCAAATCGGACAACAAGAGGTTGCTGACGCAACCATGGTTCTGCAAGATACTTAAAAAACGGTTTGGAGAGTCTAGTTGGAGACTCTAAAAATTCAGAACTTTAAATTTCTATCTCTTTTATATTTCCAGTCAAATTTTGTGTTTTTTTTTTGTATTTTTGTGTGTTTGTGTTTTTTGATTCATGAAAAAGTACATTAACAAGGTTTTAAAATGAAGACATTTTTTTTGGAAAAGAGTTTGTGTTTTAAAAGATTGAAATGGCAAAATTACATTTAAGGGAGCTTAATTATTCGTATGTGTTTTCAAAAATGCAAAGGAAGCTTCAATATGCATGACCACGTGACCACGTGTGGCTTTTCTTTAGCCATCACGTGGCCACGGGTTGATTTACTCCCTCATTTCACTATAAACACGTGACCACGTGTGTTTTAAAGAAAAAACATCACGTGGCCACGCCTATGTGTTCTGCCCATGCCATTACAATTCACGTGACCACGTGTAGTTCAAAGGAGAACCATCACGTGGCCACGCATGTTCCTTGCACTAGAGCACACGTGACCACATGTGGTTCTTCCCTTGAACCTCACATGGCCATGCCCCATCCCACTGCCTATATACACACTTGCACGACTCTTTTCTTTCTTCTTCTTCATATAGTTTTTTCTCTCAAACTGTGCCCACATCTCACTAACACAAATTTCACCCATGACCACGGATTTTTCACTGATCATCACCATCTCCGACCACCATTTGCTCTCTCTCTTTGTCATTTTTCTCTCTCCTACCTATCATCTCTTCTGTTTCCACACATTATCCACTACACTAGGGTTTTTCACAACTCACACACAATACTTCAATTTGGTGCTGTATTTTGGTTCAGTTCTCATCTTCAAGTAAGTATCTACTCTCCTTGCTTCTTATTTGTCATTTCCATATCATTCATTTCATTGTTTTGTGCCTTATTGCTTATACATGTTTGGTTTTGAGGTTATTTTGCACTCAACATTTTATTGTCATGTTAATTCCTTTTATCTCTTTGGATGTTTATGAGTCTTACATGCATGTCATAGATGCTTGGTATGCAATTGGACAATGAACAATCTTTGTTATGATCTTTAAATTAATACTCAAACTTGTGCTCATAACATGCTTGATAAAATGCCTCAATGAGTTTTTCTTTAAAAACATTTAACTTTCACTCTTTGGATAGCATGTTTATGATTTACAGGGATGCTTTATGACCTAATTCACTTCTTAAAAGATTGGTTCATGAGTCTATTTATGCATGATAGGCATTGTTGTGACATGTTCTTTGTGCCTAATTTATTGAATGCATTTAATGCCTATCATTTTGATCTCCACATATATATATGGCATATTTATGCTATCAATTTTTCATTTCATCCAAGTATGCTTTAGTTCATTCAATGCATGATTCATGTGCTTACACCTTAGTATATTTTGGGATTGACACTGACATTATGTTTTTCTTTCTTTTTAGTGGCACCTCGAAAAACCAAATATCCTGATGTCGCAAGTTCTTCCGGTGTACGCATTCCATCATATGTGGACAAGGCTAAGATCAATAAATTTGACTACTTCAGCAAGTGTACCTATGTCCAGCCCGCTTATCTAAGTCAATTATTTCTCAATGTTTCGGCTAAAAATCTGTGGGATCATGATATAGAACCATTGATCCAAAAAATTGGTTGGGAGAAGTTCATTGCAAAGAAACCGAAAGTATATCCAGATATGACACGGGATTTTCTGTATTCTTTTGAATGCTACTTTAAGAGAGATGCGGAGGACGGCACAGTCGATTTTAAGTTTGGTAAGAAAGGATATTCCTTGACTTTCAGTCAGTTTTCTGAAATTTTAGGATTTGTGCCAAATGCCCTAACTGAATTGGAAGATGCATCCCCTGTGGAGAATTGGGAACGAATCAAGGATCTGGAATTAGATGAGCCATGGGTAGGGGGGCAATGCAAAGTCCATGCTTTATGGAATCATGCATTAAGAATCATTCATCGATTTTTGGCAAAGAGTATGTACAATAATTTGAAGAATGCAAGCACTATTAGTGTGTCTCAAGCAATGGTTCTTCGATGCATGATGGATGGCATAACAATCAATGGAGCGGGCATTATAGCAGCTCGAATTAAAGAATTGCAGAAAATGCCAGGACATATAGATACTATTTCCATTGGATGGATAGCTACAGTGATGGCAATTGCAGTTGAACATCCGGGTTATAGAGATTCACTTTTAGGAGAATTACCTTGCATTGATAACAAGATGCTCAAGCTGATGAAAATTTTGATTCTTAAGCCTCGAGCTCATTGGGCAACCCGGGAGGAATACCTAAGAGAGAACAATATTCAGATTGAGGAGCAGCAGGAGGAACCAAATGAGGAGTATATTGTCACAGCTGTGCCTTCCCCCATCAATAAACCTACAATACTTGAATGGGAAGGTCCATTTAATCAATTAAGTAGCCGTTTGGATGCTCAACAAATTATGCTAGATCAAATGCAAGAAAGGTTGGACATGCTTCGTGATACGGTGATGGCGGGCAATAGGATTGTTGAGCATTTTATCCACCACTTTTGGCAGCGGTTTTCTCCACCTCCGCCTTCACCGAAATAGATCATCATTTACTGTGGACAATAAAGTTTTGAGGAGGGGGTAGCCTCCTTTTAGGGAGTTTTTCTTCAACTTTTCTTTTCTTTTTCATAAATCAAACTTTGTTATTTTGTGTTTTATGTTTTGTTTTCTGTTAGTTTGTTTGGTTTTTGTTTTTTTTTTTGTTTTCTTAAGTTTGTAAAACTTATTGAAGACTTATGTAGTTCACCTTTTCACTTAGTTTGCATGAGAACTTAGTTTGTCCTAGTTACTTCAAAACTTTGAACAAATTAAACTTGGATATAGAATATGCATATTTTTGAGCTTTTGCTTAGCAAGAGAACATTTATGTTGTTTAATAAATCTTTAGATAGTTTAATCTTCAGCTTGATAAATATTTGTTAGTTTCCAAATTCTTGAAAGCACTTAGACCAATTTTTGACTTAAAGAAAAATCAATACAATGAAGTAGTGAAGTAAGGAAATTTAGAGCACTAGAACCTTCCTCATCACCCTTCAAAGCATATGAACAACTCAAGCAACTTAGAAAATGATCAATGATAACTCAATTTCAGTATTTAGTTTTAGTTTAATTTGAGTCTAGCTTCATTGATCTCTTAGCATCTTTTGCTTTGTTTTTACTACAATTTAATAATTTATCCGATTCTCAGTTAATTCTAGCTTTTGTGTAATTTTTGAGAGTTTTTGACAGATTTTGTGATTTTTAGGTACCTCACGGTTACCAGGAATTTTCTAGTAACCGTGACCCATATATCCTGTCAGAATGCACCGTTTTGAAGCATGTCACGATCAGCATGGCAATTGTACTTGATGGGCTGGTAACTGTGACTTATGGAGTTTTTAATACAGAAGCAAGAAGAGAAGCATCTCACGGTTATTAAGGATTTCCTAGTAACCGTGAGGCAGGAAACTTTTTAGTCCAGAATGAAGATGAGAACTATCTCACGGTTACCAGGAATTTCATGGTAACCGTGACCCAATCCTGAATTCAGCTCCGAGCAATCTCACGGTTACTAAGAATATAGTAGTAACCGTGACCCATTTGAATCAAAAGAGGGTTTTTTATTAGAGGTCACGGTTACCACGAATTTGGTAGTAACCGTGACCCATGCTGACCTTTATAAAGCAGAGTTTTTTGAAAATCGGGAGAGAGTAGTTTTTTGGGTAAAATTTCAGTTTTTAGGGTTTCTTCTTCTCTCTTTAAGTTCTTAGTTTATTTTACACACAAAAATACATAGAAATACTTGAAAATAGTAGGATTCACACAAAAACACTTAGATTAAACATAGATATAGAGTTTACAAGTATAGATTTACATATTTTGAAGCTCATTTTTCCTGAAAGCTTTGGAGAAAGAGATTGAAGGACTTGGAGTCAGCTGGGTTTTCTTTACCATGAACTTCAGGGGTTTTTCTATCTTTTTCTCTTTTCATTTGATTATGGATTGTGAGTAGTCTTTTTGTTGCTTGGGGATCTTTGAATCCCCTGCTCATAATGTGAATATTGAACCCAAATTTATTTTTACATGAATGGATAGTCTATTTCACAAGTACTTATTTGTTTATCATTGATTTTTCGATCTATTAAGTTATTTTGTATCCATGGATGAATGGTTTTTATCATATGTCTTGATGGGTATTGAGCCTAATAGATTGGAGTTTATGAATGATTTAGCTCAGTTTTTCTATCATGAATATTGTCTCTTTTGGATGGCCCCGGAATGGGACTCTAGATGTGTAGTATTTGTGATTCTAAAACTAGAGTAGGGAGTGAAATAGATGGGTTTTGGGTTGCCTGGCTTCGGAATGGGACGGTAGACCGAACTTAGGATTTTAGACCCGGGTTTAGGCTAGTTGTTGGGTTGGCTCCGAAATGGGACGTTTAGCAACTAGAATAGCTGGCTTCAGAATGGGACGCTTGGGTTAAGATGGGTTATCCCGAGTTCATTCATGTATACTTTTATGTAAAAATTTATTCACATTTGGGTATGGGGTGGATAAGTGAACCCGAGTAACACTTTACTTCTATAGATATTTACATTTGCTAATTTTTCAGAATTTAATACACTGAATTTAAATTTATCTATTTTACATACTTAGGTTTTTAAGTTACATTACATAAATCAACAATTCATACACACAAACAATTGGGAATTCTTTAGCATACAACTAATCCTCACAGTCTACACACACACATTTCCCTTGGGTTCAATATTGAGGGTCCTAACTATACCCCACTTTATTACTTGTCGATCTAGTGCACTTGTAGGGACCCAACAAGTTTTTGGCACCGTTGCCAGGGACACTGGCATTGTTAGTAAGCTGTGATTATTGTTTGTATGTGTTTTCTTTTCCTTATTTTGTTTTTCTTGATTCTTTTCAGGTGAAATTGGTGCATGAATAGAACAAGACAAGAGCAACTACTGCCTTTTGATCCTGAAATCGAGAGGACTCTACACCAAAGGAGGAGAGATAATAGAGACAACGAGATGGAGCACGATCCTCCTCTTGATGAGTTTCCTCCCGAGAATGAACAAGTGTCGAGGGCACATGAACAAATGCTAGGGGCAAGAAGAGAAGAAATGCCTAGGCAAAGGACCATAAGAGACTACGCTGTGCCAAGGTGGAATGAAGATCACCGAACAATTGTATTACCAAGAGGAGTACAATTTGAGCTCAAACCAGCCACCATTACTATGGTACAAAGGAATCAGTTCTCTGGTTCAGAAGTAGAGGATCCAGCTCCGCATATCGACATATTTCTGGAAGTGAGTGACACAATTCAAATTTCGGGTGTTAGTACGGATGCAGTGAGGTTGAAGCTATTTCCATTCACATTGATTGGCAAGGCAAGAGAGTGGTTACAAATGTTACCACGTCAGTCAATATGGACATGGGATCAAATGCAAGAAAGGTTTTTAATGAGATTCTTTCCTCCAACAAAGACTGCAAGTATCTGAAATAGTATCATGAGTTTCCATCAAATGAATGAAGAGCCTTTTCACGAGGCATGGGAGAGGTTTAGAAGATTATTGAAAAGTTGTCCACATCATGAAATAGCTGTCTACCAACTGATGACCATCTTTTATGCTGGAGTTACACCCCAAACAAGGTCATTATTGGATGCAGCATCGGCAGGATCTTTCTTGAACAAGCTGCCTGAGGACGTTTTTCAGTTGTTGGATGAGATGGCAGCAAATGATTCACAATGGACTGCCCCTAGATCAGTCCCGAGGAGACAAGGTTTACACAATGTGGATGAGGTAGCACTGTTAAAAGCACAGCTAGAATTGGTAAAAAAGGAGTTGAGTGGTTTGAAAGTTCAAAATGTGGCTGCAGTGAATCAAGGGAGTGGACCGTGTGAAAGTGAGCAAGTTGTCCAAGAAGGTGGAGTGGTAGTTGATGTAAATGCATTGGGCGATTTTAGAAGGAATGATCCCTACTGCAATTTATATAATCCGGGATGGAGAAATCACCCAAATTTTTCTTGAAAGGATGGAAATCAACAAGCTTCATCTTCTCAACCACAACCAAGAGCACCTTACCACTCAAATGCCTATCATAGTCAAGCTCAGCCCCACCAACCACAAGCCACCAATCACTACCAAGTCCCCTATCCACCAAATCATCACCATCAAGGGCAAAACTCTAATCATCCTCAACCATACCATCCACCGGGATTTCAATCACGACCACCCATTCAAGAAAAGAAGCCAAATTTAGAAGATATGTTTGCTAGTTTTATGAATAGCCAACAACAATTTATGGCGGGTCAAGATTCAAGGTGAAAATCTCAAGAGCAATGGAATCGAAATCAAGATGCTTCGATGAGAAATTTAGAGACTCAATTGGGTCAACTTGCAACTTCCATTTCAAACAGACAACCGGGGACATTTCCTTCAAATGTGGATCGTAATCCCAAGGAGGAGGCCAAAGCAATCACTTTGAGAAGTGGCAAGGAAGCAGCACGGGAGGAAGAAAGAGATAGATCACCAACTTCATCAACTGACTTGGAGGAACCGACACGGAAGGTAAGTAGTTCTAACTCTAGAGTAGAGGTAGATACGGATGCTCCAAGGAATAACAAGGGAAAAAGTATCGCGAATCCAACCATAGAGGATCTTGATATCAATAGGTTGCCATTTCCTGCTGTAGCTAGGAAGGAGAAGAAGAATGAGCAATTGGCTAGGTTTCTAGAAATGTTTAAGAAATTGCATATTAATTTGCCTTTTGCTGAAGCCTTAGCACACATGCCCAACTATGCTATGTTTATGAAAGAACTTTGTTCTAATAAAAAGAAATTAGAAGGGTATGGAACTGTTCAGCTCACTGAGAACTGTAGTGCAATTATAATGAACAAGATTCCGGAGAAATTGAAAGATCCAGGTAGCTTTACTATACCTTGCAAAATTGGTGAAACTTTTGTGGGAAACGCTCTATGTGATCTAGGAGCCAGCATTAATCTAATGCCTTATTCTATGTGCAGGAAACTCAATTTAGGCGATCTCAAGGAAACAGGAATGCGACTTCAACTTGTAGATAGATCGGTGAGAAGGCCAAAGGGAGTTATTGAGGACTTGCTGGTAAAAGTAGGAAAATTCATTTTTCCCGTGGATTTTGTAGTCATGGAAATGGAGGAAGATAGGAAAGTACCTTTTATCATGGGAAGACCATTTTTGAACACTGTAAAGGCTTTAATTGATGTTCATGGGCAAAAGGTTACTCTTCGATTCAACAACGAAGAACTGGTAGTAGATATGAACAAGTGTCAGAAATATCCATCAAGTAATCTAGAAGAGTCAGTCTACTTCATGGACCAAATCGACGAATGTGTGGAGGAAATGCAAGAAAAAGTACTACTAAGTGATCCAATAAATTCGAGTTTGATGCATTCCTTGGAAAATGAAGAATTGGATGGAGTAAAAGAAGAACTAATAGCAGCTGTGGTGAAAGGCTGCGAGGAGGAAAATTCAAAGCAAGGGAAAATCACATTGCAAGAGGGAGACTTGAAATCTGAACTAAAACCTCTTCCTTCTCATTTAAAGTATGTATTTTTGGAAAGAGAAGAACAACCAATGATTATTTCTTCTTTGTTGACAGGTGCTGAAGAGGAAACGCTGCTCAAGGTGTTGAAAAAACACAAAGAAACAATAGGATGTGAGATAGCGGACTTGAAGGGTATTAATCCGAGTTACTACACACACCGAATTCTTATGGAGGAGGATTGCAAACTGGTCGCTCAACCCCAAAGACGGCTCAATCCTGCTATACAAGAGGTTGTGAAGAAAGAGGTACTTAAACAGCTTGATTCAGGTATAATCTATCCAATCTCTGATAGTAAATGGGTTAGCCCGGTGCAATGTGTCCCTAAGAAAGGGAGAATGACAGTAGTGAAAAATGAATTAGATGAACTAATCCCCACTCGAACAGTCACGGGTTGGAGGGTGTGCATAAACTATAGGAGATTAAATCATGCCACCAGAAAAGATCATTTCCCTTTGCCATTTATTGATCAGATGTTAGAAAGGTTAGCCGGTAATAGATTCTATTGTTTTTTAGACGGGTATTCGGGATATCTGCAAGTCCCCATAGCCCCTGAAGATCAGGAGAAAACTACCTTTACCTGTCCTTACGGCACTTTTGCCTATAGGAGGATGCCTTTTGGCTTGTGCAATGCGCCGGCTACGTTTCAGCGGTGCATGATGGCAATTTTTCATGATTTTATAGAAAAATTTATGGAGGTATTTATGGATGACTTCACCATATACGGGCTTGACTTTGAGAGCTGCTTAGAGCATCTCGACTTAGTGTTAAGTAGGTGTAAGAAGACCAACTTAGTACTAAATTGGGAAAAATGCCACTTTATGGTAAGGGAAGGGATAGTTTTGGGGCATAAGATTTCTGAGAAGGGGATTGAGGTGGACAAGGAAAAAATAGAGGTTATAGAGAAGCTCCCACAACCGACCAATGTTAAGGGAGTAAGTTCTAGGGCATGCAGGTTTCTATAGAAGGTTTATAAAGGATTTTTCAAAAATTGCGAAACCTTTGTCAAATTTGTTAATGAAAGATGCTCCTTTTGACTTTGGTGATGAATGTTTGTTGGCCTTTGAACTATTGAAGCAAAAGCTTATTTCAGCTCCGGTGATTATATCTCCGGATTGGAATTCGCCTTTTGAACTAATGTGTGATGCGAGTGATTTTGCAGTAGGAGCAGTGCTCGGTCAAAGACAAGAGAAAGTCTTTTGTGCTATTTATTATGCAAGCCACACTCTAACAGGAGCTCAAGTCAATTATACCACAACTGAAAAAGAGCTTATTGCCATTGTATTTGCATTTGAGAAATTTCGACCATATTTATTGGGAGCAAAGATTGTGGTGTGGTCTGATCACGCAGCACTAAGGCATCTCTTTGCCAAAAAGGAATCCAAGCCAAGACTGATAAGATGGGTACTCCTATTGCAAGAGTTCGATTTAGAGATTAAAGACAAGAAGGGGGCAGAAAATCATGTAGCAGATCATCTGTCAAGAATGGAGCATGATCATATTGAAAAAGGGGAGATTTCGAATTTATTTCCTGATGAACGAATTTGTGCATTATTTGTTTGTGAAGTTTCTTTACCTTGGTTCGCTGATGTTGCAAATTTTCTTGCAGGAGATTATATACCAAGAGACTTCACATGGCAGCAAAGGAAAAATCTTAAAGCCGATGCGAAGCACTACATCTGGGATGATCCTTACCTCTTCCATCTATGTGCTGATCAAGTTCTCAGAAGGTGCATTCCCAAGGAGGAGCAAGTAGAAATCATGCAAGCCTGTCACAGTGGGGAAGCTGGTGGACATCACGGCCCTAACAGAACGGTATCAAAAATTCTCTCTTCTGGATTTTATTGGCCCACTTTATTTCATGATGTTAAAATGTTCATTCAAACTTGTGATCGATGTCAAAAGGTGGGAAATATAACCAGGAGATATGAGATGCCATTAACTAACATGCTTGAGGTTGAACTGTTTGACTTATGGGGGATAGATTTCATGGGGCCTTTTCCAATTTCTTACGGGTTTGAATATATCTTAGTGGCAGTTGATTATGTGAGTAAATGGGTAGAAGCTATAGCCACTAGGACTTGCGATGCAAATGTTGTTTTAGAATTCTTAAGGAAGAATATATTCACCCGCTATGGAACCCCGAGAGCTATTATTAGTGATGGTGGGAAACATTTTGTCAACCACCAATTCAAAGCCTTAGTGAAAAGATTCGGAGTGAGGCACAAAATAACCACCCCATATCATGCCCAAGCTAATGGGCAAGTTGAGGTTTCTAACCGAGAGTTGAAGGCAATCTTGGAGAAAACGGTCAATGCATCTAGGAAAGATTGGTATCTTAAGTTGGATGAGGCTTTGTGGGCTTATAGGACAGCTTTTAAATCACCAATAGGAATGTCACCTTTTAGGTTGGTGTTTGGAAAATCCTGTCACTTACCGGTGGAATTAGAGCACAAGGCTTATTGGGCTACTAAATTTTTAAATCTTAACCTTGAGAATGCAGGAAAGTGCAGGTCTTTGCAGTTAAACGAATTGGAGGAGATCCGATTCTGGGCTTATGAACATGCCAAGAAATACAAAGACAACACAAAGAAGTGGCATGATCGAAGAATAGCCGAGAAGGAACTTATACCAGGAATGAAAGTGTTGCTTTATGATAGTAGATTGAGACTATTCCCTGGGAAACTTAAATCGAGGTGGAAAGGGCCCTATATGCTAGTGAAAGCAGATAAATTTGGGGTAGTAACTCTCAAACACCCAAGAGATGAGAAAGAATTCAAGGTAAATGGACATCGCGTGAAGCCCTATTTCGAGTCAGCATTTGAAGGTGCTTCGGTGATTGTTACTCTTTATGACCCTTGACGGTATTTGAAAGTCTAGCTGCGGACTTGATAAATGCAGAACTACCTCTAACTCATACTTTTAAACTATATTTTGTGTTAGTTTCTTTTTAATAGTTGTGTTAAGGGTAGTGGTTCAAGGTTTGTGAGTGTCATTCAATTTGTGTGTTTTTCTGGAAATTTAGTGGAGAAGAAAGTTTTGTTTAATTATTGGGAGAGATTGAGGAGAAAAAATAAAATTTTTCAGTAATTTTAGGGGCTCACGGTTACTAAGCTTATCTTAGTAATCGTGAGGTGCCTTCAATTTGGTACAGAACTGGAATCCATATTATCTCACGGTTACTATGTTTTTCATGGTAACCGTGACCCATGTCAATTTTGTTCCAGTAGCCATTTGCGTGTTATCTCACGGTTACTATGTTTTTCATAGTAACCGTGACCTATGTCAATATTGTTCCAGTAGCCATTCGCGTTTTATCTCACGGTTACCATGATTTTCATAGTAACCGTGAGATATCTTCGTTTTAGTCCAGTAGCAAATTTCATTTTATCTCACGGTTACTATTAAATTCATAGTAACCGTGACTCAGGTCAGTTTTTAGTCCAGAAACCTTTGTTGGGTTACCTCACGGTTACTATGATTTTAATAGTAATCGTGTTGGTTAAAAAAAAAATTGAAAAAATGATACCCTAATTTTAAGAAACCCTTTCTCATTTGTTATTTACTTCCCTTCATTTCGTTTTTCTTTTTCTCTCTCTCTCTCTCTCATCTTCTCTCTTCTTCTTCCTCTCTTCTTCTTCTCCGCCGTTCTCCGCCGTTCTCAGCCGTCTTCTCCGGTAAGTCCCTCTTTGTTCTCTCTTTTGTTTATTTTTCTTTCTTCTTGTTTAGATCTAAGAGTTAATCATAGTTTTTCTAGTTTTTCTTAGTTCTTTTTCTTCTTCGTTTTCTTTTTCTTCTTCTCCATTTTCGTTGGGTTTTTCATTATTGTTAGTAGATCTAGTTTCTGTTTATCATAGTTTGTGTTTAGATCTAGTTGATTTCACCATTTCTTCTCTATGTCATTTTCTCTAACTTTTTATTTTTTTTATGGTTATAGTTGTTTTTAGTTATTTCTCTTTTTCTACATCATCATCATCAACCAAGTAAGTCTCCTCTCCTCTTTAATTTTTTTTATTTCATTTTATTTTATTTATTTTATTTTTATTTTTTTCTTTCTATTTTGCTTATTTTCGGAATTTCTGTTTGTGTTTTCTTGTTGTTTAAATTTCTGTCCAGTGGCCTCTGTCTATGTTTTGTCTTCCGTTTTGTTTTTCTGTGTTATCTCACGGTTACTACGGATTTCCTAGTAACCGTGTTGTTTAAAAAAAAAATTCAATTGTTTTTGTTGTTGTTTTTATTGTCATGTTGTTGTGTTTTGATTTTCATTTTTTTATGTTTGTTCATTTCTAGTTTTGTTTTTCGTTTTCTCTCTCTCCCTACACTTTCATTTTACTCATTACAAATTTCTTCTTCTAATGTTTCCTTTTTGATTTTTTGTTTCTATGTTTTGTTACTTATCTCTAGGTTTTAGTCTTCCTTCGTATGTTAATATGTGTGTGTCTTTATATATATATATATAAGTTTTGATTTTTGAATTTTTGAGTTTTGAGTCTACCTTTGGTCTATTATGGATTGATTTTGTACGTATGATGTAAAGCCCACAGGTATGGTCTCTTAACCCCCTTTATTTTCTTTTGTTATTTCTTTTATTTTTTTTTCTGCATTGGGTTGATTAAATTAGAGGAATTAATGGATTTGCTTGGTCATGTCTATGTCGTTTGTTTTCTTGTGTTGGTTTAACCAGTTTTATCTCTTTTTCTTGCCATAATCTTCGCAATTGAGCCCTGTGTCTTTCTCTTTAATGCCCTGCATTTTTCCTGTTTGCTGAATATGATGAGTGCAATGCTTGAATTCTTGCTTGAATGCATACACTGATACATCGATATTGTCATGCATACAGATTTATGAATTGTTATTAAACGCATTGCTTTACCATGAATTGTTGACATTGTACCCCGATCACTGGTTTTGATTTGAAACTGTTGCACACACTTGGTTAGTCATTCATTTATCAAGCATATCTTAGGCTCAAATAAGCATGCCAAATCAATATTCTTTTGTCTAAGTTAGCAATTGCATTTACATGCTTGTGTGTGCCATTTCTGTCCTGGAGGTATATAGGCTGAAACGATTCGACCTGCGGGCTACTGGTTTCCAAAGGATGACTCGGTCATTGTGGTTGAGTGCCACGTACCTCTAAGACACTTGTGTGACATAACTTTCTTTATGCATTCTCATCTATTCCTGCTATAATTGTGTTTATTTTCCTTTCCAACGTTATAAACTTGCAATTTTGTTATTTTTGGGCAGTGGCACCTAAAAGAGCTCGTGCTTCCAGTTCTTCACAAGTACAAGACATCATTCCACTTGCCAGGGAACCCTTCCCTTCTGAAGAGCCTGCTGGAGCTAGTCAGCCATCACGGTCAGCCTCTGTACAACAGAAGCCACAGAAGAAGAAGGGACCAAGAATTCCAAGTGGGTTCCTGAACGGATGCGGACTAACTATGATATCTTCTCCAACTGCGAGTACTTGCCTTCTGTTTATCTCAATCTGAGTTTGCTGGAGAAGCTGGGGATCAAGGGGGAGATTGAAAGACACATTGAAGCCATCGGTTGGGGCAAATTCCTTCAACTGCAGGGAACTGGTTTATCCAGATTTGACCAGGGACTTCCTTTCTACAGTGCAATTCCATTTTGGCTAGGGTAACAGTTCCAACAAGGTGACCTTTTACTTGGAAGGCCGATTCTATGACGTGCCTTTGGCTGAAGTCACTGAAGCTTTAGGATTTTCCTCCGATGGGATCTATGCTTATGAAGAGCATTCAAAGGACAGAGCTTGGGAAGACATAAGAGGACCCGTTGATTGGAGGCCCTTATGTGGCCGGCACCACCAAGTCTCATTTACTGCGGGATCATGCTTTCAGAATTTTACATCGGTTCTTTTCCATGTCTTTTATGTCTCATGTGCAGAGTGCAGGGCAGATCAATCTTCCAGAGGCTCTCATTCTTTCTTGCATGGTGCGACATTGCCGCATCAATGGAGCATTTCACTGGTGGAATAAGCTCGAGGAGATGCAACAAAAACCTACTAAAGTGAAGAAGATCTCCTTTGGTGGATGGGTGACCATGATTGCCAGACATTTTGGACATCCACTGGACATTGACAAAAGCCTCCCTGCAGCTGCCTACATTGATTCCAAAATGCTCAAGAACATGAAGATACTGGTTGATGATGTGACTACAGAGCATGGGTTCAGGCTAACCACTAGAGAGGAATACTTGCATAAGATGGAGCGCAGCTTGTGCCATCCTCCACCTGCCCCGGATCATGATGCAGTCACTTTGTCCTCCGCTCAGTATACCGCTTTAATGGATCGTATGGACATCTTGGCTGCTAACCAGGAGGAGTTCAAGCAGCAACAATAGCAAATCATTGAGGCATTGGCTGCCTTGAACTCCCGGCTTAATTCCCACGTGCCTTCGCACTTTTGAACAGGAAGTCCTTTCCCCCTATCTCCTTTGAACTTATCTTTTTGTTTGCTCCATGCTGAGGACAGCAGGTTTTAAAGTGTGGGGTATATATTTTCCCTTTATTGACATTGTTATAATTTTGAATTGTGTTAATTTGGTAGAAATTTGAACAATTTTTGGAAGTTAATTTTTGTTGCAAACAGATGGCTTTATGCAGTGGCGGAAATTGTGAAAAATCTTGAACCATAACTCATTTTAATTTTGTTTCAGTTGTTTAGTCTTCTTTTTAAATTTTTGCATTGTGAATGTTGATTTGTGTTTGGAGTTTGTGTTTATTAATTACCTTACCTTTAGCTTGAGCTGCCAGTTAATCTTGAATTGAATTAGCTTAGACTCGTTTTTGAACTGATAAGTTGAAAAGATTGGATAGCCGGAGAGCAGTAGTTTGTTCAGTAAAGAGTATCTTCTTTAAATTGATCTCAGTTAATTATATATCATTCAGTTTTCTTATTTAATGAGCACATTAGGCTAAATAAAAAAAATAAAAAAAAATTTAACAATAAATAAAAATCCAGTGAGTGAAAGCAGTTAAGTGAAGAAATTTTGGAATAGCTAGAACCTTCCTCATCACCATTCGAAACAAATATTCAATTTAGGCAGGTATAGGATATGACTCAGGCAGCCTTCTTTGGTAACCAACTTTTAAATGACTTTTAACCTACCCTTAGTAAATTTTATCGTTGTTAGCCCCCTTGAGCTTAATTGGTATGCTAAAAGCGTACTACATTTTTTTTGTTGCACTAATGCTTAACCATATAGCCTAAATGCTTTTGTCTTTTCCATTTTGGAATTGGCCACTCTAGGTTGGGTAACGAAATTTGCATGTCGGGTTTGATGAATTTATGATTATCAGTTAGAAAGGGGGAAGTTGAATAAATTTTTAGAAGTTGTTGAGTTTAAATGTGTTAAAAATTCTAGGACATGGATGATAAACAATTAGTGCTTTTGGTATCCACACAAACAAGTAAAAAAAAGCAGTTGTAATGCTACAGAAAATTTTAATTGATTCATGATTGCAGAAAATAAATGTGGGGTACCTAGCATTTATAGGAAGTGTCATGTATCTTACTTCCTACAATTTTGAGAATCCAACTAATGTCCTAAGATCAAATTTTCATTCTTATGATGATAGGGTATGGTTTTTGAAGAAGTTCCTTGAGAAAGTTAGGTGAGTTTTATTTCTGGATAGTGTGGCTAATTCTGTATTGCTAACCTTTAAAATCATTGGACCCTTTGCCTTATCCCCATTACAACCTTAATGTAAGCCCTGGTGATCCTATTTTGCTCTAAATTGTCTAGTGGAGATGACCCTTGTGGTTCAGGTGCTAAAGGAGAGGCTTATGACTATTCTACGTTGCAAACACAAAAAAAAATTGTCATAATACTATGTTTGCTTGATTGCTGGAATTCACTGGTAGTTTTGGTTTTGAGGAAAATAAATCTGTTTTAGCCTCACACACACACGAGAAATTGTTTGATATAGATTAATTTGAGTCTTTTTGATAAAGTTCATATTCTGAGTGACTTCTGCTAAGTGTTGTTCTGGCACTTCTGATTTTTCATGTTCTGAATTGAGGTTTTGAGCTTTTCAAGATTATGGATAATTCATTTGCTTGAGGGCAAGCAAAGTCTAAGTGTGGGGTATTTTGATAACTCAATTTCAGTATTTAGTTTTAGTTTAATTTGAGTCTAGTTTCTTTGATCTCTTAGCATCTTTTGCTTTGTTTTTACTACAATTTAATAATTTATCCGATTCTCAGTTAATTCTAGCTTTTGTGTAATTTTTGAGAGTTTTTGACAGATTTTGTGATTTTTAGGTACCTCACGGTTACCAGGAATTTCCTAGTAACCGTGACCCATATATCCTGTCAGAATGCACCGTTTTGAAGCATGTCACGGTCAGCATGGCAATTGTACTTGATGGGCTGATAACCGTGGCTTATGGAGTTTTTAATATAGAAGCAAGAAGAGAAGCATCTCACGGTTACTAAGGATTTCCTAGTAACCGTGAGGCAGGCAACTTTTTAGTCCAGAATGAAGATGAGAACTATCTCACGGTTACCAGGAATTTCATGGTAACCGTGACCCAATCCTGAATTCAGCTCCGAGCAATCTCACGGTTACTAAGAATATAGTAGTAACCGTGACCCATTTGAATCAAAAGAGGGTTTTTTATTAGAGGTCACGATTACCACGAATTTGGTAGTAACCGTGACCCATGCTGACCTATATAAAGCAGAGTTTTCTGAAAATCGGGAGAGAGTAGTTTTTTGGGTAAAATTTCAGTTTTTAGGGTTTCGTTTTCTCTCTTTAAGTTCTTATTTTATTTTACACAAAAAAATACATAGAAATACTTGAAAATAGTAGGATTCACACAAAAACACTTAGATTAAACATAGATATAAAGTTTACAAGTATAGATTTACATATTTTGAAGCTCATTTTTCCTGAAAGCTTTGGAGAAAGAGATTGAAGGACTTGGAGTCAGCTGGGTTTTCTTTACCATGAACTTCAGGGGTTTTTCTATCTTTTTCTCTTTTCATTTGATTATGGATTGTGAGTAGTCTTTTTGTTGCTTGGGGATCTTTGAATCCCCTGCTCATAATGTGAATATTGAACCCAAATTTATTTTTACATGAATGGATAGTCTATTTCACAAGTACTTATTTGTTTATCATTGATTTTTCGATCTATTAAGTTATTTTGTATCCATGGATGAATGGTTTTTATCATATGTCTTGATGGATATTGAGCCTAATAGATTGGAGTTTATGAATGATTTAGCTCAGTTTTTCTATCATGAATATTGTCTCTTTTGGATGGCCTCGGAATGGGACTCTAGATGTGTAGTATTTGTGATTCTAAAACTAGAGTAGGGAGTGAAATAGATGGATTTTGGATTGCCTGGCTCCGGAATGGGACGGTAGACCGAACTTAGGATTTTAGACCCGGGTTTAGGCTAGTTGTTGGGCTGGCTCCGGAATGGGACGTTTAGCAACTAGAATAGCTGGCTCCGGAATGGGACGCTTGGGTTAAGATGGGTTATCCCGAGTTCATTCATGTATACTTTTATGTAAAAATTTATTCACATTTGGGTATGGGGTGGATAAGTGAACCCGAGTAACGCTTTACTTCTATAGATATTTACATTTGCTAATTTTTCAGAATTTAATACACTGAATTTAAATTTATCTATTTTACATACTTAGGTTTTTAAGTTACATTACATAAATCAATAATTCATACACACAAACAATTGAAAATTCTTTAGCATACAACTAATCCTCACAGTCTACACACACACATTTCCCTTGGGTTCGATATTAAGGGTCCTAACTATACCCCACTTTATTACTTGTCGATCTAGTGCACTTGCTAGGGACGCAACAATAAAGACAACAATTTTCTTGATAAACTTTCTTAAAAGACTTGTGTCCTACCTTGATAAAATTATCCTTTGTTAAGCCATTTTGAGCCTATAGGGTATGCTTAAGGCGTACCATTAATGTTTTCTTGTTATGCCTAATATTTCAACCATATAACCTAAAAAGCTTTTATCTCACCATATGGAATTGGCCACTTTAGGACTAAATAGATCTATGAAGTTCTATTGGGTGTAGTAAGAAAATCTTAGCAAAGTCATTGATGAAGTCAGCTGAAAATTTACCTTGTATTACTTTGAATTTTATTGTGAATGCTAGTTAAAAAAAACGTTTGAAAGTTTGAAGAAAAGGAAAAAGAAAGAAAAAGAGAGCTAGCAATTATGAAAAAATCTAAGTGTGGGGTAATACAAGGAAAAATGAAAAAAATAATGACTTCTTGGTAAAAAGGCATAAAAGAAAGTTTGAAAGTGAGGCAAGAACGAGCAAAATATGTTGTTGAAATTATTGGGGTTTAGTAATCTATTTTATCTTAGAGTGGTTATTCATTTTGATTATCTTTTATCCATTCTTTGTTAACCAATACCTTAGCCCCATTACAACCCTTGAAAGACCTAAGTGATTTTAAATTTGTTTTGAGTTATTTAGCGAAGATGATCTACGGGTTTCGGTGCTAAAGGAGAGGCCTATTGTGTTTCTAGAGTTTCAAGCGCGAAACCGATTGTATGCTTATGCATTCATATATTCTATACTTCATTACCTAGTTGTGTTGATGTTTTGATTTTTAAAATTGCTTAAAATGATTTGGTCTTGCACACACTCAAGGAAACTAGCTTATATTCTCTTGTTCGAAGTTGATCTATTTAGAGGTTATATTAAGTGCTTTTGTTAAAAATGCTAAGTTTGGTTTTGAAATTGCATATCTTTATTCAAGTTTGATGATTTTGAAGGTGGAATTGTTCTAATTGCTTGAGGGCAAGCAAAGTTTAAGTGTAGGGTATTTGATAAGTGTGAATTATATATAGTTTTTGATATGTTTTTAGTTGTGTTATTTAGTTGTTTTGGTTTTATTTAGGTTAATTTAGAGGTAATTTGTTAATATTGATGATTTTGAGGTTAATTTCATGTTTTGTTTGATTTTCAGGTTAAAATTGATATAAAGGGCTTAAAATGCAAAAAGGACAAAGTTTAGGGCTAAAAATGCAAATATGAAGAATTGATGCGAGATAATTTAGCGTTCAGTCCAGAGCCTTTACTCGTGACCACATGAAATTACAGAAGAAATTCACCCGTGGCCACGTGAAGGTTTGATGCTTAGAAGACATGGCCACGTGAATTGCTTTGTATTTTCATCCATGACCACGTGAAAGACTAAAAGGAGGAAGCATTGAAGACACGTGACCACATGGATTTCAAGTGAAGGACCACAAGTGGTCACGTGTGAAGGAATGCCTATGAAACTCGTGCCCACGTGTTCAAATATAAAGGGGAAGTCGTGGCCATGTAATTGCTACTCCAACTTCGCGAAGGATTTTATCGAACTTCCTATTTTGGGCAGAAATTACTTCCTATTTGATTCTAAGAGTTTAAGAAGGAATCCACGTCTTTTTTTTTCCTATAAATAGCTAGCTGAAACACAGAAAAAAGGGAGGAACCTGAGAATTAAGCATTATTTTCTTTAGTTTGTTTTTACGTTACTCAGCTTTCACTGTTTTCTTCAAACTTTATTTTTATTTTTTAGAATATCTTGTGAGTAGTTTTCTTTATCTTTTGCTAAAGGATACTTGAATCCTTAACTTGTATTGTTATGACTTGAGTTTGTTCTTCAATTCAATGCAAGTTGGTTATTTCTTAGTTCTTAAACATAGTCTTGTCTTTACTCAATTTTAAAGTTGATTTTTAACTTGATTAAGCATTGGTTAATTAATTGATTTTAATTAATTATCGGCTTGCATGCTCTTAGGTTAATTTATTTGAATTAATACATGATTATAATCTGAATAAGTTATAATTGTGTATTGATTTGAGTAAGTTAAGATTGAGAAAAGAGTAACTAAGAATAGGTGAAAGTTAAATCTCTTGAGAAATATTTTAATAGACATCTAGGAGACTTAATTCAGTTCTTTATGCTAAGTGTTAATTTTATCTGAATAAAAAAATTTTGATGCTTGGAATGATAATCTTGAATAAAGTTATCTGGTTTTATTAAACTGAATTCTCCATAATCACTTGTATGTTTTCTTTTATTTAAGTCATAACAATACTTGTTAAGGTGGATAGTCCTTTAGTGAAAGTTATTTTTTTAATATTGATTTTTACTTCATTCAATTTATTTGCTTTCAATAGATCTCTTCTTTACTTTAGCTCTTTCAATTGTTTTATTTTTGTTTTAAATTATTGTTTTTAGTTTTAATTCTTCAATCATCACAAATTTAGGATTTTTCTTCTTTCTTTTATACACGAAAATTAATTTTGAAAATAAAATAGTACATATAAGCACAAATTTTCTTTAGATTCGATATTTTGGGTCATAATCTTATTTTCCTATATTATTAGCCGATCTAGTACACTTACTAGAATTCGGTCACTTCCAGACAATCCTTGCAGTAAAAATTTGATAAACCAAACTAATTGAAACGTTCTAGTTTAATCATGAACAATGAACTAGGACAACACAACAATCTAAAGCTACAGAAAAAGAAGCACATAAATCTAAAGCTACAGAAAAAGAAGCACATAAGAAGGATAACTAATAATTATTTCTTGATAATTTTTAAGAGTTTAGCCACCATGACAGATGAATCACTAACAAATACTATTTAACTTTTTTTTTTTATTTAAATAGTATAAAGTGAGCAACAATAGAGGTGATGATGAGTCTCAATTGTGCGCAAGATGCAGATATCTGAGATATGCAACAACATATATATATATATATATATATATATATATATATATATATATATATATAATTTGACGGTAGCACAACACATGTACCAGCACAGTAAAAAAATTGAAAACAAAAATAATAATCCATTAAAATGGAAAAAATGCATGTAAATTGCGAAAATAATTACTACTAATAATTAGTTGGAAGTTGGAATAAAAAAATAATATAATAATAACAAGAGGATAGAGGAGTGTAGGTGATCAACTCGGCGTCTAGAAAAACGAGAGGATGAACAGAATGAAAGAGGAAAGTTGCCCCATGGAAAGACATCTGCTTCTTTCCTCTGTTTCCATTTGGCTTTCAGTTTTGTTCACTTTTATTATTATTATTATTATTATTATTATTATTATTATATTTTTCTTTTTTTTTTTTAATTCCAATTATTTATCGAAAATTCAATTATAAGTCAATTTAACGATTTATTTTTAGTTTGCAATTATCTTAGCCAATTATATCTTAATAAAAATATTTTCTTGTATTTTCTTTGTTTTGCTTTCTTCTTAGATATATAAAGAAGGATTGCCCCTATAGATGAAAATTCAAACCTAATTTATCTTAAAAAAATTATTTAAAAACAAAGTTAGCAATTATTAAGAGAAAACAAATAATAATTTAGGACTACTGTATTACATATTTAGCCCAGCAAGGGGCAACAATAATGGAAAAACATTAATCGGAGATTTATTATTTTAGAAAAATCTAGATATGATATTTATTTCCTCATTTTTGAAGAAAATCATGTCCCACATATGCTATAATTTTATACAATAAAAGAATAATTAATTTCACTTTTCCAATTTTAGTATTTTACTATGAAAATTTAAAAATGACCTTAGAAAAAGAAATCTAAAAGGATATCATTGTTCATCATACAGATTTTTTTTTTTTTTATAAAACTAAACTAATCTGATTACTAAATTATATGAGTGCATAGATACAAAATAATATAAATCTTCTTCTTTTGACCAACATGTGTCATGAATCTAATAGTTACTTAAGCCCAAAAAAGCAAACATACCAATTGGATTGACATTTCCCCAATAGCTCTCATCTTGAGGATGTCCAAGTGGATCTCCATATACCTCTGAAGTTGAGGTAAACAAAATCCTGCTCCTAACAATTAACCATTAGTGACATAAGAATGTTATAACTGGCTATTCCTAAAGAGAGAAAGAATGTTCTAAGAGATAAACAAATGTTATTAAATTAGAATAAAATATAAAATATTAAATTAGTCTTCATTCAAATTATATATTCATATAAAGGAATCGAACTTGAGATTATGAAAGTATAATGAAACGGATTTTACCAACAGGATTACTGAATTAATCAGTATTTAGCATTGAAATAGAAGAATTAATAGGATAAATTTTTCATTGTCTTGAACAGACTAAAAACCGAAATAGTAAAATGGGCAACCACAACTAACATTATTAGCATACTCGAAATAGAATTAATGACTGTTTAGCTAAACATGAATTTTGGGTACCGCATTTTTCCGTTTATTGTACATATTTTTACCGTCAATAGATAATATTTACCTACCTGACGATTAAGAGTGAGAAGCAACTTGCTTAACTGCAAAATTTCCATTAAACGACACGTTCAGAAAAACAAATAGCCTGAGTGCGTGCGTTTCAAAAGCCCTTCTTTGTCAAATCAATATTAAAAATGCAGCCTTTTCTTCTTCTTCTTCTCTTCCTCTCTGTCTTCCTCTTTACAGAACAAATCCAAACAAGCTTAGGATTTGGGGATTTAAAGCCAAAAATGAAGTCTGATTAAAAAAATGAAAAAAGAAAATCAATAAATCACAAGAAGAAACTATTTCTAACTGTACGAAAGAAAACAATCACCCGTATAGAGGCTATAATCAACAAACAAATTATTAGAAAATAAATAATCGAAGTTAAATAACAGCCAAACTGAAATCATAACTTAAACAAAACAAAATCAAAAGCTCACTGAATTAAGACGATAGCACGTTATTTCTTTTTCTTTCAACCAACAGGTGCTGTTCTTCACTGACGCGCAAGCAGTTTTCGAAAATCTCTGGTAGAGGCGAAGGCAAAGGAGCTTAAGTATTATATGAACTTTTGGGATGTAAAGACATAACTATAAAAGTAATCCCCAAAGAGGCCGCAAAATCAAACTAACAATATAATAATTAATCAGCAAAAACACCCAATTAAAATCATTAATTTAGAAAACTGACCACATGCTGCAAAGAGAGAGAGACGTAGCAAAAGAAGGGAGGGGCTGCTGCTATCTTGCTGCGCGCAACGGAGGAGAGAGGCCAGAGGTGACCGATGGCTGCTGGCGGCGGAAAAGGGAAAAGCAACGATGAAGGAGGGTGGTGGTTGAGATGGGAGATTGGGAATGGAAAAAGAAAATGGAGGATAAGATCACGGGAAAAAGGAAAAGAAAGTTAAGGGAAAGGGACAGAAAGTTTGAGGCAAAATGGAAAACGAGGGAAAGAAGGGAAGTTAAGGAAGTATTTATACCTAGGGCAAAAATAGCAACAAAATTCATTTTCTGTTGCTAAATTTAGCAATGAAAAATGAATTGCATTGCTAAATTTCACCCCAAATTATTAGCCAATGCTGGCACTTAATTTAGCAACGAAAATTAAATTTCGTTACTATTTAATTTAGCAACTGAATGAATTCCGTTACTATTTAACGTTGCTATTTCGATATTTTCTTGTAGTGTAACTCAGCTGTCAACTTTCGCATCTTGGATTCAGGATAAACATTGAATATAGCGAATTGATTGATGTAGATTAAACAGGTGCGAATGCACTTCGCATATCGAGCTTAAGATAAACATCGAGTCTAGCGAAGGTATTTATCTTGCTGATGAATGGACTCCCATAATCACATTTTTAGCTTTATCAAGCCTAGCAGATAAGTTGTGCCAATTAATAAATTCTAACCTTAAAAGTTCAATGGAGTTATCCACTCGTAGTGAGTTACTTATCTAGAAAGCTTTGGTCGGGATACCTCGATCAGCCGATCGGCACTAAGGTTCGGGGTAGACACTGAACCTAGCGAACAAGTCAATGGAGATCGAGTGGAGGCGTCTTGCATTTTTGGTTCAGGAATAATATCGAACCTGGCAAATGAACTCACGATAAAAAGGAGCTTTAACATTTCGTGCTTAGGATAGACATTGAGTTTAGCGATGGAGTTGTGCCGTTCAAACATTTAGAAGGAATTTCAAACTTTCAGAATGATTTCTGATAGGTATTGTCTTTAACCAGGAGTGATTACTTTGATTGAATTTCTAGAAAATCGATATGTGCTAAAGTGGCGAGGATTATTCTGATTGTTTGGGGGAAGTTTATAGGCAGCGAGACCCTTATCACACTCTCCTAAAAAAAATTTTTTTGGTCCGTTCTGAGGCGATTTGAAAATTAACGACCAAATGGGTGAGGTCTACAGGCTTTGGGGCCCTTACCTCAAACTCCCTATGGCAAAATGATCCAATCTGAAAATCGATTTGCTGGAGAATTAATAAATCTGCTTAAATAACAAGTATTGAATTCATGAATTTTGGACACGTACCTTTTTTTAAGTTATTTTTTACTTTGTGGAGACACTTATTTTAAGCGCCCCATGGTGCTAGAATTTTCAACAGCTTTTCTCATGTCGCAGCCTTTTTTATTGCTGTCATTTTAAGAACTCGAAAATAGATCTTTAATGGCAAAACAAGTAACAATAAGATGGACTGACAGTCCAACGATTATTACAAGGGAATGTAAGTGCATTTAAATTAAGTACAAATGCTCTTTTAAGAGCTCAAATTGTAACAATTGCACCTGATTTGCCGTTATTTGTTGATCTCTTTAGTTTGTCTGTGTTAGTCGGGTTTTTGTGCTGATAGTTTTTATTTGAACCAATCACCTCTTTTCTCATCGTCGGACAACTTACAGGAGCTTTCTCGTTCATTGGTTCAAGCATCCAACATCGTGATATAGCTCACGACTTTTGTCGGGGCCTCTATTGTTTCTCCTCCTGTTTGGCCATTTTGGGTCGGTTAGTTTTTTCATGTTTTCTCTTGGAGCCCATTGGCGTTTGGAAGGAAACGACACTGAGGGGAGTGGAGGTCCCAGCCGACCGATTATTACGGTGATCAGGTTTATTTCGTTCGTCCTTATTTCCCCTCTCCGTAATCCTCGAGAAGACCGACCACTTAAGCTTTTCTTCTGCTCGATCGGATGTGGGCATTCTGCTGAATGGCCGACCATCTAGATATTGCAGTTTGTCTATTACATTAGTTTTTTCGATTTTGTTGGATCTGAGAGCGTCATCTAACTGGATGCATCGCCTGACCCTATCCATTAGGTCGGGAAAGCTACTTGGTGGCCTTTGTATTAGTGATTTGGCAAATGGACGATCCGTGATGCCTTTTACCAAGGCATTTGATGCCAATTCCACGCTTAAATCCCCTATTTCCGTCATTGCATCTTGGAAGCGAATGATGTAATCTCTGAGACTTTTATCGGTTCTTTGATAAAGGTTGCACAGGCATCTTGGAAGCGAATGATGTAATCTCTGAGACTTTCATCGGTTCTTTGGTAAAGATTGCACAGGCCACTAACCGACTTTGATGCGCATGTTTGCACATGGAATCACATCATGAACAATTCTTTGAGTTGCCTGAATGAGGCGATTGATGCATGAGGGAGTCTGAGGAACCATTTCAAAGCATCTCCTCCTAAAGTGGTTGGAAAAACTCTACAAGCAATCCTTTCATCGAAACTGTAGACCTGCACTTTAGTAAAAAATTTCGCAAGGTGAATGACAGGATGAATTTTACTTGTATATTTATCCATCGCCACATCTCTCCATTTGGGAGGCAGCTCAGACTCCATGATTTTCCTGCAGAAAGGGGAAGTGCTGTTGCAAGCATTCCCCTCAAACATCCCTTTCATTGGCTCCGTCAAGCCAAACCTTTTAACTTTTTGTTTAAACCATTCATCCTCCCTGCTCATCGTCGTAGAAGTGAACTCTTCTTTTGTCCTTTGGAAGTAATTGCGATTTGGTGCACGCACGTAGGTCAAATCATCACCAAAGGATGAGGCGCATGATCTACTGGGGATATGAGAAGCATCTGTATTCGAGAACATTATTTCCTTCCCCTTATCGTATCTGTTTGTGATAATAGTGCCTGCGCTTCTTCCATCATGAGCGTTTGGCTCTTTAAGGGAAATCCCTCTGTTCCTCCCTCTTCCAAAGTCTTCGGCCATTGAAACCATTTTCTGACCGCTTTCGAAAGTTTTGGGCATCCTTCCCATTTTCAAGGCTTGGACCACGCTCTTAGTGAGGTGACCAAGGACAACACGCATGTCTCCTACAGTAATAGGGGCGTTCTCCTGCTGTTGTGCAACCACATCATAGAGATTTAGGAGGGGGTTGCCTCTGAATGGTGATCTGAAAGATCTCTCTCTTAGCCTTGAGGGTTCGAATCTGTCCTGGTTGTTGCGATTATACTCTCCATGAGCTGCATGTTCGTAGGATCTTGAATCCGCCATGCCTCTCAACGAAAGCACCAAATGTTAAAACTTAAAACGTCTTTATCTTATAAGAAGGAGAGTTGGCAGTTGAAGGGCCAGTCGAACAAATGGACCTACAAGAAGGAGTGCCTGGTCGGACCCAGGCGTTAACACTCCGAAACTTAAGTTAATAGCTTTTAGAGAAAGAGTGTTTAGAGAGAGTTTCAGATGTTCAAAACCTGGAGCCATTGTGTTTTAGGCTATTTATAGGAGTTTTTTGGAGGAGTACTCAAGTACCTTGGGGAGTGATAATTAGCAGTTAGAGCAGGTGAGCGGCGATGTGACAGGAAGCAGGTGGAGAGTATAGCGTTGGCTTGTGTCAGTGGGCTGACAAGACGTGCTATCCCCTCAGTCCGATCGGACATCACGCCTTCCTATTTTGTCTTCCAGCTCACGCTTTGCCTTTTTGTCATTGGGCTTGGGCCATGCCAAGTGTTGTTGGGCCAACCAGTTAGGGCATTTGGAGATATTTTTCTCATAGTTATCAGTTATAAATTAGTATTTATATGAATCAAATAATAAATATGTAACATATTATGAAAATTTCACCGATTTGTTATTTTAATCCATGTAACCATTGATTTGATACTTTTTTTACTTAACACCATTTATTTTGTTACTAATTAAAATTTGTTCCAAAAATGATAAAACGGACCATTTTAATACGTTCAGTGGCAAAAACTGACCATTTAATATTTTTAGGTGAAAAAATTGATCAGTTTTAATATTTTCGGGGAAAAAAAACTGACAACAAAAATATTAAGGATAATTTCTAACTAAAAAGAAAACAATAGGGGCAAAAAATGCCTTTAACCCTTGTTTATATGCCAAGAACAATAAAAACTTGGTTATAACAATGACGTTTTGTAGTTTATTCCTTGTTTTCTATTATACAGTGCATGTGTAAGTTGAAGGATTTGCTCATTAAGTAGTGAGAATGGGAGGAAGTACATCGGATTTTGACCCGAAAACTGGAGCTACGGTGTCAGGAAAGAATTCAGTTCCATGAAGATGGGTAATGTCTCCATTAGTAGCAACTCCAATGGGATAAGTAAGCAAATGGCCAGGCAAGCCATCTACTTCTATATCATTGTACCAATCCCAATTTTCAGAAGCAATTTTGTTCACCAATTGGATACATTCCAGGGTCTCAGGTTGACGAAAACATTCATCAGAACGGCTCAGGTGCTCGTACCATAATGACATTCTGAACCCATGAATCTGACCTCTGCCTTCTTTCCTGTCAGCTAAGTAATTCGGTTGGTATGCTCCCATTGCTATTTCTGTATCCCTCGCATCATCCATTGATCGTTGATTAATGTTCGCGGATCCTATGATTATGTATTCATCATCCACTGCAAAACCCAATACATAATCATATGATTATATTTCTAATAATATGACAAGCAAATTGGAAAGACTTCAACTTACCAATCATCATCTTGGCATGAACATAGATCATGAACCGCCTAGCTTCCTGTGCTCTTCTGTAATGGGAATTATGTTCAGGCCTTTCAAGAGGTACAAATTCCCCTGAATTCTTTGCCTCGCGATTCCCTAGACAGAAGAAAGATAAATAGTCCTTTGGATTTGTGTCGAGCCCTTCGCGTTGGAGGGCTTCAGCTATGTCACTGTACATCATTTCCATTGTCTTGTTTTGCCATTTCAATATTGCTTGAACAGTTCGACTTTCAGGGATACCCTCAGGCCACATTGGGATCACAATGTACACATTAAATCTTTCTCCAGCTTTGATTTTACTTACAATCTTTAATGACAGTTCTTTTGGTATGAGATTCAAAGCGCCAACCTCTTCAATTTTAATGTCATTTGATGGCTTCCAGGCAAATGAGCTTCCAATTAAGTACTGATTTTCGATATAGATGAAATTCTTTGCTCGTCGAATGGCATTGATATAAGCATTCTGAATGCTTCTATCAATGACATTATCCTTCCAACTAACAAGACCAGCTCTGGCTGTGGCTTCAGGATCATCATCAGGGAAGTTAGAAACAGCTCCACCATCAATGGATCGAAACAATTGAACATTCCAAGTTTCAGAATCGTCTTTAGGAAACATATTGAAATTTGAAGGCACAAGTTGTTGAACCTGAACAAGCAATTCCTGCTTCCCACCTTGCCTTCTCCACCTCTGCTCAAAATTGGACAATACATCCCAAGCAACAGGACCCTCTAAACGGCAATGGATATCATGCCAAGGCTGCCTCGGCCCCCCCCGGATAATCGAGGCGTGGGCAATACTATGCTGATAAAAATCATTCTGATGAAGAATATCCAAACTCCTGAAAAGGGAATGAGAAGGATTATCATATCTCCCATCACAAAGATCAAGCCCGCCAATGAAACTCACAATCCTCCTCTTTTCTGATTCTTCATCACCCAATATTCCACTATCCACCACCAGAGTCTTCTGATGATGAGTGAACATGGTGGAAATCTCCATATCTTGTACAAAGTACGTCCAATTATCAGGATTTCGCGGGCATAACACGCAATGTACATTCGTGCTATGAAAATAACTTCTATTATCTTCATCATGTGTAGCCATTACTCCATCTTTCTTTAGTAACTTCAAAGAAGTTTTATCATCCCAAACAAGCATTAGTACCTTCACACCTTCATCAGCTTTTTTCTTCAGTAGCTCCCCAAGAATCATTTTTGGCCGGCTTGAATCCCTTACCAAGGTGATCTTAGTATACACAGACCATCCAGTAATGTAAATGAAGTACTTGGCATTAGAAATGGCATCGAAAATGTCTTCCCAGCATCGGTGCAATTGATAGCATTTCCCCTTACCATTAAGGCTGATTTTGGGGTCAAAATCATAAGGAACATGAGCATCCTGATAAAGGGTAACCCTGCATCCACTTCTTTGAGGGAAAAATGTGTGGGGTACCCCCGGAAACTTAGGACTTGTAATTCCTTTACTCCAGGTACTTGCTTTGGTTGCATCAAAAAATTCTAAACTGACGTGAATTTTTGCACCTCTATGTATAGGTTTATGATGTTTGTTCAAGACTTGAAGCCATTGATTGAGTTGTTTTCCATGGAGAAGTTGTGTAGCAGGCAAGTATGCTCGTCCGATAACTTGTGCTCCAATTGGATCTTTAATTTTGATAGAGAATATAACATTTGAAGCCATATGAGCGCAGTAAACATAGAAAGATTGATGCTATTTTTTATCAGAACGTCCATGTTTTAATTGTCTTGTACGTACAACTCTTGCTTTGTCTAAATCAACGGTGGCATATAATCTACACAAACTTTTTCCACATACAAATGTCTCTTCAATGTTTTCTAGTACCTGCACATCTAAGTTATTACTGCTCTATTGAATTCTAAACCAAATAAATCCACTACTATAAAAAATTATGGCCACATGCATGCAAGTGAATTAAAAAGCTGAATGTATAAGAAAGCCATCTTAATTATACACAAAACAATGAAAACCGGTAGTTAATGGATGAAAGTTAGGCGAGGAAAGTAATTTTCCCTCCTAAAACTAAAGCACTCTAAAAAGAAATATAATTGTCATAACTGGTATTAACTATAAAACACATAATTATTGAAAATTAACAAAAATATAAATACCTTGCAAAAGACGGTGCAGCAACCAGGAGCTGAAAGCTTGACAGCCTGAAAGATGGTGACATGGAGTACCCCATGAAGCAAAACAGGAGCCATTTTCTGAGCTTCAACCATAATTTCAATACTACTGGATTCAAATTCACAATTACAGAAAATAAGAAAATGAAGAAGCTTAGAAGATGAGACAAGGAAGACCAACAAGAAGAAATTGTCAACAGATGTTGGTGAAAGTAAGAATGTGAAGAAAAAGGAAGAGAAGTTAATCGTAGAATGGAAGTTGAAGGAATTTAAAATATCTTATTGATTCGTAAGTAGCAGGTGAGTCCAGAGGTGGCTAACTAAACCATAAAATTAAAAACATATGATTTTTATTTATCCATTTTAAAATATCAACTTTTCTTTTTCAACAATTCTTTGGGTTTAGACAAATATTACCATAATTCATAATACTTAAAACATAATCAAACTCTTATATTTTTTGAGCAACTAGATAGTCATATATATATATATATATATATATATATATATATATATATATATATATATATATATATATATATATATATATATATATATATATATATATATATATATATATATATATATATATATATATATATATATATTTATTTATTTATTTATTTATTTAAACGTGTTTATGTTAGGTTTCCTATATAGGGTAGAATACTTTATATATAAACATATTGTAGAGCATTTTTAAAAAACCTAATCAAATTAATACAAAATCCAAAAAATTAGTGTTAGGAATGGAAAAACACAATTAAACCAATGGTTAAAATTGAATTTAAACCAATTTATGCGGTTAATCAGTCCAATTGGAGATTCATTTAATTTTTAAGAATTGAACTTAAATGTCTAGTTAATTAATGGTTAACCATTAATCGTTTTTTTGTATGTAATTTTTCATAGGCACAATTTTTATTTTTAATTGAAATTATCATTTTATTTTATATAAATATGAGTATATTAATTTTATACCTTAAGTACAACTTGTCAATGCCAATAAGTAATAAATTAGTATTGAATTATTATTTTTTATTGTATTGGCATTAAATTTCAATAATTTGTATTTTTATTTATACTTTTATTTTTAAAACTTTCAAAATTTATATTTTAATTTTATCAATACATGTTATTTGCTAAAAATCAAATAGCTTTTCAATATTGCTATTGAGCCAATTGCATCCCTGATAGAATTCTTTTATCATTTGTTTATGAGATAGGCCAAATTGCATTGGGCTGTAAGTCATATATATATATATATATATATATATATATATATATATATATATATATATTTTAACGAATTCCATGTGAGAATGTTAGACATGATAATTTCAAAAGTCAATCCTCAATTTAAAAATAAAATCCATCCAATATGAAATCACCCAGCAACATGTATTATTCCCACAAAACAATCACTCATTCTAATATCTTTTATTTTATTGAAATTGCACAATTTTAGAATAGATAGTAGCTGACCTTGAATCAGTCTTTCATATAGGCTTCATGTGTACATCCACAAAAATAGACCCATAATTAAGTACATTATGCTATTACAGAGGTTAATTACATTTGTTGTCATTGAATTTTGGGGTTTAATAACTAAATGATCACAAAAAAAAAAAATTATAACATAAAAATTATTAAAATTCTACTTTGTTCAATTAAAGTAAAAATGACTTAAAAATAAAGTTTATATATCATCGGAATGACAATTAAAAATACCAAGTATAATTGTTACGTTATTTTGGGATTAGTTAACTTTATAAATTGGACCACTAGATGAAAAGAGCGCCAAGTTATCATGTAAATATGGAAACATGATGCGTAAATAAGTCAAAAAAATCTAAGTAACTAATTTTAATCTATTTAGAATGTTGATTGGTTTTAAAATGACATGACAATCATATAGGACGTACTTAACCATCACTTTGATAACATAAAAAATTAAATTTCATAATTTTTTTAATTAAACTAAAATATAATTTTGATATTATAAATTATTTTATTGTAACTATTTAATTATAACCCCAAATTTGATAACTCTAAATATAATTAATCCGGTATAAGAGTCGTCAGGTAGGTTGGTTTCAATTCATTGCTTATGTTTAGCAGATGAAATATATTGAAAATTGGAGCATTAAAGTATAAGGATGGAAAGTGAATCAAAATTTATAGTTTTATGCACCAAAGAATAGGGTGTACGACGAGTTTGGATTTTCCTAGATCCAACAAAGCATCGAAAAAAAATCTAAAATTAACTTGTACCATTAATTTTGTTTTAAATAAATATAAACATGCTATCTAATTATAAATCGAAAATCATATTAAATTATACCGAACTATTTTAAAATGAAATTAGACAAAAAGAACTAATATTTATTAATTATTATATATAATACTAATAATTTATAAAACAAATATTATTTATAATTTCTATTTTACATTTATTATATAAATTTAAGTTGAGAAGTATTTGTATTTTAATGCATGAACTTAAAATAATAGTAATCACATAATAAATTAAAATACCATTTTAATTATTAATAAAATAACTTTAATTATTATAACAATTATTATAACTTATAAATTATTTAATAGATAGTTAATCAAGTACTCATTAGTCATAATTAATGGTTAAATAATATCTTATATTTAATTATATATAAAAAATATTATAGTAAATCCATTAATCATCTAACTAAGCAATTTATCACCTAATTATCATATCAATTCTAATTTCATTTACCTTTAATGTCACCTCAATTATTAATACGCTATTTTTGGCATCAATGCATGTATGAGTATGTAACTAAATAATTTATCATCTATTTATCTTATCAATTTAATTTCATTTATTTTTAATATCAATCAACTACTACTACTCTATTTTTAGTACCAATGCTTATATGGGTAAGTAAAATCTTTTTTGTACTATACTTTTGTTTACTAAATCTTTACACTAAGAAATTATAAGGTAATATGAAATTTATATGGTGTCAATATTTAGTGTTAAGCTGTTAATATGAATAGCGTTAATATTGTTAATAACATTATAATAATACAAATAATAATGATACAATCACTACAAAAAAAAAATACAGAATAGCGATGAAAATTAGCGAGGACAATAAAATTTGTTGCTAAATGCACAATTTAGCGACAACATTGCGACGAAAAATAAATTTTGTCGCAAATACTGTTAGCTGTGAGTGGGGAAACAGATTTTGCGACGATTTAACGAGCAATAATTTTTGTTGTAGCTAATTTTGGGCGCCAAATTTTTGGCGCAAAAAATAGAGACGACTTTGCGAGGAAAGACCCCTCGCTAAATCTTAATTCATGGCTAGAATGATAAATTAACCATCTAGCGAGGACTTAATCCTCTCTAATAAGGCGAGGAACAAATCCTCGCTAAATTAGCGAGGAAAAAATCCTCTCTAACGGGTAAATAGATTATCATTTGACATATTAACCATTTAGCGAGGAACAAATTCTCGCTAAATTAGCGAGGACAATTTCCTCTCTAACGGTTTAATAGTTTAGCATTTGATATATTAACCATTTAGCGAGGACTAATTTTGCGAGGAATAAATCCTCGCTAAATTAGCGAGAACAATTCTCTCGCTAACGATTAAATAGTATATGAACCGTTTAGCGAGGACTTAATCCTCGCTAATTTTGCGAGGAACAAATCCTCGCTAAATTAGCGAGGATAATTTCCTCGCTAACGGATAAATAGATTGCTATTTGACATATGAACCATTTAGCGAGGGGTTAATCCTCGCTAATTTTGCGAGGAATAAATCATCGCTAAATTAGCGAGGACAATTTCCTCGCTAACGGGTAAATAGATTGCTATTTGACATATGAACCATTTAGCGAGGACATAATCCTCGCTAATTTTGCGAGGAACAAATCCTCGCTAAATTAGCGAGGACAATTTCCTCGCTAATGGGTAAATAGATTGCTATTTGACATATAAACCATTTAGCGATGACTTAATTGTCGCTAATTTGGCGAGGAATAAATCCTCGCTAAATTAGCGAGGACAATTTCCTCGCTAAATTAGCGAGAAAAATTCGGGTAAATAGATTGCTATTTGACATATGAACCATTTAGCAAGGAATTAATCGTCGCTAATTTGGCGAGGAATAAATCCTTACTAAATTAGCGAGGACAATTTCCTCGCTAACAATTAAATAGACATATTAAATATTTAGCGAGGAACAAGTCCTAGCTAATTACCCAAATGTTTTGGCGGGATAAAATACATGTTTAGCGGGCTTTATGTTTTCTAAATCCAAAAAATCTTATTCCCTTTTGTTTTACCACCCTCGATCCAAAAAACTTGTTATCAGATGGTTCTGGCAACTCTTAAAAACTTGCAATTTATTTCATTGATGTAGGATTCTTTCTCCTCTTAAATGGTGTCTACTCCGCTATTTTTCTCCCTCAAACGGTGTCTACTTCCATGGCGATTTCTACTGGGATCTACTCCGCTATTTTGCTCCCTCAAACGGTGTCATTTCTTAGGCCTTCTTTCTCCTCTTCCATTCTTGTCTCTGCCCCCCTTCCCACCCTGCGAATGGTCAGCACCATCACACGCGCCACCGCTTCATCCCCCAAGCAGCAAGAACGCCGACCACGTGGAATCATGAAGCCCCGCCCTGTCTCCCCTGAAATGGCCGAGCTCGTTGGTGCTTCTGAAATCCCTCGCACCCAAGCTCTCAAGCTCATTTGGGCCCATATCAAGGAGCATAATCTTCAGGTCTATTTCTATTTCAATTAAATACCGACATTTTCTTCGAAGTTTTCTTTGGCTTGAATCTGGGTTCGTGCTTTTAACTCTCATTTTTTGTAATTTAAAATTCAATATTTGGATAAGGCTGAGTACAGTGTAAAGTGTGAAGTAAACCTGAAGGGTTTAAAACAGGTTGTTTTTCTTAACACGAAAAATTGGGGCTTGTAAGTGTGTACTGTATATTGAAAAAACATAAAAATAAATAAAGATTAGTTATTTTTATTTTGATGTTTGGTTTTGTTGTGGGCTTTATGTTGATTTGGGTGATAAAGTACTTCGGTACTTATGCTATTTGGCTTCATTATTATCAATAAAGAAGATATGGGCCATATGACAGTTCTATAACGTGATAAAAGCATATGTTTGTATTCATGGGTTTGTTCCGAAATTAAGTATAGTGGGATGTTATTGGCGCTGTGGCGTAGCATGTTCTTGTGTTAGCGAGGATGATTGTTCTCTGCAAGCACATAATTAATAAAGAACAAATTCCTTAGAATGCAGTGTTTTAACTTCCTAAGCACTGTCATTTTTCATTGTTTGTGTTCATGGGTTATGTTCGCAAGACAGCAGCCATTTGTGTGGCAAAACTTTACGATATAAATGCTGAGTTAGTTGAAGATAGGGGTTTTCTAGAATCTCTGAAGGATTTCCATATTTGTTTGTGATGTAAAGAAACAGAAAATTGCATGTTTACATGTAAAGTTGCAGTTATATTTTTGAACCTTTTGAACTTCATTGCTTTTGTGGGATTAAATTGCACTGGGTAGCATTTGATGGACATCTCTCTCTAAAATTGCTTATATTTCCAAATTTGTTTGGATATAAAGAAGCAGAAAATTTGAAAGAACTGAAGTTTGTTAAGTATATGATATTTTAGTTTCGTGTCTACTAAATACACTAAAATAGCTTGCTGCTTTAGTGTATTATAGCTTACTTTTAATACACTAAAACAGCTTGCTGTTTTAGTATAGCTTACTTTTAATACACTAAAACAAATTGTTGTTTTAGTGTATTACGGCTTGCTATTTTTAATACACTAAAACAACTTGCTATTTTAGTATATTACAGCTTGCTATTTCGATCTAGTGTTTTTGTTTTTTTTTTGTTTCGAATATCTAACACTATAGACATGGAGATACAATTTTTTGTATATATATTTTTGTTTTTCTTGACATGAACAATGATGTCATGGTTTGAAAGCATGCTTCATAGGCTGTGAAAGAACAATCAATGCTAGAAATTTATGAATTATTTTTCTTATATGAATTTCTTTCTAAGTGCAAAGTTTGCTTTAACTTTCTTCTATACCTTCATATAAATGAGTTCTCTTCTGCTGATATGTAGAAGCCAGCAAATTCTATTGTGGAAGGAGTTCTTGGTTATCTGCAATCAATCAATACACAACTAAACGAACTAGAAGCAACTGACATTTTATGAGTTGTTTATGATTTTTCATTGTTATTGTTATATATGCATGTATCATTTTAGATATATTATTAGCAATGTTATACACTTGTAAATAACAATTTATTTATTAATATAAATATTTTTATATTAAATATTGAGTAAATATAAATTTGTTATTTTTTAGTTTATTGTTTAAATAATAAAATTTTCATATTAAATTAATTAAAATAAGTTCATATCAACATTTAGCGAAGACAAATCTCATATTTGTAACAAAAGTCATCCTAGCTAATTTTTGCGAGGAATTAGCCCTCGCTAAATTTAGCGAGGGCTAATTCCTCGCTAAAGTTAGCGAGGGCTAATTCCTCGCAAAAATCAGCGAGGATTAAATCCTCGCAAAAGATAGCGATGAATAAATCCTCGCAAAATTAGCGAGGACAATTCAGCTAGGATGACTTTTGTAACAAAATTTTTGTCCTCGCTAAATCCTCGCTAAACAGATTTAGCGACGAAAAATCATCAAAAGTCCTCGCTATTTTGCATTTTTCTTATAGTGAATGTTAATTTAAATAGTATTAAATATTGAAAAAATAAAAAATCATTAATGTAATTATATACAATTATTATATAAAATAAAATTTGAGTTGTAGATTTGGAGGAACTTAAAAATTCATTTTGCAAACAAATAAATACATGCAATTCTTAATTTGGTGAAACAAAATAAGTCAAATAGAAAATTTTTTTGAGCCCTAGATATTTTCATTTTTACATCTTAAAATTATCATTAGTTTATGTAACTATTTGATATTCCGAAATTCACTAGTCTCACTAATCTAGATTCGTATCTGGTAGCCCCACGGAAAGGGGTAAAGTGTTCCCTTAGCATTTAAATTTAATTTATAAATTCGTAAAATGATGTTTTATCACCTAACATATACTTTTATAGGTTGATTTAAAAATATTATGATACGATGATAAAATATTTTTTAATTAAGTTGAAGTTTTATTTTTATAAGTTGATTAATATATATATATATATATATAATTAAATTGGAGTGTAAAATATTGTTTAGAAGTTAGTTATATTTGTTCATGATATTATATATTTTATCAGAATTTTTTTGACATTAAATTATCCGAAAAACCATATTATTTGTACTATATTGTAACTTACGATATCAAAAAAATCAAAGAACAGAATCGAATTATCCCGAATTATGCCCAATTGTTCCAATTTTCCAAGATAATTACAAGACTTGACTTTAAATATATTTGGACTTTAAAGACAATACTGAAGATTTATAAATACTCAAACTGTACTAGCCTGTGTACACTCTAGCAAATTGATACTAGCACAATTTCTTCTAATAACCGATGATTGATTGGTTGGCTAATGTTGTAAATTTCATCATTTCCCCCAAATTAAAATACCCAGTCGAGAGAGGCTGATTAATTAAGGATTAGGAATGGGAATGATACATAACAACACATCTTAATTGGTAAAAGCATTTATTTACGTATCTCAATTTTATGAATGGCATTTTACACATCTGAAATTAATTAGTAAAAATAGAAGAAATTCTGAGATAATAACTTTACTTTTGTCAATATTAGCAGGCGTGTAGAACATCCTTCATAGAGTTGATGTGTATAACTATATACTTTTGCCAAATTTAAGTGTGTTTTTATATATTTTGATCATTCGCTTTGTCTCTTTGTTCAATTCTTCGCATTCGCTTATTAAAGCCAGAAGTCCAATGCTTATTTAAATTTTTGCTGTGGATTGTGCCATGGAAAAGAAAAATGTTGAAGTGAACTAAGAGTAGTTCTTCAAATCTTGTTTCTCACTAAAAAGCTTGATATTACAGTGTTGCTTACAAAATGTATAGCATTTACAGCGACTAGGGATAGGATGAAGTATCATGAGTGAGATCTCGAGCTACCTGGATAAGGTGTTCTATGTTGATTTCAGGGTACTGCTGCAAAAGTCTCAAGTTGGCTGCAAAATCCCCACTTAAGAGCCTGCTTTTCACGCATAATAGCATTGCACAACAAATTCTTAGAAGCATATCCTGCAAAATAAATAAATAATGTTGTCACCACAAATAACTATTTGTCTGGATCATCTCAGGATGATATTGGAGTGAGCAATGGTGTTACTCAGGAACGGGACAGGGTGTTTGAGGGAGTACCTGAACACCAGAAGGATCACTTAGAAGAGAATCCCAAATTCTTAAAATTGAGGGGAAGTCAAATTCTTGAGTAAGTAGTAGTGTGATCCATCTGAATCCATAGAATTGTGGCCTAACCTGATCGTCAAATGACTTGGTATAAGACTCCAACACCACTAATTTTATCTTACTAGAAGTACAATCACTGATGCTAAAAGTGGCAAAATAAAATGACAAAAATAAATATATAAATCAAAGTAAATTTTGGTATAAATAAATGCTTATTGAATAAGCATCTGTTATCGTTCTAAATGCACTGAATATAACTTACCTTGGTTGTGAATTCAAGATGCCGCCACAATTCCTCATCATTTGCTTTAAGTAAGTCTGTCAATCGGGTGAGAGTGGACAGGATGCCAACTGGACTATTATCCAACTGTTGACAAAAGTGATCCACCGAGTCACTCAATAGCCGAACAAAACAAGAAAAGCTATCTGCTTCTGCGTTTATCTGCATGGTTGAACAAGCGGATGAATATTCTCTTTTTGTGATCTAAATATCTAATTCTTTTTGCTTATAAAACACATATTAATTAATCAAAACAAAGACTAATATCTTATGAAAATGAGAAACTATAAGAGAAAGATTTGTCTTACAGCATTCTGCTCATCGGGGTCAGTACTAAATACATAGAATATTGGAGCCAAGACCTCATTCATGCCTTGAACATAACGAATAGCAGGATTTAGTTTAGCGAATAGGAGAAGAATATCCCTCATTGCATCCTGCAGTCAGGATTATATCACAGAATTTTGTCAGCAAGAACTTATATTTGCATCACTATTATTGTCACCATCGAGACTAATGTTTTTATACTGTAAATACAACTATACAAGCACTTTGTCAGAATTCACATGGTGTCTGGTGAAAATGAAGACCATAAAAAAGCTGTCATGAAGGAAACTGGAAACTTTTGGCATGCTATTAGACTTAATCAAATGCTCAATACCAGCTGAATGCCTCGAAAGCCGAGAAAGTGAGGATGGTGAGTGATATACCCTGTTTTTCTTACTGAATGATGTGTCCCCTGAGAAGAATTTCATATTTGGGTGTGTTCGCTGCAAATCACGATCAATCTGATCTGCAATCTCTGTATGCTATAAACAAATGTTTGTCATGATAAACAATGGGCTCCAATTAAGTACAAGGAGCTATGAAGGTGGACAAAAGTTTTACCTGGTAGTACTGATGCCAAGGACTGGCTTTACCAACACTCAAGGGGTGATCTTCATGAGAAATTCCATGTCGTTTAAGTGGTCCAGAAACTTCACTTTCAGCATTCATTTCATCAGAACCCAATGCATCATCATTTACCTTAGTGAGCTCTGACTGTCTAGATTCAAAATTTTGGTTAGTGCATGATAATGATTAAAGCACCAACCAACAAAGTACCTGATTGGATATGCAGTAAGAAATTATCTTCAACTACAATTAAGATGCCAAGTACATTAAGAAAATGGCATCAGCTACTTACAGGACTTGATAAGAGGTCATCTTTCAACTTAGCATATTTTTGTCTATTTTCAGTAAGCTCCTTTTCCCACAAGTCGCAAGAAGGAGGTAAATAACCCAGAAGAAGCTGCCACCAATTAAATTAAAGGATAGTCAGGATTCAAAATAATCATATATTAAAACAGTGTGATATTCAGTTATAATAAGTACGTTAAGAGTGAATTTAACTATATTGATGCATGCCTATTTTTTAAACTAATCCCATAACGCATTTTGTAAACATTATGAATTTGGTTGCTAATGATATTATAGGATCGGCAGTTAGCCTGTAAAATTATGAACTGCCATTATTATGGTGCTTGCAGTTTTCCAATTGTATAGCGACCATATGCAGATGTAGTTAGGGAGATGTGGCATTACATCTGATGGAATGGAATGAGAGAAGTGTAATTTGCTTCGACGGCTTGCTAAAGAAGAGATGATACAGAGAGTAGTAGACTTTCACTTGTTTCAGACATAATCATTGGAGACCAAAGGTTCCAATATGTTAGTTCTGACATCTAGCAATTAGCATTGATTACCAATGATGCTATTATGTTCTTGTTGCTGAAGTTTCGATAAAAGGAAAATAGGTGACAATAATGGACAAAATGCATAAGTTGTGATCTCCTTCGACTCTACAATCAATACAATCTTGCTTTGGCAGGGAGAAACAGATGGAGATCTCAAACCTTCCTTGTATTGTCAAGGTTCCTCTTACCACTCCTCAAGATTGATAGACTAAAAGAACATATATGTGTTCCTCATGCTTATGGAGGACGTGATGGTGGAATTTGCAGAACAGGACCGAGATTGCTTACCAAAATTAAACTTACAAGCTATCAATAAGCTAATGCTAATAGGGGAGAGATAATGTAATTAGAATCTGCAAGTGAAATTTCCAGTGCCCAAGAGCCAAACATAATTTCAGTCAGTGATAACAATTATGTAGCTGTTAATGAGAAAACGATGCTGCGAATAAGCAGGTTACCCAACTGTCACTTTACCAAACAATATCTGCTCTTTGATAGGCCAAAATCATAATTATGGAGATTTTTCTATATATGATAAAGAACAAAGGAAGCAGGAAAAGTCCTTTAGCTCATTAAATTGCATTATTATGAACTCCATTTTTTTTTTAAGAAAAGGGCACTAATATTGCCTAACAAAATGAAAAACTAAGAATTTTTCTCCTTACATCCGCAACTTACTCTCCTCAAATCCTTCTGTCCGGGCTAATTGCATTATTAACAATAATATGAAAAAAATGAGGTTCTGGGGAGTGAATAAGGCACAAAATACCAGTTGGGTGTGGACATTTAGCTTGAGAAATGACTTTGAAAACCTTTATCATTACACTCTTGGTGAAGGAAAAAGAATATCCTTCTGGTATGGCCCATGGCTGAATGGTGATTCTCCTATCGAGAAATTTCCTAACACCAATACTATAAATGCAGAAATTCACAATACAGCTAGAGTTGAAGATTACTGGAGAAATGGAAGATCTTCCAGATGCCATACAAGAGGATATCTTAGAAGCTTGGAATGAGGTTAGAAAATATCACATTAAGACAGGGAGGGTTTGGAAGATGAAAAAGCCTGGTAGTCATACTGTAGCTAGTACTTGGGATGTGATTCGTGCTAGAAATAGCAAGTAGAATGGAGCAAGCTGCTTTGGGAAAAATGTCATATACCGAGACACAGTGTCATTGCTTGGATAGAGATGAGAAGCAGGTTACCTGTAAAGCATAGACTTACTAAATGGGGTGTACTTCACACTACTAAATGTTATTTGTGCAGTAGTATAGTGAAACAATTGCCCGTTGGATTTTTGATTGTAAGTTTTCCAAGTCCGTTTGGAAGGAGGTTCTCATTAAATGCAATGTTAGCAGAGGTCCTTATAGACGGAGAAGGGAGCTCAGTTGGTTTTGTAGCAAATCATGTCAGAAAAGCTTGAAAGCAAGCAGCAGAAGAGTGGCTTTCATAGCTGCCATTTATTGCATTTGGAAGGAAAGAAATATGGTGGCTTTTCAAAATGAAGTTGCTGACAGGGATATAGCAATCAGAAGAATCATGTATGGTGAGCAATGCATGATTGTTCATTGTTGATTTTTTTTGTTTTGTGCAGCTGTGTTCTTAGTTTTTGCTGAGACACAGATGGTTTTCTCATATTCTTTTCTCTTTGGAAATAAAGGAAAATTTATTGACCAAAGGAAAAAAAAAAGAACATCTAAGGACCTGAATGAAGTTCACAAACATCATCCACAATGCTGCTTGAAATTTTACAGATAGTTGAATTAGAAGTAGAATCATATTTTGCATAAAAAAAGGAGCAATAAATAACTGAACAATTAAAGCTTACCTTCCAAGTTGTTGCCCGTAAACCTCCACCTTCAGGAAGACCTGTGCTAGCAATTCTTCTCAACTTTTCCAAGTTGATCTCAGTCTGAGACAGCTGACAAGAAAACAGAATTTAAAAGAACAAAAACAGGTGAAGACAACATGAAAGTTGAAATTAGACTCAAATGCAGGAAAGAGAAACAAATTGGGAAATTGAATCTGTAATTGGAAACTATCGGATGTTAAGGATATAAATTTCAAACTCGATTGAAACTAGTAAGTGCACTGCCTAAAACCCCACAAGAATCAAACAAGACTAAACCCAAATAAAACCCATTAACCCAATTAAAATAAACCATATGAACAACTGTTTCCGCAAATTACCTCATATTCAAGGTCAGACCTTTTCTCATCGGCGGCAATAACCTTCATAACCGAAACCTGCCCCGACCAGTCTTTATCGAATTTTTTCCTGCTCCTTACTTCTTCTTTATCAAGAATTTTCTGATTTTCAGCAACATCACTATCCTCATCGTATTCATTCTGAAATTCATACTCACTTTCCTTGCCTAACTCAGCCCCATTGGGCTGCATAATCTCAAGCTCCTCACCGGACTCAAAAACAGGGTCAAATAGTCCATTTTCGTCTTCCTTATCTTCAAAACCAGCAACCAAGCTCCCAAGCCGGTCTGGGAAGACCAGCCTGGGCTTGTCAGGGAGCTTGAGCTTCCCTTTGAGCATTGTAAACGACCTGGGATTGAGTCAGTGACGAGGAATCGGGTGAGTTGGGTATCTGTCTGCGTGATGTTGTTCCATAAGAGAGGAATGCCAAGAGGGAAGAGCCCTTTTGGTGGGTCATTGGAACTCAGTTGGGAAATCGGCGTTCCTTGAGGCTCTGGTCTCGAGGGAGAGCGGCAGTTGATTATCAGTTGACTGGTAGTTGAACTGGGGATACCAGGTTCTGTTTATTGTTTTTGGGCTTTGAGTTCAAAATGGTATTCAAAAAGGCTTTTTAGGCCTGCTAGCAAAGTCTAATATAGCTTAAGCCCATAAAACATTGACCTGTGTTTTGCACAAAAATGCTACAAAAATAACGTGTTCATAAAAATACCCTTTATTAGGGATGAGATAAGGTGTGCGTACATGTGGTGTGAGTATATCTGAACCATTCGATTAAATAAATTCGTGCAATACGACAATTCAAATGCACATTCATTACATGCGCAAATGTACTGAATTACTCTTTTTACTGTGTTAAATTTTATTAGACAGTATATGAAGAATTTAAGTAAAACAACTCAAAACTTAATATATTAATTATAATATTTTACAATCACAAATATACCCGTAAATTCTTCACTCCACGCTAACACACATCTGCCACTTTATTACATGGTAGGCATTTTTTCATACACCCTTCACTTGATACACATCTCACACACTAGCACACTTTATATTTTCTATTCATTTTAAACACACACATAAAATGGAACAAATAACTCCTTTTATACCTATTGAAGTTGGTTTAGTTACGGACTTTACCATGAATCGACTTTATTATTATTATTATTATTATTAGAAAACTCTATACATGAGTTGGTGATGATTTCAACACTCCCCCTCATCATCGAATTTTTCATTTGCTCTTTCTTTGGTACTCTGCATTCGTCTCAATCTCAAAATTCTTCCTTTTGAATCTAGTTTTCTTTTGACCAATGTTTTCAGAATCGGTTCAGAGATCGACTCGGTCTACCAACTGAGTCAAGAGTCAATTGGTTGGATTGGGTCGACTCGGAGTTTTTACTTTTTATTAAATATAATTATTTATAAAAAAATAAAAATATAATATATCAAAAGACATTGAAAATTTTATTAATTAATAAATATCAATGTAAAAATATTAAGACCAACAAAGTTAGTTGTGTTTCTAAAATTTTTTGTATGCTACTTATATACCAATTGCAACATGGTGATGCTTAATTAGTCAACATTAATTGTCCTTGGATGGTGCTTATCAATATCTAATTGCAGCTCCATTAACATGCAATTTAAGCAATCAAAATTTAATCCAATTTCTTACCAGCTTTTTATTCTTTATAAACTAATTATATATTCAAAGATTTCTACCGTTTCAAAATTTTCAATCATAATTACCAATTCATTAGTTGTAATTATTATCAAATGATTTTTTCGATCTATATATAATAAACTCTTATATATAAAAAATAATAATTAAAAAAATTATCTATTGTTCGGATTAAACATAAAAAATTTTTTGTGGTGATTCAATTCTACATTTAGATATGTATTATAGATATTGTTTTTGTATATTTTGAATATATATAATAATTTGTTATGGATTTAGTTAAAAGAACACATTATAGGATCTTTAAATTTTATGTTTTTAATTATATCACTGTATTTTTTGGGAATTTAGGGATTGATTTCTTAAAATGCAAATTTTTTTGGTTGAACCGGAATCCGGTCCGAGTCACCGGTTCAACCCGATTTTTTCCGAGTCAATCCGAGTTTTTATCCTTTTCGATTTTCATGTTGAATCGACTCGAATTGCTTGCCGAGTCACGGTTCAACCGGTCCGACCACCCGAGTCAACCCGAGTTTAATAACCATGCTTTTGACTCCTTTTTGGGACTTGTTAATGACTTTCTCTTTTTAATGATTTCTTCAACACATTGTTGCTCTTATCCTTGTCACATCATCTCTTTCCAAGTGTGCAGGAGTTGAAAATTCTTTGATCAATTTAACATGCAACATTTTCTCCTTAAATTGCTCTTCAACAATCATTTGTGGTTATACCTCGAAATCACTCTTTATTTGATTCTTAACTTCTTTAACTTGCTCAATGGTCTTTTCCAGTTGTTTCTTTATTTCTTTTTCAATTATCTCTTTTGTCTCATTGTGATCAACTTCCTCGCAGAGTCACTAAAGGAGTTGATTTTTTTCTTCCAATTCCTCGTCACCTTTTGTTAAGTTGTCTTCAACTTCATTCGTAGTTTTTTTAATTTCTTCTTCTGTAAAGAAGTCAGATGCCTCTAAGTCTCATTTTTCTTTACTCTTAATTTTTGTTTCAACATTTGTCGCATCTTGACACGAACATGGCTTGCTCAAAACCCAAAGATTTAATGTTAAGATAAAATAATTTTAACTGCACACGTTTTAGTTGGTTGAAGTCTTATTTAAAGATTCAGTCATAGTTGTTCTATTTTTTAGGAGTTACAATGTTAGTGTAGAACATGGAGTCTAGTGCAGATCGTGGAGTCCTGTTTTCTTGGAATTTTCTGTTATGAATTTCTCTATTTAATAGTTTCAAGAATTATGAATAAATGACAGAGAAACGTATTTCTCTTGAAAGATTTTTTCATTTGAGTTTCAGCAGTCCTATTTAACTCTTTTTTGCTATTTCGATTCTATTACTCTAACAGTGGTATCAGAGCCATAATGGCTTCGGAAAATTTTGTTCAGCCTGCTATTCCGCGTTCTGATGGTCACTATGATCATTGGAGCATGCTGATGGAGAATTTCCTACGGTCTAAGGAATATTGGCATGTTGTTGAAATTGGTATAGCAACAGCAGTTGCTGAAGGGGAATTGACAGATGCACAACAAAAGGAGCTGGAGGGACTGAAGTTGAAAGATTTGAAGGCAAAAAACTACTTGTTCCAAGCTATTGATCGGTCTATCTTGGAAACTATTCTTAGCAAAGAAACTTCCAAGGATATTTGGGATTCAATGAAGAAAAAATATCAAGGCTCTCTGAAAACAAAGCGTGCTCAGCTTCAAGCCTTGAGAAGGGAATTTGAGCTACTACAGATGAAGGATGGCGAATCTGTAACCAGCTATTTTTCAAAGACCATGGCTGTCGTAAATCAAATGCAATTCCATGGTGAGAGGATGGCAGATGTTGTTGTTGTTGAGAAAATATTGCGTACTATGGCACCAAAGTTCAATTATGTTGTTTGTTCAATTGAAGAATCCAAAGACGTGGACACACTCTCCCTTGATGAACTTCAAAGTTCTTTGTTAGTACATGAACAGAAGATGAATCGAGATTTACCTGCAGAGGAACAAGCTTTAAAGGCTTCTACCCATATTTCTTCCTCAAATTTTAGAGCAAGAGGTCGAGGAAGGGGTGGAGAGAGAAGTAGAGGCAGAGGTCGAGGAAGGGGAGATCAAAACAACAATGAATACTCTCAAGGCAGAGGTAGAGGAAGGGATCAAAAGTTTGATAAATCCAAGATTGAGTGCTTTCGATGTCATAAATTGGGTCATTATCGGTCTGAATGTTTCACCAAGTTGCCTGATGATAAAGAAAAGGAGGAAAATCAAATTTTGTGGAAAAGAAGGAAGTAGAAACTTTGTTGATGACTGTCTATGCCAATAAAGAACCTCAGTTAGATATCTGGTACGTTGATACTGGCTGTAGCAATCACATGTGTGGAAGTAAGTCCTCTTTTTCTTATCTAAATGAGAACTTTTACACTACTGTCAGTTTTGGTGATTGTTCAATTGTAAATGTGTTGGGCAAGGGTGAAATTAAAATTAAAACTAAAAATGGCTTTGTTGAAACAATTTCAAATGTTTTTTATGTTCTTGATCTTAAAAGTAATTTGTTAAGTGCTGGTCAATTAATAGAGAAGGGTTATATTATAACTATTCAGAAGGATGTTTGTGAAATATATGATCCATCTAGAGGAGCAATTGCTCTTGTTTCCATGAGTTCCAACAGATTGTTTCCATTGAAAATTGAAAGTGTACAAACATGTTTGCTGGCTGAAGTAAAAGATCCTTCATGGCTTTGGTATTTTCGCTATGGCCACTTGAATTTCAATGGATTGAAGACACTTCAACAGAAAAATATGGTGACTGGTCTTCCACAAATTGTCAAACCTGCCCAAGTGTGTGAAGAATGTGTTGTTGGCAAACAACATCGTTCTCAATTTCCTCAAGGAAAGTCATGGTGAGCAAAACATGTGCTAGAGTTAGTTCACTCCGATATTTGTGGCCTAATAAAACCAACTTCAAATGGAGGTAAAAAATACTTAATCACCTTCATTGATGATTTTACACGAAAAACATGGGTTTATTTTTTGCAGGAAAAATCAGAAGCTTTTAGTGTATTTAAAAGCTTCAAGGCTCTTGTTGAAAATAAAACAGGAAAAACCATTAAGTCTCTTCGGACTGATCGTGGTGGGGAGTATTGCTCCAATGAATTTAACAATTTTTGTGATAATCATGGCATTAAAAAGGAGCTCACAACTACATATACACCACAGCAAAATGGTGTATCGGAAAGAAAAAATAGAACCATTCTCAATATGGTGCGGAGCTTGTTGGCAAAAGGAAGACTTCCAAAGAATTTTTGGCCAGAAGCTGTAAATTGGAGTATACATATTCTAAATAGAAGTCCAACTTTTGCAGTCCCAAATATGACACCGGAAGAAGCTTGGAGTGGGAGGAAACCAGCAATTGATCACTTCAGAATTTTTGGTTGCATTGCTTATGCCCATGTTCCTGATGCAAAAAGAAAGAAGCTTGATGATAAGGGAGAAAAGTGTATCTTTCTTGGTGTAAGTGAAGCATCCAAAGCATATAAACTGTTCAATCCATCAACAAAGCAGATTGTAGTTAGTAGAGATGTCATTTTTGATGAAGAAAGTACTTAGGATTGGGATAGACAGCAGCAGATTAATCCCTTAATTTTGGATGTTGAAACTGAAAAAGAAGAACAGCAGCTTCTATCACAACAAAATTCAGCCACTCCTGGATCTAAAAATTCATCAAATGCATCTTCCATAGCAGCAGAAAATTCAGAGGCAGCAGCTGAATCTCATCTTCGCCGTGCTCGAAAAAGGCCTGCATGGATGACGGATTACGAGGTAACTGGAATAAACCAAATTGAAGATCCAGTCACTCATTTTGCTTTATTTTCAAATTGTGATCCTACAACTTTTGAAAGTGCTATCAAAGACCCAAAATGGCGGAAGGCGATGGATGAAGAAATTGAAGCTATAGAAAGAAATGAAACTTGGGAGCTGTTTGAACTTCCAAAAGGACATAAAACCATTGGTGTGAAGTGGATTTTTAAGACAAAGCTGAAAGCAAATGGTGAAGTGGACAAATATAAGGCAAGGTTGGTAGCTAAAGGATACAAACAAGAATATGGTGTTGATTACAAAGAAGTATTTGCTCCCGTTGCAAGACATGACACAATCAGATTAGTGATTGCTTTGGCAGCTCAAGAGTCTTGGCCCATCTTCCAATTGGATGTCAAGTCAGCATTTCTACATGGCAATCTGGAAAAGCAGAAATATGTGCAGACAATTCTAGAAAAATTTCAGATGCAGGATTGCAATCCTGTCAACACTCCAATAGAATTTGGACAGAAGTTGCACAAAGATCATGAAGGAAATAAGGTGGACAGCACACTTTATAAACAAATTATGGGCAGTTTGATGTATTTAACTGCAACCAGACCAGACATAATGCATTCCGTGAGTTTAATCAGTAGATATATGGAGAGTCCAACGGAGTTGCACTTATTGGCTGCTAAGAGAATTTTTCGTTACTTGCAAGGAACTAAAGACTTTGGGTTGTTTTACAAGAAGGATACAAAATTAGATTTGATTGGGTTTACTGACAGTGACTATGCTGGAGATCCAGATGATAGAAGGAGCACTTCAGGTTATGTTTTCATGCTGGGCAGTGGGGCTGTTTCGTGGTCATCCAAAAAGCAACCAATTGTTACTTTGTCAAGCACTGAAGCTGAATTTGTTGCAGCAACTGCTAGTGCATGTCAAGCTATTTGGTTAAGAAAAGTTCTTTAAGAATTACAATTTGAACAAGTAAGTGCTACTATAATTTTTTGTGACAACAGTTCAGCCATCAAGTTGTTCGAAAATCCTGTGTTGCATGGAAGGAGCAAGCATATAGATGTGAAATACTATTTTTTGAGAGATCTTTGCAGCAATGGCACCATTGACTTGAAGTACTGTAAAAGTGAGGAGCAACTAGCTGATATATTTACCAAGCCTCTCAAAATTTTTCCCTTCCAAAATTTAAGAAAATTGATAGGTGTTTGCACTTTGAAGAATGTTGATGAAGAAGCTATAAACTGAAGCACTGCAGTGTTCAGTTTAAGGGAGGGAATGTTAAGATAAAATAATTTTAACTGCACACGTTTTAGTTGGTTGAAGTCTTATTTAAAGATTCAGTCATAGTTGTTCTATTTTGTAGGAGTTACAGTGTTAGTGTAGAACATGGAGTCTAGTGCAGATCGTGGAGTCCTGTTTTCTTGGAATTTTCTGTTATGAATTTCTCTATTTAATAGTTTCAAGAATTATGAATAAATGACAGAGAAACGTATTTCTCTTGAAAGATTTTTTCATTTGAGTTTCAGCAGTCCTATTTAACTCTTTTTTGCTATTTCGATTCTATTACTCTAACAAGATTATCAAAGTCAATCACTTCTTTTTCTTTTTTTTTCTTCTTCTTCTTCTTTTTTTTTTCTTTTTCTTCCATTGATCCAAGCAACGCACATATGGCTAGAGCATCACATTCTTCCTTACTATCATGTCCAATTGTCAACTATATGAAGTTTCTTTCTTTCCTTCTTTACAATTTTTCTTGTGCCAACAGTCTCACACATAATGGCTTTTCTTCCCATAGTTGAAACATTCAACATTATGCTTACGAGATATACAATTTCGATCATCTTCTTGATCTTGAACTTGTCGAGCTCCTTCTGAAAAAGAACTTACTCCTTTATGCTTTTTATCTCTCTCATTTTGGTTGCTTCTTCGTTGCTACTATTGTCTTCTTTCGATATTCTTCTTGAAGATTTGGATTTTAAATACTTTGAACCTTTGATCTACATTTTCTTTTACCACTGGAAAACACTTTTTTCACATTTCTTATAGAGACCTTTGCCATTTGTGTAACCAAACTTTCTTAATTAGCCAATAGATTCTCTAATGCTTCTAATGTTGGTTGAGTCGGCCAACCTTAAATAGATGTTATGAACCCTTGGTACTCGAGGTTCAATCCATGGATAATAATTTTTCTTTTTCACTACTCATTGATCGCAGTCTTTGTATCTAATTCTAAAATTTCACTGCATAATGACTTCATCTTAGAGAAGTATTGACTAATCATCTTCATTTGTTGGATTGCCATTAATCATCCTCTAAAAACTATAGCCTTATTTCATTTTTTTCAAATAATGGAATACAAAAACATCCCATGCCTCATTTGGTGTGCTCGTATCTTTTATATAGTTTAAAGTGTCATCTTCAATAGATGTTTTAAGAACAAATAGAGCCTTACCAGCTTTTGGCTTCCATTTGTGTGCTATAGTTATGGATGTGTAAGGTTTTAAACTATACCCTAGTAGGAATATGATATGCTTATGAGTATATATAAAGTTAATAATAATAGTTATGTAAGTTGGTGATCGATTCGAGACATAATTGATATTAACAAAATTTTCAAAGGTAATTTCAAAATCTATTTAAGTTAAGATGCAAATGCATAATGAGTATAATACATGGGTTAAATATGTAAATAAGATAAGAGTTATATGCTAGTGAGTGATTAAAAAAAGTTTAGTGGTTAAGTTGTAAATAAAAAAAGATGAAATGGAAGCCAATATGGATCCAACATTTGTTTCCCTAAAGACCATAAGAAGCTAGATATTTGGGAGAGAGGGATAGAGGGTCGACCATAAGAAAGAAAAACATAAAAAATTTCCTTTCTTCACATATTAAAATTCTATCCAACAAGCCATAGAAAAGGAAAGGGGTAGGTGAGCTAAGAGAGGAAAGAAAAGAAAGAGGATAAGCAAGAAAGGCAGCGAAAGAAGTATGATAATCTCTTAACCCTTTTTATCTATGTAAAATATGATTTGAGTATATATGTGGATGAATTATGGTATAATGATGTTGATGAAATTCAAAATTAAGGTTAAATGGCATGTTAAAGTTTGATTTTGCTTGGGTTAGTAGGTTAGTAAAATTCTGCAAAAGAATCACTTGAACCAGTTTTGGAATTTTGATTATATCACAGTTTATAGGCTTCCAAATAGAGTGATTCTAGTTGGAGATGAAAGCTAAGACATATATCTAAAATTTTATAGAGAAATCAAAATTGAATTTTGTCTCTAAGTCTATCGAAAGTTGGCTTGAAGTTATGTAATTACTACTACACTATTAATAGGAATAGTCTATATTGTTTTGTGTATATCTCTTTGGATAGTTATCCAAATTGCTTTATTTTTATGAAAACTAGAGACATAGTGGAACAATTGTCTAAAAGGAATTCCTTCTAGAAAATCACATTTACTAGGTCAAAATTGTTGTATAAGTTAAACCAAAGAAGCTATCACGAGTCGACACTGATGGCCTCTATAATGAGTCGACACCACTGGTCACGAGTTGGCATAGACCTAACTTGAACCAAACAATTCCTAAATGCTTATAGAATCTTACTAACATATGTGTAGGGTCAATACATGATAAAATGGACTTGAAATGAATGGTTTAATAATAAAGTATGTACTTTAATGATGGCATGCTAAGTGATTAATGAATGTATGTATATATTTTAAATGTATTATTGTTGATTATAGCTTTAAAGCATACATGAGTGATTTATATCTTTAATGATTGAGTATAGTTGTATGTTTTTTAAAAAAATGATTTTGAGTGCTCATGAGTGTGTTTACTGATATATGAAAGTAAATTATGGTATGCTTACATGGTTTTTGTTATATTTATTATTAATTGTAACCTTAGTGCATACATGAATGAATTGTATCTTAAAGTATTGATAATGTTGCATGCTTACAAATGAATAAGAATTAAGTGTTTATAAGTGTGTTTATTGATATGTGATTGTAATAAAGTGTAATTGAAATGAGTGATTATATGAGTGAAATATATAGTGTATACATAAGGAATTGTGTAATAAAGTAATTTAGTAAGAGAAACCTTCATTTAGAGCTTGAATTAGACATAGACGTGGACATATATGCAATAGTGATTCGATACCTTTGGGTATCTTAATGATTACACCTTTCGCAACACCTAGTGATTCGATACCTTCTGGTATCCTAGTGATTACACCTTCGTGACACTTAGTGAGTCGATACCTATATGTTATCTAGTGTTCCCAATTGTTCATGCCTATGCCGAGTTTAAGATATAAAAGTGATTTGATGTAATAAAAAGGATGTTAGGGATGTGTAACGCCCCAAATTATACCCTAGTAGAGTTGGGGGATGTAGTTGGCAATTATTAGTTTTGTTTTGGGTATTTAATGTAAGGAAAAGTTAGGAATTTAAGTAAATGTCTGCATTTGAGGGGTTTAATTGAAAAGAAGATGGAGTTAAAGGGGTAACTTATGATTAAGTAATTTTATGAGTCTTAAAGAAATATTGTGCAAAGATTTTTAAAAAGGCCACCAATAGGATAATGACAATCAAGCTTTTAAAAGGTTTGATAAAAAATGGCTTAAGGCAGAAATTTACCTCTTAATATAGGAAAAAGGCCATGTAGACATCGTGACCCAAGGCAACCTATATTAGGTATCCAATGATGAGAAAATAGTATATTGCTGACAACAGGTTAGGATGTCAAAGCTTCGATTGCTAATTTGTCATCTTCTCTCAAAGATTTTCATGATTTTCTAAATATTTTTGAAATATTTTTGAGTGTTTTAATAAAATACGCAAAAAATTCTATTTTTAGACTGACAGTGGTGACAAATAGGGGCAGCCGTTTGTGGGTCCTTACCTCTTAAACAATGTAAATCAGGGGCATTTTAGGGAAAGCTGAGGTCTAGTGATGAGGGACGACCGTTCTTCACTCACAAACGTCCGTCCATGGGTCAAAACCTAGATTTTTTCATGTTTTTCTGGATTTTCAAAAAGGGAAAGGGATCTGATAAAGATTAGGTCCGGATTTTGGAGATTTTATCTCTTAATCTGACGATTTTTGAGTTGTAATTGGGTTAAAACTCTTCTTTAGGCACAAAAACAAAAATATAGGGTTTTGGAAAGGATGAATAATTCTATTGGGAGCAACCATTAGACAAGAAAGAAAACTAATTTCTTTTTCTCTCTAAAAAGGTTTTTTTTACTCTAGTAATTTTCTTAACACACACACGATGAATTTCATACTTTTTTTGAGAATCCAAGAGCACGATTCGGAGTAGAGATCTGGACTACAGGATATATAGAGTCAGAATATCTCCTGAGGGTAATATTCTAGGCTCATTTTCATTTTCTCTTTATAATTCATTCACATGCTTTTATGATTGTTAAACACTAATTTGATTCGTGTTGATTGTTAAATCTGAGTAATATGCATATTTTATTATAGTACAATTCGTTTATGATTTGAGTAATATGATAGAGGTGATGGACTATAGGGATTCCTCCATTATTGTTACATGATGTTTTTTTTTCTTTCTATGAATATATACTATAATTCCACAATTTTAACATAATATAATACATGTTTTATATGTTTTTAATGTACTCGGGCATGATTTAATGCTCAATTATTGTATATCTAGGGCTAGGAAGTTATTTAGGTGATTTTCTATATTTTTGCCTTCATTTTGCATTTTTTGTTTTGTTCTAGAGGTGACTGATGGGAAGAAAGGTTAAAGGATGGCCGTCCCTCATCTGAGGGATGGGACATCTCAACTCATTCCTCCTGGCTGTCCATCGCTCAATAGATGGCCGTCCTTTGCTCAATAGATGGCCGTCCTTCGCCTCTTTTAGTCCTCCCTAAGGTGTTTTTATGGTGTTTTTTCATGCATTTTAGGGTTTTTTGTGTTTTTTTTAAATTACTTACTTTTATACAATATTCATGCAATATTTGGTATATTTTTGTTACTGTATATATGATGTTGTACCTGTAATCAGTCTGTTTGTGTGAACAAATTGTGTAAATGTCTTATCATCAATGTTAATTAATTTGTTTGTTTAATTTTTTTTGAGTAATTGGTATATTTTAGCCGTGAAAAACATATAGTATTTGCATCAAAGTCGTGCTCCCGTACTAGTTAACACCTCTATCCTGGTTACATCGTTACTTCAATTCTTTATCTTTCTTATTATGATGTTACTTGTTATTCATTTTATTTTCTTTATTATTGGTTTGTTTATTGATGGATGTATTATTCTTGCAGATGTAATAGGTAGTAATAAATGATTTTTGCACATTAAATGATAAAATTTCACTTAAATTATTTTTACTAATTAATTGAATTTTCTTTAATAAAAATGGACCAATATCCAACTTTTAACCCAAAAATTCACTCGATATAATAAATTTTTTTTTGTAAATATGCATGAGGGAACTAATGTTACCAATCCAAATTAATCTCTCGATTTATGTATGTATATTTATTTGCATTTTGATGTTGCAGACAATTTATTTATGTAATAATTTTTAAGTAGGATTTCATTTTAAGTATTTATTTATTGCTTTTTTGTTTGAATAAGATGTTTACTAAATTCTATCGTTTGTATTGTATGAGAGAGGATAGAGAATTAATTCTAAAACTCAATTATAAAATAATACCTAACAAAGATGCCAAATAAGATGGATGTCTCGAATATCAGTCTCTGTTTGGACATTAAAAAAAGATTGAGATTTAATTTTAAATATTTGTTGGGTGACGACTCCATGACACTTGCTTATTTAAGTTCACTAATAAATACTTTTATGGGTTAACCATCAACAATAATTAAAATTTAATTTTTTTTATTGCAAAACGATCAATTTATAATTAAAAGCGAGCGTCCTTGGGTGCTGAGCCTTAAAAGCAGTCCTTTGAGAGCAAACCCAAAAATAAAGGTCGGCTTTCCGTGCGCGTCACATTCCAGCCATCAAGAGGAGAAAACACCTACTTTCAGCCATCGTTTCCTCCTCTTTCTTCTTCTATTCCACCTTAAAATCTCAAATTTGTTGGGAATTGTGAAGGGAATAAGGGAGAAGAGGATTAATTAAAGAATCAAGGTTGGTAATTCTAGATTAATAGAATGTATCTCTCTTGCTTCTTTTGTTCGGTGAGTCTATAATTAGCCTTTCAAATGAAAAATTTTGGAATGATAATCATTGAGGAATTCTATGTTTAGTTGTAAATCAAAGCACAAAATAAAGGTGAGGAGCATTTGAGCAGGTGTTGAAGCTGGGTTGCTCTTTTAACGGGTAAGTCACCAATTAAGTTAAAGCTTACTGAAATTTTAAAACTACTGGATATTATTGTTTGCATATTCTAAATAGAAATGGTAATTGGTATTGACTATGAATGCTGAGAGATTAGAGTAGGAGATAATAAAGTATACTCTTGCTACAAGTTCTCTAACCCGCACATTTAGGATTGACCAAATTCTAGGTTGCTCTTCTATTTTTACCCAGAAGCAGTATGAGTGAGTAAGATAGAGATTAAATTCTGGAATTTCTTAGTAGGGATCTAATAGAGAACTGATAAATAACCATGAAGTTTTGGTATAGATTGAGACTTAGATAACCTTTAGAATAAATCATCTGGTGATAAAATAATTAAGAATAAATGAATTTATGGCTCTAAAATTAGAATCAGACTGAGATTTAAGCTAGTGGCATGCATGTGTGTTAAATATGTATTGGTTGTAGGATAAATTGCTAAAAATGAAGTTACGAAGTAGCTTGCAGGATCACGAGAACTTCAATCAACTTGGCTCGGATAAGCCCTGGCTCAATCGGGTCATAATGCACTGCCAGTCTCTGCTCAGCCGAGTCATAGTGTACTGCCAGTCCCGAAGAGAGCAACCTGGTTGAGACAAGGTCCAATCCAGCTGGGTCATTTTGTCAGCTTCAATCCATAGGCTTATAAGCCGATGGAACCAAACCCCATCCCAGTCGGGTCACCTCTATTTTGTTATGAAGATTTGAGATTCCTGTCTTATTTTTTGTATTTTTTTAAATGTGATTTAAGAAATATAAAATCCTTTAATAATTTACTCAAGTGACCTATAATGGTTGGATTGTTAGTAGCTAATATATATTGAATCATATTGACGTTCAAGGTGAAGATCATAGGGATATATTTCCTTCTAATAATTTCATAGAGTAAAACAAATCACCCTTAAGATGCCCAGAGTTTCAAGTTGATGGATTTTTGACTTCTTTATAAGGGTCTGAGAATTGTGAAGCCATGCTTCAGGACCTAAATTATTCTGAAAATTGTAATTGGGTTACATAAAAGAATCTTGGCACGCGAGATAACTAATAGTCCACCCAGGTTCTTTAACTATTTTAAGTAGTATAATCTTAAGTTTCATATTTTAGTATGGGAACTGTACTGAATTTTTATGCTAGTAATTTAATCATACTATGTGGCATATTGTTTATATAAATCTCAGCTTGAAATTCAACAAGTATGTTGTGAAAGTTTAATTGAATGTTCTCTGCCTCTAACAAGTCTATAAGCGTATATACACATAAAAATAAATATTTGTTCTGTCCGGCTTATGATAGCTTGAAGGTCTATTTGATAAATGGTTAGATCTAAACCTACAAGTTCTATTGCTAAACAAGTTAGGCATGCATGGGACTTATTGCAACTGCTTCTGTGACACATTAGGCTCTTCTGAATTTTGATGTATAACACCTTCTGAGCTATGAATTGTGGGGTCCAAAACTCCTTCTACTTAGCACTCATTAGGGGTGTCTCCTACATGCTCTGAACCTATTTTTCAAAGTGTTTCAATATTGGTAGGTGGTTGTATATTTATATAGATGAGTACTACCTACATATGATTGGTTGAGTAATGCACATATATACTTAAGTTATTAGTTGGTAGTCTCTTTTTAAACACGAATGATGGCTTTTGTCTTGATAATCTTCCATATGCCACCTTAGACAATAATCCGATGCTTGATAAAGTTTATTTTATCATGATCTTTATTTGTTAAGACCTGTTAACATCTCATTCAGGTTTCATTAATACTGATGAAGCTTAAATAACTACCATAACCAGGATACTTTTAATTATCTATGAATTTATGTATTATAGGTTTTGATGATTTCTTTTGGGTTATCTCTTATTAAGCTTTATTCATGGCATGGACTTACATCTGTGCAGTTTTAGAGTCAGGACATCGATGGTTGGCCAACTTAGAAGTTTAGGATGTAAGCTTATAATACTTTCTTTTGTATTTGTCCAGTAGTGCAAGATAATTTCATTAATTATTGTTAGATAAATCTGAAATTATTTGATAGTTGGTTCCTGCCTCCGATACCCTTATATGGGGTATTAGGGCATGTCAATTTTATTGGTATGAGAACACAATTTGGGCGATTCTAGCCTAACCAGAGCTTCAGTGATTTATATTTATATGCGTCAGTTAAGTGTTGTGTGGTTGGCCAACCGTGGGTTGTCCCAATTCTTCCTTCTATCCTTGTCCTGATATAGGTTCTAGTATAGCAGTAGTTGAGTATGTGTTTACTATTAATTTGATTGAACTAAATCCTTTTCTCCTATTTTGACCTGTTCTTTATATTACTTTTGAGAGGTTATATTTCGTTTAAGATAAACTAATCTCAGTTTAAACAGTGGGTTATGCTATTTAAGTTGTAGAAAGTGAGGTATTCTGGTAGTTGTGTGTATATTTAATAATAATGTACCTATTTCTACCGATTTTAACTTGATTATAAAATAGGAGATTAGGAAATAACAGAGATTGTAGGATTGGCATCTTACTTTCAGATATATGCTAAAACTAGATTTATGAAGATTCCTTATAGAGAAATTAAGAAAGAATTCTGTAGTGTAGTTAACGATGAATCTGCTAAATTAATGACCTGTGGAAATAATCTAGTTTTGAATTATGGATTAGATAGACAAGTATTATCTTGTTAAGGATCTTTTTTCTATTTACTTATTTATGCAGTTCGGATTTCAAGGGTTCGACATCTTATGGAACTTACTCTAGAATATTAGTTGGTGTAATCTCAACATTGTGAGACTGTAAGAAACCATGAAGGGTTACACAACTCAATTAGCTTTGTACTGAGTTTTAATTGGGCAAAATGAAAGATTTAATATGTTTATTGGGAAATTGTTTGAACATTTATTAAGGATATTTTGCAAATTTTCATGATTTTACAGTATTGTGTGGAATAACGTTAATTGAGTTAAGAAAATGAAAGATTTTGTGTCTCATTATAGGAATTTCTGAGTAAGGGTTTTATATTATATAATCAGTTAGGTTGCATGCTATCGACTGTCCAGTTAATTATATTTGAATTAGATATTCTAGTGAGTATGGACAAGTATTGTTATAGATTTAATTTATGATTTTATACTTTCTTAAAAAAAAGTAAGAACTGATGAATTTGTTAAACCATAACATTTCCTATCTTTTAGATGAAGGTATCTAATGAGTAAATTAGCAAAGTGGTTTGTAAGGGAAGTAGCTACTTTCATAATGAACCTTTTTTGGTTATTGACTACTGATTCAAAGGTCCTGATGAAAAAAAAAAGATTTTAGACTGTTTTAAATATTGCTTTATTATATAAATATTTTCTTTCCAAAGAAATTGTTTGTGATATAAGGTTATTGACTACTGATTCAACCATTGGTATAATATCCTATGAGATATTATATGGTAAAGAATATAGAATTCTAATATGATTCGTGAAGATTAAAACAATTGGTGATCAGTTGGCACTGTGAAGAGAACCTAAAAGGAATGATATAATATATGTATGTCATATATATGTTACCGTTCCATTTTTTATCACCTTTATGCAAGTGAGTTATATTTGAAACACATTCTATGACTGATTTAAAGGTTTAAGAACTGAAGTGATTGTGTGAACACTTATTAAAAATTATTACTAATCCTAAATTTATGTATATACTTCGAAAGAAATTTCTTTTATTATTCCAGTTATAAATGCTTGGATGGTGAGAATGATTTTGATGGCACGCACAATCTAAAAATAGTTTATCAAGCTGAATCTCTTGAAACCGTTGAACTTGAATTTTGCATGTATTGTATGATAGATTATAACTTGTTGAACAGAGGAACATGGATTGTTATACATGTTGAATGCTAAACTTTCCGTCTCTAAGGAATATGGATTCTGCATGAATCTTTTTTCTAATTTTCCCGTGTAGTATTATTTTTAGAAATTGTCTGTAACTATATGTTATTGAATTCAATGCTACTCTGAATGGGGAGGCTCATGCCTGTATCATTCGGAATTTGGTTTTATTTACAACATTTTATTAAAATTTTCAGTTGGGACTTATTGTACGAAGTAGGGCCTGGTTCCTATCATAGTAAAAGTACACGTGTTACCTTTAGTCTTATTTCCATAAATATCATGCAATTTGTGTTTTTACCAAGCTACTTTAGTTTGGTTATAAGTTAGGTGGGGTTTGATCTGTGAGTCTTGATATCTAAAACATTTAACAGCTATTTCTATGACACTAATTAGTGTTCTCTATTCGATACTTAAGCATCTTTTGATCCAATTTATAATTTTGAGACTTGTTATCTCTTCTGTGATACCTTTAAGGTATCTTTTGTGACACTAGTTGGTGTCATTTGCTCGATACCTCAGTATCTTCTGATTTAATTTATAATTTTGAGACTTATTATCTCTTTTGTGACACTACAATGTCTTCTGAACATTGGTACTATGGTGCCTTCTGATATAAGGTATACGAGGTTATTACCTCCTTTGTTCGATGCTCAATAAGAGTATCTTTTACTCTATAACTATTCTGATTTAATTCTGAAAAAATGATGCCTCTGTTTGGTATTTTTTGTTTTTAACTTTTCTTGTCTGTTACCTCATAAATGTAACAAAAAGATTATTGATTTATTAACGGATATTATTGTTAAAATTAATGATTGTATATAGTTAGTGTACATTTAACATAGTTAAGATATATGTGAAATTGAGTGTATAATGATGGTAATGCTATATATATGTGTGATGGATGAGACATGATGTGTATAGCTGATGCGTTACAAGTTAGTTAAATACGAAGTATAAGTTATGTTTATAACTAAGTGATTCTGATTCCCGATATAGGATACGTAGGAAGTTTGGAATTTTTATTTTAAGTCCGAACCAAATATTGGACGTATTGTTAAGTATTTGAGAGTTAGTGGCAACTCTAGGAAAGTTAACCGAAGTGGAGCTCTTGAGCACTTTTGCCTCGTATAAAATGAATTATATGTCTAGTTGACGTATGCAAATATAACTAAGTAGTTGACATGTGTACAAAATAAGTGTACACATAGTTCTGTGGAGGGAAATTTTTATAGGTGAATAGTGTATTTATGTTAGTAGCCTTAAATAACGATAGTGTGTGGTGGTTAGGATAAGGTAACTATTTCGATTGACACATTATTATTAAGCGTTGCTTAGCATTTGATTTATTTCTTAAGCAGGTTGCAATGGAGATGGTCGAAAGGCTATGGTGTTAACATTTACGAAAAGTTTCCAAAAGTGTAGATTAGACCATAGAATTTCTTATATATTATGTAATCACCTAAAATGTGTATTTAATTAATTATTTCAAGATTTATGTAAACAAAATTGTATTTATTATAAAGAGTTAACATTGTTGTTATAAAGTTTCTTATTAATGTTACTTGAGTAGATTTTAATGTTAGAATATCGTATCAGATAGCTGTGACACCTATAAATACTCCTAGGGGGCATTAAAGCATTACACACTATAAAAGAAAATTGCAAAATAGCAATGAAAATTCGCGATAATAATGAAATTCGTTGCTAAATGTACCATACAGTGATAACTTTGTGACAAAAAATAAATTTCATCATAAATATTGAAAGATTTGGTGGAAAAATAAATATTGCAATAAATTAGCGAGAATAAATTTTTATTGTTGCTAATATCAGACGCCAAAATTTTAGTACAAAAAATTGGGACAAAAAAAGCAATGTTGTCGCTAATTATCAAGAACAGTGTTGTATCTAATTAGCGACAACAATGTTGTCACTGATTTACCTCTATAATGCTTCCATTCATATAACTATATTAGCTAGAACATTTGTGTCACTAATTGGCAACAATACTGCTGTAGCTAAATTGACGACAACATTCGTTGTCGCTAATTCGCGAGAACGGGATTGTAGCTAATTGGTGACAATAATATTGTCGCTGATTTAACCCTATATTAGTTCCATACATATGACTATATTAGCTAGAATATTTGTGTCGCTAATTGGCAATAACAATGTTGTCATTGATTTAACCCTATATTAGTTCCATACATATGACTATATTAGCTAGAACATGTGTTGCTAATTGGCGATAATATTATTGTAGCTAAATTGATGACAATATTTATTGTCCCTAATTAGCGAGAACGGGATTGTAACTAATTGGCGATAATAATGTTATTGTTGATTTAGTCCTATATTAGTTCTATACATATGACTCTATTAGCTAGAATATTTATATTGCTAATTGGCGATAATACTATTGTAGCTAAATTAGAGAAATATTTGTTATCTTTAATTATTGAGAACGGAATTATAGGGATTGTAGCTAATTGACGACAATAATATTGTAGCTAATTGATGAAAATTGATAAAAAATTAGCTACAATATTTTTCCTAGCTAATATATGGAAACCTATTTTTATTTGAGCCGGATGGGCATTGATTTTAGCTGCTAGTCTATCTCCAATAACACCCTCTCTCTTTTTCTATCTATCTACGCAACCACATCTCTCATTTTTTTTTTGATCTCCGGTGCTCTCTTCGTTACATCAATCTCCACTAGCCATTTCCATCAGCAAAATTGTCACGAGTGCCACGATTTCTCATCCCTATTAAGGTATTGTTTTGCTTTTTAAATTTTTTTTTCTTTGTTAAAGCTCGAGTTTTTTTCTTGAATGTTAGGTATTTTTTTTTGCTTTTGTTACTGATTTTTCTTCATTCGTCCCCCTTCCTTCGTGTCTCTGTAGAAAATCCCTTCAAAATCTTAATAAAAAAGCAAGCTTGTGTCTTCATTTCATATTTATTCTAATACCCAACAACTCCATCGGTGATTAGGCCAAGTCTAGAAGAGACGTGATTGATTGGCTCAGCTCCATCGTTTCAGGTACAATTGACAAGAAAGGTTCTCTTTTTTATTTCTTCCTTAGAAGCAAAATGGATATTTTTTATTTTAATTTTTGAAAGTTTTCAACTTTTTGAGGTTCTAGGTTTTTGTTTTTTTGGCATAATTGTTCTCATAGATCCAACCTATTTATGGCATGGTTATAACTCCTGAAATTCCCTCAAAACCCATGAATTCATGCTCGCAAGAATCTAACGCCATGATTGCAGGTTCTTTTTTCTTTTTTGTTTCTCCTGTTCTTGTATTGTGTGGGTCCTCTCGAATTTCAATCTAATCCATAAAAGTTAGAATCTTAACACTGTGAATTTAGTGTTGTAAGTTTAATAATTAGTGCATTTTTTTTTTATTTGAAAATTATGATGTAGCTAGTTTCTTGATTATAGTGTTATGATGGCAGTTTGTTCCATTTAAGTTGTGTCTATTCAATTTAACTTAATATCATGTGTGGTTTGTAGCTTATACAATATTGCATGCTACTGCATTGATGATGCTAATACTTATTTTCATGGAGAGTCTAGTGTCCTGAATTGTACTTTTTTGTACAGATTTTTGTTGATTTTGATCCTGTGCCAATAGCAAGTGCTTCTCTGGCTTAAGTTCATGTTGCTCAGACAACTGATGGCCAAAAAGTTGCTGTGAAGGTTTCTTTTCTGTCACTATAAGCAAAATTAAGTTTCTAGGTGGAATTAAATTTGATGTCATTTATATGAGTATTTAGGCAAAACTTTGCGATATAATCTTTTGGATATTCAGGTTCAGCACACTCACATGACAGATACTGCGGCTGCAGATCATGCTAGTGTGGAATTGACAATGAACACCCTGCACTGGCTTTTCCCTTCTTTTGACTACAGGTGCTCTTTTTATAGTTTCTTATTTAACTAGATTGGAATTAAAGGTGAATTTGGTGGAATGAAGTTTAATATTGATTGTTTAGTGCCACCATAAGTTTGGCTATTTCTCGGACATCTGGCATCTAAGGATGCAATGAAAAAGTCAAGTGCACTCAAATTTCGGTTTTATATGAGGATGCAACTTTGTTCTGTTTACATTCACAGACATGCCTTTCTTCTTTCTACAGTAACTGTATAATATTTGGTTATGAGCAGCTGGTGCTAAGTGAAATTTCCTTGCTTCCATGTGCAGATGGTTGGTTGCTGAAATGCGTGAGAGTGTGCCAAAGGCAAGTTAGTTTAACATTTCTTAACCCTTTCTTTTTGTAATTTTTAAGAGTTTTTGTTTGTGGGCAAGTCTTTTTAAAAGTATTTCCATACAAACTTTGATGAATGTCTATCTATTATATAAAATCTGACTGTAGTTTTTAATGATGCTAAGTTTGACTAATAATAATTTATGTTCCTTATTGTTCCTAATTGTATTATCCACATGGTAATAAAATGTAGTTCTGCAGTGCAATTGTTATATAGAAGATTGATTGGTGATATACCTAGTACACGTTGCTTCTGTTATCTCTTTACATGCTTTTTGTGAATTCAATGTTATGGACATTAATCAGCAATGCATGTAACCTTCAGGAACTAGATTTTTTGATTGAAGCTAAGAATAGCGAGAAGTGTGTCCACAATTTTTAGAAGCTGTCCCCTCATATTGCCGAATATGTCTATGTACTAAAGGTTTTTTGGAATTTAAGTACATCAAAGTTGCTGGTCATGGAATTTATGGATGCTGCACATGTGAATGATGTAAAGGGCATTCGAGGACTTAGAATTCAGCCTCATGAAGTTGCAAAATTGGTAAGTTAATGATGGCCTTGATATGACAGGATTTGTTTGATAGGAAATTGCATGGTCGATAGCAATTGCTGCCTTCAGTGGTTTACCCTTTGAAAGAAATCATATATGGTAGGGTCCTGGAAAGAGTATTTGGATATGGTTCAAAATTTATCATTTTGCAATAAGACAGCCAGTCATTATATATAAATTGTTCTACTCTTGCTTGGCAGTCAGAACTTTATCCATTTTCTATTTATTATACATACCCTACTATACCAGCTTTTTGTAAAGCAAAGAAATAAATAGCTTGAGTATGGACATATTGTTGTGACATTAGTTAAACATTACTATTGATCTTGTACAAGGTCGAGAAATTATTCTCAAGCAAATAATTTTTGAAAATGTCAAATATATGTATAATCTGCATAAAGCCAACAGATTTTTGAGCTACAACTTCTGACTCTAGGTTGCCTGTGATAGTAATTTTGCTTACATGCACTTTTTATTTTTCAGGTCAGTCAAGCTTTTGCTGAGATGATGTTTAAGCATGGGTTTGTGCACTGACCCACATGCTGCTAACTTGCTAGTCCACCCCATGCCTTCTAGTAATAGAAGCATTTTAGGTATTTTATGCTGAATTGCCATCTATGATCTCTCATATGTTTCCACTTACCCTACCATTTAAAATTTTAGTTTTATTTTTGCAATAATTAAATTGCATTTTGATTTAGATATCATGAGCTAAAATGCAAGAAGACTGCATTTATCTTATCTGACTTTCTAGAGTCTGTAATGGAGGAGGTTTTGTATAGTGGGACACTTTTTATTTTTATTTTGTCTTTGCCATGATTAGACTGGTAAAACTGTTAAGAAGTAATTAACTGCAGGTAGTTTACTATACGTTGTTTCATCTATAATTGTCTAGGTCTTATTTTACTAAAACTGGGCACATCTGTTAGTCAATTGTGATGCAAACTCTGAAAACTTTTAATGGATTCACTTAAATTGAATTTCAATATTTTTTGAATACCAATATTTGGTTTTATATTTTTTCTTGAAAAAAAAGGAGAAAAAGAAGAAGAAGAAAGGAAGTGCAAAGTTTATTTATTTTGAATACCAATATTCACTATAAGAAAATGTTAAAATAGCAATGAAAAAATAACAATGGAATAATTTCCGTTGCTAATTTAGTAATGGAATACCAATTCCATTGCTAATTAGCAACAAAAAGCTAATTTCGTTGCTAAATTTAGTTAAAATTTTTTTATTTAGCAACGGAAATAAAAATGGTTATTTTTCTTTGTTAAATATGGAGAAAAGTTTTAGTGTTAAAATTTAGCAACAAAATTTTGCAACAGAGCTCTTATTCCGTGGCTAAATATGACGCCAACAGATCGCACAAAAATTTTCAGTAGGAAAAATAGAAATGGAAACCTATTTCGTTGCTAAAATAGCAACGGAATTTATTTTTCATTGTTGTTTTAGCAGTGAAAAAGGTTTTCGTTGCTATTTTCGATACTGAAAATTTTAAAGTTTTCTAAAATAGCAATGGAATAATATTCTGTTGCTAAAATAGCAATTGAATTTATTTTCCGTTGCTATTTTAGCAACAGAATAATATTCTGTTTTTTATTTTTCCTATTGAAAATTTTTAAGATTCTCCTAAATAGCAACTGAATATTTTTTCCGTTGCTATTTTAGCAATCCAATTAATTTTCGTTGCTAAAATAACAAAGGAAAATGAATTCGGTTGCTATTTTTCCTATTGAAAATTTTTAATGTTCTCCTAAATAGCAATTGAATATTTTTTTCGTTGCTATTTTAGCAATCAAATTAATTTTCGTTGTTAAATTAGCAACGGAAAAAATATTCGGTTGCTATTTAGGGGATCTTAAAAATTTTCAATAGTGAAAGTAGCAACCGAAACCTATTCCGTTGCTAAAATAGCAACGAAAATTGGATTCGGATGCTATTTTAGCAACAGACTAATATTCGGTTGCTATTTTTCCTATTGAAAATTTTTAAGGTTTTCCTAAATAGCAATGGAATATTTTTTCCGTTGCTATTTTAGCAACCGAATTAATTTTCGTTGCTACGTTGCTATTTTAGCAACCAAATTAATTTTTGTTGCTAAAATAGCAACAGAAAAAATATTCCGTTGTTATTTATGAGACCTTAAAAATTTTCAATAGTGAAAATAGCAACCGAATTCTATTTCGTTGTTAAAATAGCAATGGAAAATAGATTAGGTTTCTATTTTAGCAAAGGAAAAATATTCGGTTGCTATTTTTCCTACTGAAAATTTTTAAGGTTCTCCAAAATACCAACTGAATATTTTTTTATTGTTATTTTAGCAACCAAATTAGTTTCCGTTGCTATTTTAGGTACCTTTAAAATTTTCAGTAGCAAAAATAGTAACGGAAAAAAAATTTCGTTGGTATATTAGCAATGAAAGGATTTTTCGTTGCTGATTCGGAATTGAAAATTTTTATTTTTATTTAAAAAAATTTAAGGCAATTAATATGATTGTAGTTGTGGACCCGTTACTCTATGAAACCGTTAACATAAATAATTTTTTAATAATAAATATAGGGAAGTGAAGATAAAAAAAACTCTTAAAAAGATAAGAAATACGATTTGCTATATTTTTAATTGTTGACTTGTTCTTTGCGTCAATAGATTTTTCAAAAGTAAAATTCGACGGATTGTTTCTTTTTTCTGTTTTTAAATGCAAATTAAATTTTCATTAATAAAATAAAATATATGTATTCAAAGTTTAAACTATAAATAAAATTACAAAATATATGTAATTTAAAAAATTAGTAAAATTATTAGAATCTATATTTTAATATCTTATATTAAAAAAAAATGAAAACTTTCGAAAAAAAATAATAACCTTCACGATAAGATGATAAATTTGCATAAAAAAATTTAATAATAATATTTTGTGGTCAAACACTAAAAGCACCAGTTTCTAACTTAATTAAATTTTTTATTCAGCAAATAATTTATATAGGCTAACTATAAAAAATATAATGTATTCGTTTTATAATTTTTGTTCACTTTTATTTTTTACATATATTAAGAAATTATGTTTATTACTTATATATCCCTAACTCTTCATCTTCTCCTCTTCTGCCGTTCATAAATGCCTTATCCTCTAGGATTCTTCATCGGTGACCTGACCTCCAAATAGAAACTTGCTAATCTTATCTGATGGCTGGTGAGAGCGGTGTGTAGAGGAAGTAGCCGGAGAGGCTGGCGGAGGAGCCTCCATCCACATGAGGAGATCGGCGGTGGAAGAGTTTGGCTTTCTCACAGGTGTGTTTCTCTCCATTTCTTCTTCTTTGGGTTTTGAAAACCAGCGTGCGCCTTGTGATGGGTGAGTCGTGTTCTTTTCTTAGTAGTGTGCGGGTTTACTGTTTTGAAAGTCTGAAGCTTGACATGTGTTTAAATTTGAGTTTGACATGGAGTTCAATGGCTCCGAGCAACCCAAAAATTACGATCGCAGAAAAGGAATTCTAGGCGACAATGGAGGGCGGGAACATTTTGAAGTAGCAGTATGTACCTTTTACTTTCCTGTTTCTCAACTCAGTTTCTATACCTTTACATTGCAATTTATTCTGTTTGCTGTACTTCTTAGCTCTGCATTTTTCGTTTTATTTCTAGAGGTATCTACTACATTCGACTTCTATTTGATAATGAAGCTGGCATGATTGGCTGAAAAGAAAAGCATTTATCATGCATATAAGTTGTGTGAATGTGACATGCGTCTCCTGTTTTCCATTTCTGTTAGGAGTTGCCTTCAATATGGAAAATGAATTGAGCTTAACTATAGGGGAAGTGCTTGTGCTTTCTATCTGCTTGTCTCTTTTCTCTTTTTTATTTCATCCATGTTCTGTCATTATTTTCTGGATTAGGTATGTGCCTATGAAAGTATGCAAGCTGGTCTATATAGACTTAAGCATTTGGGAATTACAAGGCTGACACTGCCAACTAGTGTTTCAACGGCTCTGAGCCAGCTTCCTGATGAAGCAATAGCTCTTGCTGCTGCATCACATATAGAAAGGGAATTGCAGATCACTCCGTGGAGCCTGAGCAGCAATTTTGTTGCTTGTACCAACCAGGTAAGAGTTTTCTTGTGTTGATTTTTGAAATTTAATGCTTCTAGAAATTGTCTTTTAAGGTTGGCACAACTACCTCCTACTTTCTGAACACTTGTGTCCGCACTATCCAGTAAGATGCTAATTTCTGAGGATCTTGATAGAAGAAATTAGATATATGTAGTGGTGGCATTATTGGTCACTAATTTTCATTGTTCTGCATAAAAAATTACTTTGATTTTTGGCTGTTGGGTTGGCGCATGGATTTGTAAAAATTTGTCAGCTCATTAGTTGAGATGCAAGCAATATAGAAAAAGGGGGCTTGTGCTAGAATCCTACTGCATAGAGGAGCATTGTCGCTAAATATGTTCAAGTGAACAAGCAGCATCAGAGGTAAAAGTTGACCCAACAACAATCAGCAAGTATGCACGTGGCCAAAGAATGTCATTTCTTCAGCTGCAGCAACAGACGAGAGAAAAGTGTCAAGAAATTTGAGATCATCAAGTTCAGTCTTTGTCAGCAGTTGATGGTGATGAAAATGAGAGTGATTCTGAGGCAAATAGTGACCTGGATTCCTTTGTTGGAGACTTGGAAAATTTGCTTGATGCAGAGGAATGTGAAGGGGATGAGAGCAACTATGAATCCAAGCATGACAAAGCTGATGGTGTCAAGGGGCTAAAAATGAGAAGACGCCCATCACAAGCTCAGGCGGAGGACATTGAAGATGAAGCTGCTGAGGCAGCAGAACTGTGCAGGTTGCTCATGGATGGTATGTATTATTTGTTACTTAGTATTTCAAATTTTTGATATGCATTTAGTTTTCTGCCACTAGTGGAATACATGTGAGAATGCAACTGGGAGATACATTATGTTTTTGACACATTGTTAAATGCAACTGTACTGCAGATGATGAGGCTGAGATGAAGAAGAAGAAGAAAACTAAAATTGTGGGGGTTGAGGCTGCAGATTGTTGTGTCCATCGAAGCTTTTCTTTTCCCAAAAATGAATATATTAATAATAAAAACAGAAATCTAGTTTAAAGGTTTTTGTTGAAGAAGTTGCTTTCAATGTGTATTGAATACATTACTAGTATACAGCCACTAGATATACTGTGTTATGCAATCTATGATGTGCTTTTGTCCTACTTGCTATCTTTACATAACTGTTTCATGTCTTTATTTCTCAGAAGCTCCTGCAACTTCCTAGAATTTTAGGATGTATTGAAGTTTGGGACTTTCTTAGTGTTGATTCTCAGGTTTACATTTTCTTCTGGCTTCTTCATCAATTATATTTTCTTTTTATTTATGAAGAGCATCAATATTGGGTGTGAGTTGGGGTAGTTATTTGGGTGTTTCTCATTTTGGTGTTATTTATTTATTTATTTATTTCTCTTTTTCTCTTAATGAATTCTGGAATGCAGACATATGTGTTTTCAAATTCCTTTTCTATCATCGAAACTTTGTCAGGTGAGGCAAGTTAACTTGAGAATGTAATATTTTTCTTGGATTTTCTTTCTCTATTTTTGATCATTCCTGTCTTTGTTTTTTGCCCTTGGATTTTTAGTCGATCTTGAGGACAAAATGGTGGATGTTATTTTCCTGCTACAAGATGGTGGAGTTATTTTCCATCTACAAGATGGTGGATGGATCAGGTACTCTATGCAAAAAGCTATTCTGATATGATTTTACCATCACTTAAATAGAATTAGGCCCTACTGTGATTGGTTACTGCGAGTTGCTAAAAGCTAATTTTTATGCACTACTGGAGGAAAGTGTTTTGGGTGGCAAAACAGATTCTTCAATTAGGAATGGGGGATGCATTTGATGATTGGTTGATAGAAAGAATCCAGCTTCTCCGTACAGGTTCTGTTGTTGCTTCAGGGATCAAGCGGGTTGAGCAGGTGTCTATTGTGCTTGTTAATTTGCATTTTAATTTTTTTTAAAACTTGATGTTGCTTGATAGTGGGGAAAATGCTACAAAACGCCTTTATTTTATTTTTCTTGAAGGAAGTTAATTTGAAGGAAGCTATCTTGTTTTTCTTTTGCTAAGGCCCTATTTTCTATCGGTTTGGGCTCTGACAATTTTTGTTGGTGCTAAGAATAATTGCGGAAGAATTTTTGGTTTAGCTTCAATTGCAAGCACTTTCCATTCGAATACCTTTGCATCATCTATAGCTGTTTGTAGTAAGCGGTGTGAATTTTCTCAGAAAGTCATTCAGCTTGAGACCGCACTCACCATGTTGATGGATACTGTAACCTAGCTAAAGAATCAGGTTGAAGATTTGGAAACCAGGGGTACTCAGCAGCCGGATCATCCTTTTTCACCTTCACCACCTAATTAACTTAGATTTGTAATTTTTAATTATTGATACATGACTTTATGTTGTTTTTGTTATAGTTTTCATGGATTATTACTTTACAGTAATATAATATATTTTAAGGATTTTAATTATCGTGTATTACAATTTTTATATTATATTATCAAGAAGAATATTTTCTTAACTTGATTGAAACTAAAATATTATGTCAAGCTATCATAATTTTTTATTTAAAAAATAGCAACAGAATCGTATTTCGATTGCAAAAATTTTCAACCGTATATCAAAGTGGTTGCTATAAAATAGCAGCGAAATAAACATTTCATTGTTATTTTTAGCAACGAGAAATGATTTCGTTGCTAATTTTAACCAATTCACTGAAATTATCTTGGTTAAATTTAGTAATGGAATTTGTTTTTGGTTGCTATTTTTAGCAACGGAAAATGATTTGGTTAGCTTTTGTCATCTCAAAATATAAACATATCCAATGCCTGTTCCTCAATTAACCCTTTTCAGTGCAAAGTTTATTTATATTTTGATTGGCAATGCTTATGACATAAACTCCTCCACACAAAGCTCTTCTCTTTAAAGCTTTTGTAGTCTGTAATATGTAGTTGGTTAATCAAATCCTCATACTCCCATTTTTTTTTTTTACTTTTGCATAGGCAAGAGAAAGCCACGATTAATTCTCTTGGACCATAGACTTTACAAAGAACTTGACTTCAATACCAAATTTAATTATGCTTCTCTTTGGATGGTAAATTCTTGCTTGATTGAAAGCATACCCTTCTCATTCTTTTTTTGCATTTTACATTGTCTATGGCTAAAGGCTGACATTTTTGTGTATGATTTTACCATAGGCACTGATATTTGTTGATGCAAATTCAATAAAGGAAAATAGTGTTAAATTGGGTGCTGGAGAAGATCTATATGCTTTATTTGCTGGGATTCTCACCATGAGACCCTGGAATAGGGTTGTTGACCCAACTGTTGATCATTTGTTCATACAAGGCAATGACGGTGAGTGTTTAGAACTACAGGTCTATTTGGTTGATGCTTTCTTCTACTTAGTATTATAATTTTTTCACATACTATGCTTTGAGTTGTTATGGCATAGATTCTCAATGCTTTGCTGCTTTTTGTAGATGTATGCATCTTAGTATTTCCCTCAAATATCATAACTTTTAAGGAGGTTGCCTTGTGTAATTTTGTTAATGCTTAAGACAAATGACTATTTAGGAGTAGTTAATAATTCTCTAGTACTATCTAATGCTCATCCTCATTGTTGTTATCTATTCTCTTGGAGACTTGCATATTATCATGGAATCGAATAAATGGAACATATTCTTAAACAAATGATCTAGAAATCCCCTTAACATTAATTCTTTCGTAGATCATAGACATATATATATATTCTTTCCTTATCCATTACCCATCCAAATAGAAATGAAATGGCACAAATAATATAGCAGGCTTGATTGCATCCTCTTTTTGAAGGATTTTAGGCTATGACTATGTTGTATCATCATTCCATCATAGTTTTTGGTAGTTAGGTAAAAACATTGGAGAAGCACAACCTACATACTGATAAATCCCCAATACTATTAGCTATAAAGCGTGACATAGATAGGCGGTGTTGTCTGCTTGCTTTATTTGATTGTAATTAGTTTTATGTGCATAGATTGAGGAATTGTCTGTTCGATTTTTAACTATAATTTTGCTTGATAGTCAAAGTATTTTGAACTATTTGATTCATTTAGTTGCACCACAAACAATTGCAGGGCTCTTCGCTTGAGTCATTTTTTATTATTGGAAAAGTTTCATCAGAGGCAGTTTTTGAGGCAAAGAAGTCACAAAGGAAATCCTTCTTAAGCATGCTAGATATATGGTTGGAGGAAATCTTGTTAGATGCTCGGCTTTTGGGAATGCAGATCGCATTATGGCTTTTGCGTCTTAGGAGAGCTTTGACTGGTTGAAGCTAGAAATCATTACCAAATTCACCTCCAAAGATCTAGTTTCTTTGACATTTTCTTCCAGCCAAGTAAGCCCACATTTTTTTATTCTCTATTCTTCACATAAAATGATATACTGCAGATGATTTTGGACACAAATGATTTAGAAGGATCAAATAGAGACCATTAAATTTTAATATGATGGTTAAGGTGTGATTCAATTTTGAGTCAAATTAACCCACAACTATTCATGAAGGATCTAATTAACCTATCTTTTTAACTTTCTTAATACCAAAGTCTTCAAAAATATAATTTTCCAAGTTGAAAACTTGAGCCAATTTAACTTAAAATGAGTACTTATAAGTTGAATTGACTTGTTAATTAAATTATTTGGAATTAGATCTTCACATAGAAGATGGAATCATTGAAACTTTCTTTACATTATTATTAGTATTTTTTTCAGAAGTTGAGTTGGAGCCTTTCATTTCCTATGCATCTGATTTGCCAATAAATTAAGCTTTTGTTGATGTGATTCATGATGGGGTCCCATCTCCTTTCTGCCCATCGCAATTAGTTGATCATTTTCCATTCCTGAACCCCTGTTCACTTCACTAATTGGTTCGGGTGTCTGGAAAAATTTTGTTTTCAATTTTTAATTTTTTTCTTAAAAATAAAATCAAAATATGTTCGGTAGGTTTATTTTTATTTTGATATTTACAAAAATTTTAAAAAGTTATTTTTGTACATGGATAGAGATATGAGGCCGTCTAGATATTGTCAAGATATCAAAACGAAATTCAAAAAATAGATGTTGTGGTGATGAAGATACAACTTTCTTATCATGTCATCACTACAAGAAAAATATAATTTAGCAACGAAAAAATACCAATTTTTCATTGCTAAAAACAAATAGCAACGGAAATTAGCAACGAAATTTTTCGTTGCTAATCCGGCGGTTGCTATTTTTAGCAACGAAAATCAAATTCCATTGCTAAATTCAACCAACTCATTTTTGGTTAATTGGTAAATTTTAGCAATGGAACTTAATATTTCGTTGTTAATTTTAGCAACAGAATTTAATTTTCCGTTGCTAAATTTAGGAATGGAAATGTTATATTTTCCACAGCTAATTTTAGCAATCAAAATTCATACATAAATTTCCATCGGTAATTGTCGTTACTAAATGTAGCCATTGAAATCATCAAAATTTTGAGGATCTGAATAAAATTTTAATTTCAATCTAAATTGATTAGTAATTAAAAAATATAATGCAATTAACTTAATTATAACATAGTATAATCCATAGTATGAATAAGAAATCCATAAAAAATTAACATAAACTCAGTATCGATACCTAAATAATATAGTAGAATCTATAAAAATCAATATATAGAAATACAACTCAAAATCAGTACCAATACGTAAATATTACAAATATAAACTATGTAGTTGGTGAAGGCAGACGATCTGGTTGTTGAGAGGTGTCCTTGTTTTTCAACTCTTTCACCTCATTCTTCAGTTGGATTACAGTATTGAGCAACATACTGACAATATTCTCAAGCTGAATGACTATCTCAGAAGGTTCAGAACGCCTACTACAAACAGCTGTGGTTGATGCAGAGGAATGCGAATGGGATGTATTTGCAATTGATCCTAAGCCAAAAATCCTTCCTCGGTTATTCTTACCACCAACTACATCAAGAAATATCCGACTTTCATCCACATTTTCAGAGATTTGTCGCTGTTGAGTGAGTGTATCTTGTAATTGCTCCTATAATTACAATAGTTACAATGAATTAACTATATTTCAGTAAATAATTAATATACAAATATAAATTTAACGTACATTGAGTTGTCTGCAATGGACATTAACAAATGTCTGACTATCATGCTTTTTTGTATGGGTGTACATAAAAACTTCAGGATATGTTGGCCTCTTACCTAAGGACTTTTCCTGCATAACCAAATAAACTAACGATTATAAAAAATTCAGCAGAATTTCCTTTAAATTTAAGATATTTACCTCATGTGAAATGAAAAACTTATCTAAAAAATGCATCATTATCAAACATTATCATTATCAAACATCATCATTATCCAACATTATCATTGTCGAACATTATGAAACATTATCATTGTCCAACATTATCAAACATTATCATTACCTCCATTGACATAGAAATTTACATATATTAAATCATCATTATCCAACAGTATCAAACATTATTCTAAATTAATACATTGAAACATTATTCTAAATTTCTTAAAATTCAAATACTTACCAATTTATCTGCATGCTCATGATGGCTCAAAGTTCCTTCAGTGTGCACCGCTAAACTCTCTCCATCTGAACATCCTCGTCTATTTGAAGAATCTCTCTGAAATGGCAATTGCTTCAGGTGATGCCCAGTATTCCTGCCAACGACCCCATATTTCTTCAAAAATAAAAGAAGGTCGTTCACCACTCTTGTGTAATTTAGCAACAAATTCTTTATATTGTTGACGAGCACGCTTTTTCCAAACTTGATAAATGACACCATTAAATTTTGCATCCCAAAAAAATTCTTTCTGAAAAAGAACATAATTTAATTAATGTAAAATACAATAGATATGCCATTAATCTATGAAATCAGCTATTTCATCACAAATAATATAATTTGCTTTTTTACCTTAAACTCTTGATAGTAAATATCTCTTGTCTGTAGAGAGAGATTCTTCCATACATAACCCTCAATTTCTATCATCTCTTTGAATTTGGATCTAATTTTTCCTCAGCAAATACCTGATGGTATAAACCTGTTAATATGAACAAAATTAGATAAATTTTAAATTAGATATCCATAGCAACATATATAAACTAATGTTATCTTCTAATACAAAATTAGATCAATACTCACATATCATTGATAATTTTAATGTAAATTCTTCCATCAACTCCCTTCACACCAGGTTGAAAGCCTTCTTCAACCTCGGCATCTACCGTCGGTTCATTTGTCGGTATAGATCCAAAGTTTGATGCAGGAGTAGTTGATATATTTGGATTGTTAGATGCTGAATCACTTGGTAGATTAGGAGAGCCATTAGGGTTTGTAGTAGGTGAAGGTGATGTATGATATGGCTGTTGAGAATCTAAATACAGACCTAAACCTGTAGACCCTACAGGTTGAGATGGGTATACTTGTGCACCGTCATCTTTATCCGATGTTAATCTGAGCCTGGGCGGCAACAAATTGTTCTTTCTTTTGGGTGGCATGTGTCGTACCTGAAACTCAAATAAATACATCATTCTTCTTATAATAGAACAATATAATTACATCATATATGATAATAATTAATTAATGCAATAATAACATATTTGGATTATGATATAATTATAAAATAAAACATATTCAAATTAATCGCTTTCATTACTTAATTGCACATCAAAATCATTCTCAGTTTCAGAATATTCAGAATTAAAATCTATCTCATCTTCAGAATTTGGTCCATCTATGGAGTCGTCGTCATCTCCAGATAAAATTTCCACAAATGCATTATTTGGATCATTTAATGGTTCATTATCAAAACATGCATTTATTTCATAGGCACCCGGTTCTTCTTTCTGAAATGCTTCACTTTCATTTGTCTTACTTTCTTCTTTTGACTATCCTTCAAAAATACCTCTTGGTTTTACTTTGCAGACTGCCAACCAATCTGACTTATCCGTCTTAAACTAGGATAAGGGACATAATGCACCTGTGTTGCTTGCATTGCCAACACGAACGGTTCAAATTGTTTAAATTTTCTCCGTTGATTGATTTCAATGAGATTATATCGGTTATGTACTTTTGTTCCAACATTAGGAGTATGATCGAACCATTCACACATAAAAAGTATACGGCATTTTATCAGCAATGCGGGGTATTCAATTTCAAGTATCTCAATAATTTTGCCAAAATAATCCTTCAGTTTTCCTTGTATGCAAAAGCTGCTATTTGCTGTTGCCATGCTATACCCATAATTTTCTGTATGAAATTTGTATCCATTAATGAAATAGACTGGATATGATTTAGCAGTTTCAAAGGTCCTTTCGCAAGATCACATATAAGCATGTTTTCTATTCTATTTTCAAAAGCCTACATAATTTAAAAAAGGAATCCTAATCAATAAATATAAGAATTTGTAAGTTTAACAATACTTTATTAAAATATTCCTCATATTGCAAGTTAAAAACTTACATAATTTGCAAACCAAAGAGGAAAAGTTTCTTTCCACTTCTTTCTTGATGTCATCCTGTGATTTTCCCAGCATTAACTCACTTAACAATTCCTTGTATTCACTAAAAACATTTAAAATTTTGGTTGGCTATAAACTCTAATCACCAAGAATAAGAACTTAACCAATTTCAAATATAACTTAAACTTACTGCACGAAAGGTTGAATTTCTTGGCAATTTAATAAAATGTAACCATGGGCAGCCTCCATTTCTTTGTCTATCAACATTCTTCTTGTTGATTGTCCATGTGTTCAGCCAGGATATGTAAAAATAGAAAAGTTATCATCATCAATCTGTGCACCCCCATCGTCATTACGAGGAACTTTTCATTCTCGAGTGATCACATTCGACTCAAAATAATGTGAACAAAATGTACTTGCTTCCTCTACTAAATACGCATTGCATATAGAGCCTTCAACTCTGGCCTTATTTTTAACATTTTTCTTCAAGTGATGCAAATTCCTACATCACAAATAGGATAATTAATTAATTTACTCACATAATATAAATCTATGTCAGTTTTAGCTCAAAAGTGTATTTAATTACCTCTAAAATGGATACATCCGTCGGTATTGAACTGGACCTGCAAGTTTAGCCTCGTGTATTAAATGTATGGGTAAATGCTCCATACAATCAAAGAAGCTGGGAGGAAAAATACTCTCTAACTTGCACAAGGTAACCGATATGTCCATTTATAGTCTTTCCATATCAGACATTTGAATTTCAGATGAAGTTAAGCTTTTGAAAAACAAACTTAATTCTGTTATAGCTTCCCAAACATTGTTTGGTAGGAGCTCCCGAAATGCAACCATCTGGCATATTCAATGAATGATTGAACGTCCTTGGCAAACTCAATATTAATGCAACCATCTGGCATTAATCGCCTATACATCCAAGATCTATCAACATTACTCATAGTTGCGTAACTGTTATTCAAATAAGATAATTTGATAATTAGATTTATGGGTTAATTAAATATAGAGGTTAATCAATGTATTTAATTATAACTTAAAAAAACCACATCAAAATTTTCAGCAAACAACCTAAATATGCAATTATATAGGCTGATCCTACTTCTAAAATTAGAACAAAACAATTCATGGCATAAAAATAAGTTGCATCAAGGTACATGGCACTCAACCATGATAACCGAGTTATCCTTTGGAAACCAGTAGCCCGCAGGTTGAATCGCTTCAGCCTATATACCTTGATACAACAGTGATACAAAATCGAATATAAAAGAGTCATATGCATATGTATAAGAAAATAGAACTAAAAGGCTGAGTCCCAAAAAATGAGAGCATAATTAAGCATAGCACCAAAACTAGAAAAATAAAGAAAGTATAAAACTGTCAAAGTAAAATAACAACCCAAAACCTGATAGTAGAGAGAGCCCCCCAAATAGCAATAACCCACGAAGAGTACCAGCACAGATTAGAAACCAAGACAAATATCAGCCTTTGCCAAAATAGCTAGCTGGAGAAGAATTTAAGTGAAATTCTAAAATGACTAATTGTAAAGAGCAATGAAAAATAAAAAGCTATAGTCTACAGGCTATAACCACCTATAAAATCCAAACTTCTAGGCATCACTACAAATACTGAAGAAATGCAACTTGAAAATTACTAACTATTAAAGTTAGATATTAGTTATGGGCACCATAAGAATATATTTATAAACAAATATAAGGTGAATTAAGATGCATTGTGGACACAACTAAAAACATAAAAAAATGAATGTACAAATCGTTGCATGAATGAGCATTCAGTATAGTAACAACTACAAATATTCAAATTACTAATGCACTTTAAGATAACCACATTCATATGGTAGACTTCGAAAGAGGTAAATAAAATCACTTAAGTACGATGAAAGTAATAAATAAATATTAAAAATAAACCTTTAAATGCTCAACAACTTTCCTAAGGCTATCCTCGTATTCTTTTACAGAAATATGTTGCCTATTACTGGTTCTCCCTTTTAAAGCTACATCATTCGCTCAAAAGAATACTATGACAGCTAATAAAGGTTTTGTGATCTCTTACCAACCGTTAATGCCAATAATTCAAAAAACCCACTAAGAATTTCGTAAATAATATTAATTTAAATTGGATTATAAAGAACTAAGAGTAGCTTAGTCTAGCTTTTATTGAATTTAGAGTCCAGCATATTTGGAAGGCAATGTGCAAACACAAGGATCATGGAAGAAGTAAGAAGTAAAAAGGAACAAAAATCTTTTCTTTATTCCTCCAACTTCATAATTTCTACTTTATTTCAGTTAGTTGCTTTATGCTTCAATGGAACCTAATAAACAAATAATAATCAACAAACTAACACTAAATTTTCAACTCAAAGTACAAAAAGGAAAAAGAAAAGAAATGTATGGATATGTATGCAAATAATAGCTATTTCTATATTGAGCCCATTTGTTGTCTTGAAGAATCAGCAAGCATGTCAAATGCACCCAACTATATTCAAAATATGTGACACTGAAATTTACAAGTTCCAGAATGCAACAATATTCCCACGCTTGTGATTAGGCAATAAACTCAAAACTTGCTTCAGAAGAATAAATGCTAATGGCTTCGCTGTTGGCCAAAACAAAACAAAGACTATAATACCTTGTGTAGGTAAAATTTGACTTCATTAACATTTATAGTGACATCTGTAGCTAGCTCGGATGACACATATCTGCAGAAGCACATTAATCACCATTAGCTTAAAGAAAAGAGACAGCTACCTGCCTGGGATGGCAATCAATAAATGTAATAATGGACTGTAATAAGAAAGTAGTTTATGGTTCCGTGAAGCCTAAATCAAATTTCTGCACCTTATGAATGCTCTTGGCAATAATAACCAACTTAAGAACTTAAGTTTTAAAGCTTGAGTACAGTAAGGAGTTTTATCATATTCATACTGACCTCAAACTAAAATAGGTAACAATAAAATACATGAAAAAATCAATGCCCAATAACCACAAACACATATACATACAGCAATCCAAATCTCATTTACCACAAACACATATACAAAGTATTATGCATATGTAATTTCGTAAACACAAAGAAGAAAGAGTCCCAAGCTGACATTTGACTTAAGTATACATTTTTATATATGGTCTATTATTTCAGCAGTAATAATTAATTATTTAAGCTTTTTATTTAACAACCACGGAGAACCAACCAAAGACAATAGGACACCACCCATAAAAAAGAGAACAAAGCAACCCCAAAATAAAAGTTCCGCTGAGCCTAAGAAACAGAAACAAGCCTGTCCATCAAAATAAATGGACTCAAGCCCCTAACATCAAAATGATGCAAAACTGTAGTGAGTCAATTGATAGTAAGATCTTTCCCTATTGAGGACAACAGGAATTCAGCCTTAGAATTGCAGCATGAAAGTTAAGAATCATAGACTTGTCCTAAATTCGCAAGTAACTGGATTCAGCCCATATCAGACTTTTCCTACCACATTATCCCAAAATGCTAAATAATTTTGAGTTAGCTAGAAAGAACCATTTCACTCAAATTAAGCTTTTAAAGCTTGCACATTCCATTAGATGCTCAACTCTTAACTTCTTGTAGCAACATCAAAGAAGCTAAATCACATAAATATGCAAGAGAAGCTAAACATCAAGATAAGTTTCCTAATAACGTTCTTATATTTTTACTACAAAATGATATGTAAAAAGATATAAATAACATATGTTAAGATCTCTAGCAAGAAACATATTCATATGCAAACCACAAAGGGCAAGAAGCAGGGAAAAAGCGTTGCAGAAGGCAAAGACCAGTAATTGACTTGCATGTAGAGCAAAAGAGAAAAGTTAATTCGCTTTTCTTAATTTATAATGAGTAGAACATGCACCAGAAAATTTACCTTATCAAAGCTTAAGCATATGCCCATATTTGATAAAAATTATTAGCTAATCCGCCAAAAATGAACCTCAATAGAGTTAAAGGAGTAAAAAATTTGAAAATGCAGTAATCAGATATTGAAGCAAAGACTTGGACAAACTAGGAGCCTACAACAAATAATTTCAAAATCTCAGAATGTAAAATGCTGCTTTATTCCAAGTAAAAGACTATAACAATTAAAACCAAAATTGCAGCATGCAAATAAGTCTTCTTTTCTCAGACAAATCTCCTAAAAGAATAGGATGAAACTCCTAAGAAAAAATTGGGACCGTTAGAGCATATTGCTTAATATTAATACGATTCAAATTTCTTTTAACACCAATAAATAATACCAATATACTGTAATTTATACTGACCTTCTCACATGTAATAAAAGAACCAGATTGGCGCCTGCAGTCCTATTTTGTTAGAGCTGAACAATACTCCTTCAGCTGAGAACCACCTTTGGTTTTGAATTGAAACAAATCGTTAAAAAATGTCATTTAGTGATTTGGTTACTAGCAGTTTAAGGAGGGGAAGAAATGCTAGTAACGTGTTGATTCAGCCACAGATCTCTTATTTGCATTTCTATATTAAAAAAAAGGACAAAAAGAAAAAGCAAACACATCCTGCATATACTACAACAGGGAAACAAAATATAGTTCAAATCTTAAATTTCTAATTTCCAAGCTATTAATTTTGATGGTAGCTTATGTTTCTAATTATATATTATTCTCATATACAAACTTACAACAGCAAATAATTGCTGAATAGCTTCTTGAATTAAATAGGATAGCAAAACATAACCGACTAAAAGGAAAAGGCTTCTATGATTTAAACAATTTAAGTAGTCCATACGTCAATTAATAATACAGAACTTATGGCTATACAGATTTGAAAAACTGAAAAACAATGGGGTGAAATTCACACACAAATGTGGCTATACAGAGATGAATCTAAGCTCTTGTAATGGTACTAGAGAACAGGAAAAGCCATCCCCTGCAACAATAAAAAACTCAAATATAACCAATGACTAAAAAAACTAGCAAGGATAAAATCTTGACAGTCTAGAAAGCAAAAGGTAACAGAGCAGTTAACAAAGAAAAGTTACACAAAATCAATAACTTATTTTTAGGCATAATCTACTTTTAACTCAAATATTTTCAGAATGCTATTAAATCTTATTTAGTTATTTCAAATCAATTTAACTCATAAACAGATAAAACCCAAAGATCTATCTGCCTAAAGGTATTGTCTCCAAATTACCAACACCAAAACCTGTCATTACACATGTAGCAGCTTTCAAAATCCATAGCATGCTGAGTTAGTAAAGAACAACAGAACCAATAGAACCTCTATTCAGAGAGAAGTAACCATTAAAACTTCAGGCATCTACCATTAACAGAACCAAAATCTAGGCCACCCAAATCTGCTAACTAAGCATCCAGAGATCAATCTTTTAAGCACAGTGAACGACAACAAATAAGATCTAGGATTTCGTTACAAGGAGTCACGAGTGATATAACAACCTCTATTCAGTGGCTTCATTTTTTGCGGCTTTTTGCATTTTCTCGAGAGCCAAACAAACAAAAAGTAGCATTTTTATCCCAAAAAAGTGGTGTGGGGTAATTATTCACAAAATAAAAAACCTCAAGAGCACTAGATTTTGTACATAGAATATTTTATTGGACAATCACTCTCATAGTTTATGCTGTTGTCCTTTTGAATAATACGAAACTTATGACTATACAGATTTGAAAAACTAAAAAACAATGGGGTGAAATTCACTCACAAATGTGGCTATATAGAGATGAATCTAAGCTCTTGTAATGGTACTAGAGAACAGGAAAAGCCATCCTCTGCAACAATAAAAAAACTCAAATATAACCAATGACTAAAAAAACAAAAATATGTGCCTATGACAAAAATTGGACGTATTAATCTCAGAATGTGGTTGTGAACGAGTAAAGTTGGATTAGACCAAATATCAATCATTGTTTACCAAATGGATGTATGACGAAGGCAAAAGATGTGCTTCAGCAGATGACCTAAGCTCAATGTGCAAGATCCTATTGCCTCTAATTCTTCAGGAATTAACCAGCCCCTGTTACCTAAACCAACTCTAAACTCTTTGCCTAAATAAATTTTTGGTAAAATAAAGAAAAAAAAGAAAGAAAGAAATAGAGAGAGAGAATACATTTAGAAATGAACTTTAAAATAAAAAAATATATATCTTAGCACATGATCAAAGGAATATCAAGTAACTAAATTTACCTTCATGTCCTACTACTCACAGATCTGGAACTATAATATAACACAAACAAATTTGTTTTGTTTTGATTGACTTGTTGTCTTCATTTCAACAAGCAGAAATTCAAATAATAAATTTTTAATAATTATTATAACAATCAACAAAATGTATTTTAAATGGAACCTAGTAGGACAATCGATTCAGATAAACTTTTGGACAATGAGAAAAGGCTAATGCAATTATAGGATATTTAGCTAAAAACAGTTGGTGCTTCCCACATGGTGGCCAATAGAATGGGTTAACATTTATTATTGTCTGAGGCGGCTTTTGGGACTCACATTAATAAATTAATTTCTACTTGTCCCCACACCCCTACCCAAATTCATATATCGGGTCACAAATAAAGATCGAGAAAATAGAATGGAGTGGTTTGCCACCAAAAAGATAATGCCTTTACCTTTGTGAATAAAGGGCTTACATATATGAGAAATTAGAATTTAGACACTTGTTTAAAATCCTACAAACAAACAAAACTTACCATGCAAGTTGCATACTATCAAAGGAAAGAGAAAGGGAAAAAAAAGGAGTTTCAAGAGGCCCCAGGGAACGAAATGCTGAGAAGGGATACAGTCTAGAAAGCAATAGGTAACAGAGAAGTTAACAAAGAAAATTTGCAAGGCAGATGAATTCTTTTGGGGGTTGTTATCCTCTATGTATTTATATTCCTAACAGCAAAATCGCATTTTACCAATAAATTAGTCCATTATTCATGCAAACAAAAGGCATCATCTTTTCCCTCAAATTTGACACTATCACTTAATTGAAGTAGTGAGTATAATCTCTACGTCATGGGTTTGGTTTTGTAGTTTATTTTCTTCAATTTTTAACAGGTTACATGTTTTGTTTCGACAGACTGAAGCTATTAAACCTGTGCTAGGGAAATACAAGCATGCGATGTACTGTTAGAAGAGGAAAAAATAAATGAAGAATAGATCAAAGAACAGAAAATCAAATGAACCAGGGAGGGCAAGGAAATTGGACCACTGACCTGCAAAAGGATCGGATTTGGTAGAAAGACGACAGCAATCAACCCAGCAATCTTTGATTTTCCTCCAAAAAATAGTTTTTCTTCAAAAATAGATGAAGATCAGAGAGAGAGTGCAAGGAAAAGGTTGGGAGTAGAGAGCGTGAGATAGATAGAGGGATGGTTGAGGCACAAATGAAAAAAAAAGCAGAAAGTGGGGCAATTTATACCTAGGGTTAGGTGAAATAGCAACGAAAAGAGTTTCGGTTGCTAAATAGCAACGAAAATTATATTCCATTGCTAAATAGCAACGGAGAGAGTTTTTCGTTGCTATTTAGCAACGAAATCTAATTTCGTTGTTATTTAGGTCCAAAACAGGTGAAATAAATTGGGTCCTAAATAGCAACAGAATTTTTTTTCCGTTGCTATTTAGCAACAGAATTAAATTCCGTTGCTATTTTTCATCCCAAATTTTCCCTCCATCAAGTGCAGCCATATTTAGCAATGGAAATGAGTTTCCGTTGCCAATTTTTGTTACTAAATTTTGGCGCTAAAATCTCCCTAATTTTTTAGCAACGAAGTACAACCATTTGTATTCCATTGCTAATTCAATAAAACCTCGACCAATTTTAGCAACGAAAACATTTTTCAGCAACAGAATTTGATTTTCGTTGCTAAATTAGCAACGGAATCAATTTCGTTGCTATTTTGCTATTTTCTTGTAGTGTATGTTGGAGGGTTTATCTCGCTCGCCGTGCATATGAAACATTTGGTAAGTGAAGCTACTTTCTTAATAATGATTAATAAGTTGATGTGGAAGTTTATTCTTATGATGTGGAATCTGCTTGAATTGATGATTAGATGAGTTGCTTTGGGACCTAGAAGTGGACAAATTAATTGTTTTAAATGCGTTGATCTTTATAGAAGCGTAAATGTAATTTTTTTTTCAGGTTTGACAATTTGGATTTATCTTAATTTTAAGGAAAATGTTGTCAAATTCTCTACAAACATGAGTCTATTTTTCTAATTTTTTCTTTTTTTACTATATTTTATGCTAAAAAGAATCGACGATGGCCTACTGCTTGTGAAGTCTTTTTGCACACCGATATTATCAAGAATGATGGACAATCTTTTGTTAATAATAGATGCAGGGTGATATATGTAAGTGTTAATTGATTGATTGTAGATGTCAATGTACATATAATTATAATCGCATATTATAAGAATTTATTGAGCTTAATTCTAATTTTCAATATGGATTTTCAGGATAGAATCATGTAGCTTAGGTTGGAGAGATCTCAAAGCGAAGGTGAAAACGTAAATGAGAATCAGATATACTTGGATGCAGTGGGGGATGCACAGAGAGGACAAGTGTATGGACTTAGAGCCAGGGTGAGTCAATGCTATGCAGAGGTTAGCACATCCTGTTCTCATTTTGCTTTTGAAGAACACACTATAAGAGAAATGGAAGAGAGGTTTGAGCAATGTCTATCCACCATAAGGACTGAGCTTCAATTTCAGATTCGTGTTGAGCTTGAACAAGAGATAGATTAGCGTGTGGAGCAGCAAGTAGAGCAATTGGTGGAGCAGTGGGTCGAACAGATCCAACAGTAGATGGAGAAGTAGCAGCAACTTTTTTAGCAGCAGATTGAGGAGCAGATGCATCTATTGACATCTTGTACTGACCGGACTGATAGCTAAAGTACTTCACTGCATTTACACATCGAGTCATAGAAACTATTTTGCTCATATTATAGTTATAAGTATATATTAGAAAATTTTGTATATCATTTGTTATTGCAATATATGCATGTATTATTTTGAATATACAATTAATTTAGATATGCATTTGTAAATAACTTTTTTTTTCAATATATATATATTAAATGTTGAGTAATTTATAAATATAAATTTGTCATTTCTAATTTTTTGTTTAAATGATTAAATTTTCATATTAATTTAATAAATTAAAAAATAATTTCAATTTAGTGAGGTATTAGCTAGACAGTAGCTATTTAGCTACAATTTAGCTATAACATAACTCTAGCTAACTTTGCGAGAGTACATTAGCAACAAATACTTTGTCGCTGAAATCACATTAGCGACAAAATATTTGATGCTAAATAAGAGGAAGTGTATCGTATGGCGACGAATGTATTATCATCACAAAATTTAGCGAGAACATTATAGTAGCAATATGACGATAATTAAACTGTCGTCGCAAAAATTAGCATGAACAATGTCGTAGCAATATTGTGACGAAAATAATGTCGTTGCAAAATTTAGCATGGACAATGTCGTAGAAAAATTGCGATGAAAATACTATCGTCGCAAAATTTTATGTGAACATTGTTGTAGCTATTTGGCGATGAATATATTGTCGTCGCAAATTTTAGCTAGAATGTTGTCGTAGCAAAATGGCGACAAATTGTTAGCGAAAACGCTTTGTTCTCGCTAAAATTTGGTAACTACTTGTTGTCGTCGCTAAATTATGCTACAACGACTTTTGTTTCAAAATGATGGTCGTCGCTAAGTTGTCGGTAAACTAATTTAGCGATGAAAAAGTCGTCTCTATTTTGCATTTTTTTAGTAATGATAGGATGCCTGTGTTCCCGTGACTTTAGGTGTTGCAATCTCACTACCACTATCTCTCATAATTCTTAGCCCTCCAAATAGGAGCACATAATAGTTTGCCACAAACTATAATTGTGATCGTTCAACTTTTTCATTGTAAGCTACACAGTCCCAGACTGTGCACGAACAATGCCTTTCCTTTTTGATTTACCACTACGATCTTAGATCACCAATAATTTATTCCTTAGTCTTTAACCATCCTACTTTGATACCACTTTTTGAATTTTATTAGGTAGTATGTGAAGGATTTAAGCGAAAGAAATCAAAACTCAATATATTAATTACAATATTTTACAATCACAAATACACTCACAAATTGTTCACTCCACACTAACAAACACCTGCCACTTTATTACACAACACACTTTTTTATACACACTTCACTTTATACACATCTCACTCACTAGATAGTTTGTATTTTCTACTCATTTTTAATCATACACATAAAATGGAACAAATAACTCCTTTTATACCTATTAAAGTCGATTTATTTACCGACTTTACCATGACCCAAGTTTATTATCATCATCATCTTTAGAAAACTCTAGACATAATTCGATGATCACTTTAACATCCTGATTATCCTTTCCTTTGGCCCACAGACTCAATTGGATAATGACTGATTTATAGTGGCTTCAAAATAGAGTGAAAACATGCATGAAGCATTAGTTTAGTATGATGTATATATGTATACATGGAATGCAACATAGACAACCATATATAGATCCCTTCCAACCTTTTATCACCCACACACGAGGACTTGCCTTATGTCCTATTTGCATCCACTTCCTTATGGTCATTTTGAAATGTTCAGAAACTCGACATAGTTTGTGCAACTTGAACTCCTAAAGGTGAGGAGGTGTTCTAGGGAAATTTATTCATTGTTGATGAATGATTAGAAGGTGATGACCACCACAATGTGATTTTTTAAAGGGTCACCACTCGAAAGGATACACCTCTAATTATAAAAGGAGCAGAAAGTGGAAGTCAGGCCACCGAAACCGCCAATGTTTTCATAGTAGACAATCAACATTTACTCCAATTTGGGCTAGTCTTTATCATAGTGCCTTAATTTATATTATTTTCTTCTTTAATTTTTGTTTATTTTCATAAGTATGCTATGCACTTGCAGTACCCATTGAGCTAGTGCATCAACAACTTGTACTATTTTATTTTTTTATTATATATTTATATTTATATATTCCAATATTATTAAAATCGGACCAAACTGATCGGTTAGACCGATTTAATCACGAACTGACATTTGGTCCAATCGGTTTAATGCATAGAAACAGGATTGGCAACAAACTGTAAAGGACTGGTATGAACCTATCAAAACTGCTTGAAACCGGATAAAATGGGTGGAATCAGAAAAAAATCAATTTTTGTCCAAAATATTTATACAACATTATTTTTTGCTGGAAAAAAATAAAATATAAATATAAATATAAATACAAAATAATTAAAATTTAGGTAATTTTAATAAATTTCTTATAAATAAAATAAAAATTATAATTTATAATTGATGAATATTTTTGAACATTTGTAATTTTTTTTATTATATTTATCTTAAATATTTGTTATAAATATTGAATAACTTTAAAATATTGCTTTATAATTAATGTTTGATAATAAATGTATTTTTAGACTATTTTTTTATATAGTTATATTTTCATAATATTTATATAAAATTTTTAAAAATAATATTATTTTGAAAAAAAAAAATCCAGTTGAACCCTATAAAATAGGTCGAACCAAAAACTCTTTGCCTCTCTCGTTTTTTGTCCGGTCCAGTTTTAATAAAATTGATATATTCACATAATTGTAGTAATTTTTCATATTAGTATTCTTTTTTCAGTCATAGCTAATAAATTATAAAACAGTGTTTTATGTAAAGAATAAATCACATGCATCTTGTTACACAATAAGCTAGTAAGATGAGTATATCATACCAGCAAATAGCAAATTGCTACATTAGGTTAATTTTTTTTTTTTTTCAGAAAAAAAAGCTTTTGGAGAGCAGTGGCCCCAAAGCTCTCCACCTAGTTTCGCCGCTAAGAGTAATTTCATGTCAAACAATGGACTCTAACAGCAGTGGCCCCAAGTTCCACCTCCTGCCAGCAACTTAGAGAAAGACAAATTTCTTTCTTATTTACAAAATTGATTGAAGATAAACAGAAAAGGGCCTCGACGATGAAGAGCACCAGAAGATTACTGTATTTGACAACTAAAACTTCTTTGAAGTCACTGTAGGACCACAGCTAAGGGTCGTTGTACATAGAAGGGCTATCCCTATATGTGGGTACTTGAATAAAAATTGGTGAAATTTTGTATTAGTATGTGCGTACCCATCATGCATGTGCCGTTGCTCTCACATTTGCATTAAGGTATTAAATTCGAACCTATATATTAGATAGATGCTTGAAACCGATAGCATCTCTTAATTAACCTATATATTATTATTATATATCTTTTCTGTTTTTTTTTTTTTTTTTTTGCATGGCTACGTGGTTCTTCAACAATCCATAAAAACAAGTATCCAATCATTAAATCTTTCATTAATTGAGTATGAAATATTCTGTTCCCGGTATCCACAAAATAATTCACCAAATTATATAATATATACATTGCTCCCAGTCACAAAGCATGTAATATAAAATCATCATCAAATTATTGTTAGCTAGATTGTCTCTACATTAGTAGCATATTAATATTAAATGATATTATTCACTGAAGATTGTGATATGCACTAAATGGGTTCGTGTTTGAACTTTTTCGAAGGTGAAGCACATGAAGAATAGAAGCCTGGGATTTAAGTGCATGAAAAATGTGTCTAACCATGCGCCAATTAGGTCGAGTAGAATATTAGAGAGGATAAATCTCTATAGCTCTTGATTTGAGTTTTGCCATTGATAATATTTTATATTTGAGGGTCCTAAAATAAGAAAGAAATCTTAATTTAAATGGAATTCAAATATAGCTTCAATAAGGGACATAAATTCTATTCCGAAAAAAAAAAATCAATTTCTCCTCTAACAAGCATAGTTGTTTAAAATTCCGAATCTTTAACTATAAAGAATGACGACAACTCGTTGCTGTTTCTAATATTTACACGTTTCTTGTCTTCTTTTCTCTTTTGCAAGTCTTTAATTACTCGTGAAATTTACCACTTATTATGAAGGTATTCAAATATATATTGTGATAACAGTGAAGAAAGATAAGAGGCATTTTTGGACTCCAAAACTATAATGTTTTATTCTATTGTATACTCACAAACTTTTACTTTAATTTAAATTGGACTCATTCTGACATATTAAATAAAATAATAATACAATTTGAGAACAGATTAAGTCTTTAAACTATTTTTTTTCTACTAACTCCGCTCAATATATAATGAACCATTTAATGCTATGCAATTCAAAGAACTAAAAATGAGTTTTCCCAATAAGAATACCAATCCACGACAAGCTACAAAAGACCTAGCAATTGGAACTCACCACCAATTAACTATCAAATCTTGACACAACTTGGGAGATTAGCTTACAAGCACTAGGCCAAACATCTTAGATTTTGTTTATACAACATCTAATAGTGCTGCAGACCTATCCAAAGAGGATTGTGCTCTTGTAACTTCTGATTTAAAATCGTTTGGTAGTAAGAACACATAATTCATCGAATAATTTTCATATATACCAATTAATTTCTTTGAGAAAAAAATTTCTTTAATTATATAGCGGTTAATATGAAAATCTTTATTAAGTAATTAGTTCATCCTTTTCTTATGGGAGCCAAATTTTGTCTTAATCATTTTATGATATGGCAGATTTTCAGTTAGGTGATTATGGTACATGATATAGATTTTTGTCATTTCTCTTTCTATTTTTGGTTTTTTTATAAGTATTCGGTGTTTGAAATCCATTGACGTGATTAATCCAAATCTGCTTCATCAGGTAGATTCTATATACTAGTGCATCATTTCGATTCAACTACAATAACAAAAATAATTACTCATAATGCAAATATATTTTTATTAAGATTACGTAGATTCAATTCTCTCTCTCTATATACATGCACGTGTCATATAGTTTTTGCATTGAACCAAAAAAATTTATAAATTTACAATCCACCTTGTTTAAAAAATAATAATAATAACAAGGAGCATGTAGAATTTATAATGGCTAAAGAAAACAAAATGAACTGGTTGTTTTTCCATGTAAACAATGAACACATCTACTTTGTGTTTGATGACATGTATATATAACAGCAATCCCAAATATAATGACATCTTGAAAAGGCTAAACTACAAATTAAGTGGAAGTTAACCAAAGCCTATATATATATATATATATATAAATCAATAGGGACCCCAAACCGTACGATTAAAAATTGATAACACACACGGCTTTTCAAACTTGGAATAGAGATTATGTGAATATGATTGTGGTTCTAGACAAAACTATCAATTTTCTGTTGCTAGATTTATTGAATTATGATAAATTGGATGCAGACTAGAACCTGAACGTGCAATTTTCTGTATCAACATCTACTGTACATCGTTAGATTAATTACAATTTTCATGGATAAGAGGGTACAATTTTTAATAAAATATTGCTTTCGTTTTCTCTATATCCCATCTAAACAATTGAAAACGAGAGAAAATGAACAATGTACACACAAAAAAAAAAAAAAAAGAAAATTACAAATGACCCCCAAACTATGACTGTGTTAATAATTAGTTCCCTCAGACTAGCATATCAAACTTACATGCTACTTTCAATTAGGGGAATTCATTTAATAAACTGTTAAATCAAATAGAAATTGTGTTTTAGCAATGATATTTAGATGCAAATGAAAATTTTATTGCTAGTGATGACAATTTAGCAACAGATTCAAAAATTCATTAATAAATGAAATTTCTTAATCATAAATAACTAAATTTACATGGTAAGATAATAAAAGTTCCCAAATAAATGGGGTCAATTCACGCAACTCATATAAAGGTGTATCCACCCGTACCTAAATTAATTAAAATGACATATATAACAGTGCAATAAATTAAATGACTCTTACTACACTAGAAAAGAATGTCTTAAATTATTTTAGTTCGGAGGGATTACAATATTTAGGATTAATTTTACTTATAATTACTGAATTTATACCTAAATATGCAAAAGTAATTAAATAATTTTTTGTGATGCAAAAGTCATTAAAGTTAGCAATATTATACGCAAAAGCAATCATGATAGGTTTTCAATAAAAACTAATGTCAAAAAGTACACGTGGCACACTATGTCAGCACCTTATGTACATGTAGAAATGCTTTTTATGCCACATCATCAGATGTATTGCCACGTCATCATACCACATGGCAAAACACCCTTAAGAAGCTAACATGTCATCTGATGATGTGACAAAAACTATATCCACGTGTGCATATGATACTGACATAGACATAAAAAAGATGTTATCAAGATTCATCAAGCTAGGTTCTAATAAGGATCGAAAAATGTCGCCTCCCTCCCACACTTCGACCCTTTCCCAGCCGCCGCCCACCGCTTACCACCGAACCTTGTCGCGTGTTCCGAATCTGGAATACAAAAGGTCGGGTTCCTTCAGGGCTGGTATTACTCCGTCTAAGGATGTCGAGCAATCCAAAATTGCACCTGATATTCACAAAATCTTTATGGATAACTTACCTAGTGGGTGGCTCAGTATGGGACTGAGAAAGATATTCTCCTGGTATGGATCAGTCAAAAGGGTTTTTGTGCAAAAAAAACTTAGTAAAAGGGGTACCAAGTTTGGATTTGTAACCATTGAATGAGTGAGAAATATTGAAGCGGTGATAAAAAGGCTGGATGGTTCTTGGTTAGGAAATAAAAGAATAAAAGTAAACTTAGAAAGATTCGTGGAAAAGTCAAAAGAAAGGAAGGAAGTCGGCTTTAGAGCAGTTAAGGCGCAAAGGGAGAGGACTGGAAGTTATAACGTCAGAGATGGAAGATCATATGCTGAGGTTGTCAGAATAAAAAAAGCGAATGCAGAAGGTCGTAGAGATGATATATCGATAGATGACAGGGTTAGAGCAGTTAACTTTCAATACAATCCTAGAGAAGATGAGAATAGTTGGCTGGAGAAGAGCTTAGTTGGCTGGTTGTTTCACCCAGAAAAATCACTAAGTATTCAAGACAGTATCCTTAGCTGGGGTTACCATAATGTGCAATGCCACCCTATGGGTTGGAATCTGATTTTGTTAACTTTTAACTCACAAGAGGATATAACAAAGATGCTAGATAGTGGTGTTAACTGGCTTGCAGAATGGTTTGAATATGTGAAACCATGGGAACCCAAAGATCTTTGCACCAAGAGATTTGCCTGGATTAGATGCGAAGGAGTTCCTCTTCACGCCTGGAATGCAGATTTCTTCAGCACTATAGCTTGCCTCTATGGTAACTTTATATGTTTGGATGATAGCACAAGAAATAAGGTTAGATTGGACATAGCCAGATTCCTTATAGCAACCTCAGCTTCGAAGTTCATTAATAATTTTATCAAAGTCAGGATTAATGGTTTGATCTTCCCCATTAAAATTATTGAAGAGCCGTGTTCTATTTTCCCTCCTATTGAAGATGGTCTCAGACAATGCATTCCTCTCTCTTTTGCTTCTTCTTCGACGTCTTTCCCAACTTCAAATCCTATTAGTCATGACTTGAACATTGATATGGGAAGTAGCCAGATGGAGGACTTAAACTCGGGTGGTAAGGCTCAAGTTGAGGTTGGAAGTGATTGGCATAATGGTTCTAAACCCCCATCAGAAGCTGGTGATCCAGTATATGAGAAGGTTGATGTTAATGGGCCTTTACATTCTGGTTCCATGGAACCCATTGAAGATGATTTGGTTGATCCTAATAGTGTATTAGTGGTATATGGATCCAATGGGAAGTTGAATGGAGTTGGCATACCCACAAACATCAAATCTAGGAAATCAAAAAAGGTAAGGAAGATTTATTCGCTAGACTTAGAAAGATCCCAAAAGCATCAATCTCTAATGCCGAAAAAGAAAGGGAAGAAAGGCAAAGTTTCAAGTTTGGGTTCAAAGAAGAAGAAGAAAGCCCAGGATTTAGGTGTTGAAATAGAACAGGTTGTTAGTCTGGAAGAGAATTCTAAATTGCAGTCGGGAATAATTGCGGATGAATCCATCTCTGATGGATGTATCAGGAACAAAAACTCTTATGTGTTGAGAAAAGATCTGGTCCCTAGTTGTGACAGAGCCCTGGTTGAAGCAAAGAAAACATGGGAAGTAGCATCTCTGCTGGGCATTATTTCATCTGAAGGTGAGGAGAATTTCATTAATAAGATAGTTAATATGGAATTGGCAGACTCTATAGCTTGGGAGGACGGGGAGTTCAGTAAATTCCATGGGGCTGTTCAAGTTGAGCCTCTATTATAATGTGTTTTCTCTTGCTGTTTTCAAAGGGGATTTGTGGCTTATTACTATGAAGTTAATTTCTTGGAATGTGAGAGGACTTAACTCGGGCGTTAAACATAGGGTGGTGGCTGATATCGTGCGAAAGAAAAAAATAGATTTAGCATTTATATAGGAAACTAAACTTAGCAAGCCTTCGACAATGTTGCTATGAAGATATGGGGTTCTATTGAACATGATTGGGTTGCCGTGGAAGCCAATGGAAATCAAGGAGGGCTATTGGTGACTTGGAATAAATATTCTTTTGAGAAAATTGACTGTAATAATGGTATTAACTGGATCGCAATCAGGGGGTTTATTCTACCTTCCAAAGCGAAATGCATGATTATCAATGTCTATTCACCTTCATCTGAAGAACTACAGAAGAATCTTTGGGACCAGCTAAGTAAGTTGACTAACAACGATAAGCCTGTTGTTATTGGGGGTGATTTTAATGCGGTTCTTAAAAGTGAGGAGAGATGGAAACCGGGGTTATCTAGGAAGGATAAGGCATTTAGGAATTTTGTGAATTATTCTGGCCTAATTGATCTGCCACTTATTGGGAGAAGATTCACGTGGGGTAATTCACTTTTCATGAGCAAAATTGACTGGTTTTTGGTAAGTCACTCTTGGTTGTTGCTTTTTCCAAACTTCAAGCAAATGGGTCTACCGAAAGGTGTTTCGAACCACTCCCCAATTATGGGATTCAATCTTGAGAGTGACACTGGACCCAAGCCATTCAGGTTTTTGGATTGCTGGTTGTCAGATCCTAAGTTTCTTCATTGGATCAATATGTGGTGGAGGAAGGCAGGATTAGATGGAAACCATGGGTTGACTTCAAAATTTAGAACATTGAGGAAAAAATTAAAATGTTGGAATAAATCAGTTTTTGGCGACATTAATTTGGCGATCGAAGACCTAGAGAGGGAAATTGATATAGTGGATTGCCAACTTGAAGATGCAACTTTGGATACGGTATCCAAGAACTGTCTATGGGGAAAACGCAGTATGCTTTTGGGGCGCTATTGGAATAAACTTAGATGTAAAGAATCTGTATGGAGGCAAAAATCTAGAGTTAAATGGTTGAATGAGGGGGATAGAAATACACGCTTTTTCCATATCACTACTTCAAAAAGAAGGGCGAGGAATTTTATTGGGGGTATTCAAACCTTTGCTGGATTGGTAACGGACTATAATTTAATTTGCAGGGAGATTATTAAGTTTTTTAAGGAGCTATATACAGAAAAACATTTTGATAGACCGAGCTTTCCCCCTAAATTCTTCAAAAAACTATCTTTGGAGTCTGCCAGAGCATTGGAGGTGCCCTTCTCTAAGGAAGAGGTTTTGAAAGTTGTTCGGGGATGTGATAGTGCAAAAGCACCAGGTCCGGATGGATTTAATTTCAGATTTATCAAGGAGGCATGGAAGGTTATTGGGGGAGAAATCATTGAGATGGTACAAAAATTCTGGGCTACTGGTAAAATTCAAAATGGTATCAACTCATCTTTTATCACCCTTATACCTAAGATCCCTGATGCAAATCAAGTTAAAGATTATAGACCTATCAGTCTCCTTGGTTGTTTGTACAAAATCATTGCAAAAATTCTTTCCAATAGACTGAAGTCTGTATTGCAAGAAATCATCTCGGAAGAACAAAGTGCATTTGTCAAGGGACTCCAGATATTAGATAATGTCATGGTGGCAAACGAAATGATTCACTCTCTTCAAGCTATAAGGTGAGCGGGGTGTTATTCAAAATTGACTTTTATAAGGCTTTTGACTCTGTTTCATGGGAGTATTTGGACTCTTTGCAAGAACAAATAGGGTTTAGGGCTAAATAGAACGATAAAGGAATGTTTAGCGTCGGCCAGAGTTTCTATTTTGATTAATGGCAGGCCTTCGGAGGAGATCTTTATGGCTCGAGGACTAAGGCAAGGAGATCCATTATCACCCTTTTTATTCATTATTGCAGATGAAGGACTCTCGGCATTACTAAAAAAGGCATCTAATTTAGAGCTGATAGAAGGAATTGGCGGCAGTATAGGAATCAGTCACATGCCAATTATCTCGCATTTGCAGTTCGCTGATGATACTATCATTTTTTCGAAGGCTAACGGGGAGATGTTGTCAAATGTGAGGAGATTACTGAGGATCTTTGCTCTTATCTCTGGATTGGAAGTTAATTTCTTAAAGAGATTTTTAGTTGGCATTAATGTGGATGCGGGGTGGCTATCTTTGTGTTCTGAGACCTTGAGATGTAGAACTCAAAAGTTGCCATTTTCTTACTTAGGTTTTCCTTTAGGGACGAATCCAAAGAGACTATGTAAGGCCCCAATAGTGATCCTAATAGAAATGTGTGTAATATGGATTTAATTAAGTTAATTAGTGACTTAATAAGTTGGTCAAGGTTAAGATTTGGGGGAAAAATTATAATTACATAGAGCTAGTGGAGGCTAAGGTAATATTTAAGTCTTTTAAAGGCTAGTGGGGGTCATTTTGTTTGCCATTTTGAACCCAAAGGTATAGAAAAAAAAATAAATAAATAAAGAAATGAAAAAAAAGAGAAAAGAGGAGAGGTGAGTATGGAACGGGGAAGGAGGGAATGGGAAGAGAAAGAGAGGGCGGAGGGAGGCGCTGCCGCAGATCAACGGCGCCTGCGTTGGCGATCGGTATGGCTGCCACCACCTCCTCGCCGTCTCTTCCCTCCGGCAAGCACCTACGTTTCTCTTTTTCTCCTTGGTCGGATCAGTTTCCTCTTCCTTCCGGTGACCAGCGGCAGCGGGTGGTGTCACGAAGACCACCGAAAAGCTCTTCGTGGTGAGGCGGATCTTTCGGTTGCCGCCGATTGTCCCCACTTGTCGGCAAAGTGTAGATCGGAGCACGTGGCAGCCGACGGTTCCAGGTAGTTTTTCGGCCAAACCATGATGCCTTGAGGCGCATGAAGACCACTGGGAAGCTACCGGTGACTCTGGCTTCAGGCACGAGGCTCCGACGAGTCCGGTGAGGCTCCAACGAGGCTCCGAATAGGCAGAATAGAGGAGGCATTATGGGCTTCGATTCTATGGTATGGGAACTAATTTTCTTGAGAATTGCTCCCTAATTTTATGCAAGAATGTATAATTTAGTATTTATAAATGTATTAATATGGGTCTTATGAGCTTATGTCAAACAATGGTATTTTGAGGAGATGTATATGTTAAAGGCAATTTCTGCAGTAGTTGTGTAAGCGTGATAATGATAAACTTTAGGATGGAGAAATGGTTTTGGTGACAAAGGAAAAATGAAATGTGTTGAGCATTGATTTGCGAAGATATGGAACAAATAATAGTAATATAAGGTATAGTAATTATAGATCTTAGAATAACTTAAATTTGTTGGTTGCAAAGTTATCATAAATGATTATGAACATTAAATGTATATGTAATCGTATAGGTATAAATATTTGTTGCATGGCATAATTGTAAACCTATCCGTAAAGGACATGAGTTCATAAAATTGTGTATATATATATGTATAAATATGATATATGTCTAGATGCTTATTTAGCGTATGCTTAATATTGAGAAATGATATCATTAATTATAGTACGTGATGATTTAATTGACTTGATAACTGTATTAATTAAGTATGAATGGGAGATGATGTAAGTAAGTACAATGGGGCATGGAAGATAGCCTTGATGGAGCAGAAAGGTACGCTCCCATGCTGTGTTGACATACTTAAGTAAGATTTCATGCAGGTGTAACTTATATGTGTATGTTTTTATAAGTACTATATTATAACACTCGAGTAAATATAATTTTGTGAGATACACCCAACACGTCTTTAAATTCTTAATGCAGGTTTGGAACAATTAATTAAGAAAGAAATATACATGGAATATTATATAATCTTATTTTATAGAGCAATGAGCATAATTAATTGATGAAGCTTGTATATGGAAATTGTGAAATATAATATATTATTGTTTTACTTAATTGAGTTAGCATGAAAACAAATATATATCATATTTGTGCGTTAAATATAAAATGTATAGCTATAAGGATAATAATTAATATGGAGTATTACAGCATGAAGAAGTGTGATATAACTTGATGTTTAAATGATGAGACTATTATAAAGCATTGAAAATGAGACATGTCATATGTAAAAGTATAAATGAGTATGTATTGTTTCTAAATTGAAATAGCATGGTTATGAATATGTGTCTTTGGTTAATGTAATTAAAGTACATAGCTACAATAACCTGTGTTTATATATAGAAATCAGGTTGAAAAGTAGGCAGGAAATGCTATATCAGACTGTGTAACCTTTCATGTGATTATTTACAAGAGAAATTGTATAAAGTATTATATGAATTGCATATATGTATATTATGCACTAGAGAAGGTACATCCTTTATATGATATTTTAGGCTCTTCTAGGCTTTCTCTTTATATAAATTATCTTGCATAACTATGTGATTATTTGATGCAATTATAACATGTCTAAAGGTTATGTTGGGTGATTGGCATAATTAAAGTTCGTAAAGGTATAAATCTAGACCAGAAAACATGTTAGAGGCATAGTTAAGTGATAGATTCCTCCATGATTGTAATATGTAAAGCTTTTATTTCTATAAAGTAGTAATTTTAATGCATTTTGTGCTTGACTCGATATTTTAATCTTGTATTGGCACGCTTTAGAGTTGGTTAAATGCTTATGGAGATTTGATTTTATTATGTGTATACACATAGACCGATATTGGCTGTCTGGCCATGTTATGCTTAAATGATATTTAAGGCTTTTGGAAAAGAAGTTATGTATCTGTTAGCCTGCAGTTATAGTTCAATCGTGGATTGAATAGGCGCCTATAGGGATATTGCAGCTGCTTCTGTTGACCCCGTTTGGGTCTTTGTCCTTCGTGGACTTCTGATTGTCCTTATTGGACCATTGTTTGATCCCGTGGGGATCCTCTGTTTGATATCTTTGGATATCCTCTGTTTGATATCTTCGGATATCCTCTGTTTGATATCGTCGGATATCATCTGTTTGATATCTTCGGATATCCTCTGATCCCATTATCCATTTTTGGAACTTAGGCAGGCTAATTTCAATATGGTGTAAAAATATAAGTAATCTAAACTACCAGTGCTTATCCTGTATCTCGTTTGTATTTGGAATCTGCAAAAGTATGCATATGAAATTGTACGTAGGTTTTAACTCTTTGAAGATGTTCTTACAATTTTCCCTTTTTGATAAATGGATTCCAGGTGATGAATTAACCTTTATTTAGTATTTCAAATTATTGCCTGCTTGCTTTCTGATATTTTTCTTGAATATGGTTTACTTTTTGTTAATGTTTGTGCATCTCCCTATTTCATCCCTTTTTTTCTACAAATGATGCTTTTCCAGCTATTTCAAGCTGTAGTGAAGTCTATTTCTGAAATATAGAAACCTTTACCATTGCTTTCTTTAGTTTTATGCTCACGGTTTATGGTGGTTGGCTCATGAAAGATAGATATTTTAGACTTAAAAATGTAAACATGATATATATTCGATTTGATTCTTATATTATCATGTTATAAATTAATGTCTGGTATAAGGGGCAACATATTATGCCATGACATATCATGTACCATGCAGAGATGGTGGTTTAATTACTGCATTTATATATGTATATGGACACTGATGTATTTTTGGAAGATTTGTTATAATTGAATTTATAAGATGTACACTACGAATTGTGCATGACAATGCCTGCAGGTATGATTATATGTTTTGCTTGACTCTAAGAAATTGACATGTGATATTTCACTCATATGTGTGATTGAACGATTTAATATTGATTTATAAAGAAATAAAAGTGAAACTAACATGTGTATTGGTAATAGCTATGTAGATAAAGAAGAAATGGTTTTTAATAAGGTAACTGGTAAGGTTATGTGAGTTATCCAAAATTTGCATACTATAAGCACAATATATATATATATATATATATATATATATATAAGAATATCTTTTACTGCAACTGTTATACGTATTTATTGTATATCTTAGTGATTAGGTAGTATTTGTTGATCCTTATAAGAAATTTCTTCTATAGAATATTTTGTTGTTCCCTACTAAGCTTTATAGCTTAACACGGATTTTGTTATCCGTGTAGGTATCAGGATAAGCTTGTTTTTTGTTAGACAGCTGCTTCGGCTCAACCATCAGAAGAGAGGATCTAGTTTCGGGCAATTAACCTTTGAGGTTCACAGATGTAGCGAGGCGATTTTAAATGTAAATTGCTTTTTATTTTGGAGTTTTATAGCGATTTAAGAGTGTTATTTGTAATATTGAATTATCTTAAGAAATGTGATAAATAATGAGAATAGATGTATGAAATACTTGTACATATTATTTTTGTAATGTTGTGCCCCTGAAGGGCTGAGAAAAATTGTCTGATTTTTCAGGTGGATTATATAAGTTTTTAGACGTTATATTGCCAGATTTTTATTTGGTAATTAGTCATTTGGATAATTATAGTTTTATCGGCTTACTTAATTTATAAGTATTTCTTTTTGGACAAGCTTGGAGTCAATGGGTTAGTTAAGATTTTTTTTAAAAAAAATTTCCGGCTTATCACTTATTTCAGTTAGACTGTTCAGTAAGGGTGTTATAGACTAGTAATTTGGGATCCGGTAGTTGAAAAGTTCAAATCGAAGATTTTGGGTTGGAAAGGGAAGCTTCTATCTTTTACTGGGAGAGTCACTCTCTTAAAGGCTACTCTTAATAGCCTCCCCTTGTATTTCATGTCCCTTTTCAAGGTCCCGACTGGAGTCTTAAAGAAGATGGGCTGCTTAATGAGGAAGTTTTTGTGGAGCGGATCTGAAGACAAAAATAAGCTTTGTGCTATAAGCTGGGAACTGCTGATTAAACCAAAAAAATTTGGTGGTCTAGGTGTTGGCTCCATTGGATTAAGGAATCTCGGCTTACTTTTCAAATGGATTTGGCATCTCAATCCTGACTGTTATGCTCTTTGGCATCGGGTTGTCAGAGCCAAGTATGGGTTGGGTAAATCTTTTCAGCTAGTTGAGTTTAGTCCCTCTTCTAAAGTTTCTATAATTTGGAAAGACATTTTAAAGGTTACAGCCTCTCCGCTATTCTCAGATGGAACTAGAATATGTGTGGGCAAAGGAGATCTTTGTAGGTTCTGGTTGGATGTGTGGGTTAGAGAAGAACCACTTAAAATTACTTTCCCCCGACTCTTCGAGCTATCGATGGAAGAGGATGTTTTAGTTAAAGATTGTGGCTATTGGCTACAGGGGAGATGGATATGGAAGTTAATGTGGAGGAGGAGCTTGTGGACATTGGAAATTGAATTGGAGGAAAAACTTCTTAGCTTGCTTAGTCATGTTTCGCTCTCTAGAGTGAATAGTGATAGGAAAATATGGAAGCATGATCCTAAAGGGGTCTTCTCTGTCTCATCTGCTTGTGTTAAAATGCAGGAATTGCAGGAAAACCATCATGTTTTACCGGAAGGCTTCCAATTGCTATGGAAAAATCTGGTTCCTCTAAAGGTTTATATTTTTCTTTGGAGGGTGCTGCTCAAAAAGATTTGCACAAAAGATTTTCTTTACCACAGGGGCATTCTGGATGGTACTGCCTTGGATTGTCCTCTTTGCAATAAAGAGGTCGAAACTGTGGATCATCTCTTGCTGCTTTGTCCGATTTCTTTTTCAATTTGGTGTAAAATTACAAACTGGTGGGGTGTATATCTATATGTCCCAGGTTCCTTCATTGACTTCCTCACTCAATGGACTAACTTGGTGTACGGTAGAGTTCAAAGTAAAGTTTGGCTCATTGTATCTCTTGCTACAGTTTGGTCCATCTGGTTAGAAAGGAATGAATCAGCTTTCAATGGGCGAAAGTGCAATGTCGACTGTTTGATGAATGTTATCTTGGCCAGAGCTTATTTCTGGATCAGCAATATTAAGGAACTTGAATTCCTTAAGGGACAAAATCTGTCTCTAGCTATAGATGCCATTAAAGATTTCCGTCCTCCGATCAAATTCAGGCCTAAAATCCTCTGGTCACCACCTGAAGGGACTCTTCTTAAGTGGAATACTGATGGATCTTCTATGGGGAAACCAGGACCTTCTGGGGTATGGGGTGTTTTGAGGAATCATAAGGGTGTTTTCCTTTGTATCTTTTCTGCTTTTGTGGGCTATATGGATTCGAATCTTGCTGAGCTATTAGCTATGGAAAAAGCCTTGAAACTATCCTCTGATTCTTTGCTTTCTTATGACAACAGAACAGGTGTTATCTTTGAGATGGATTCTCTCGTTTTATTTCATTGGTTGACAAATGTGGGTACTCTTAGACCATGGAAACTCCTTTCTGTTTTCAACAGAATTGACAATTATGTTCTTGCTCTTGGGAACGTGATTTTCCAACATAGGCCGAAGGAATGTAATTTTGTGGCTGACACACTAGCAAAACAGGGGGTGAGTAGAAATGCTGATTTTATTGCTTGGTTAATTTAGCCTAACTAATATAGGGACGTGGAGGTGGAGGGAGATTTCTGAGTGATGTTTATGCTACAGATGTACAATGCTTTCTCTGTGTCCTTGGTCTTGCTTTCAGAGTTTTATCACCTCTGCTCTTAGACTTACTTTCAGAGTTCCAGCGGGTCTACTGATTCTTCGTGGTAGTTAGCGATTGGGTTGAGGGATTTGACAGTGTTTTGCTTTGATGTTGGCTTCTGTTTTTGGAGCTATTAATGCGTGCTCCTACAGTCTTCAGCCATTAAGCAATTTGATTAATGTTTTTCACTTGCTGGTAATATGGTTCCTAACCCCTGCCTCTCCAGAGATCAGATTCATCTGTGGGGAGCTGATCCTTCTCGGGATTATGGTGGTGGATGGATGAAAGGACTTTTGCTTCTGGCCATTGTATCTTTGATTTAGCAGCTTATCCTTGAGGTATTATGGCTGTTGAGTCTGATGCTGTGTTCATACCATATTGGGAGGGCGGCTGCAGGGACCCGACAATTATAATAGTTTTGATGTGCTTTTTCGTTGGAGAAGATATGCTAGGATGAGTGATGCATTGCATAAGGTGGGCAGGCCAATTCTTTACTCTTTATGCGAATGTTTGGGTGGATGAATTGTCAGGTCTTGTGTGCTGGTATCAAAAGAATAGGATTGTAGCTTGGTTTACCTGGTTTTTTTGTTGCACTCCTTGGTTTTTCAGTTTTCAGTCGATGCTTATTTTGGTTCAAGGGTGTTGTGGATCTTGCTTGCTTCGAAGTACTTTTCTGATTGCTGAAGAGACCCTACAGAATTCTGTTTTGATGATTGATACTGAGGCTCTGCATATTTAGCGGATCTTGTTGTAAATGGAAATTGCGGACTGGTGTTATCAGTTTTTGCCAAGGTGGTTGCTTTCGTTTGTTGGGTTCAATATCTTTTACTTCCTGCAGTAGTGTCTAAGGCTACTCTTGATTGTGTGGGATTTGTTCATTCTGGTTATTTTCGTTTTCGGTCTACGATTGGAATTGTGTAACTGCAGACTTCTGGGCACCTTCATGCCCCTGTGTATGTTCTTTGATTTAATGAATTTCATTGGCTTATTAAAAAAAGGATACTGACATAGCATGTCACATGTACTTTCTGGTATTCATTTTTACTGAAAATCGGTCATAATTACTTTTGCATACAATATTGTTAACTTCAATGACTTTAGCGTCACGAATTTTTTTTTTTTTTACTTTTGCATAATTTAGTCATAAATTTAGTAATCACAAGTAAAATTAATCCCAGTATTTAAAAAAAATATCATGTTTTTATTTTCTATCTTCCCCTTTTCATTCTTTCGATTCACCTTAAAAAAACATTTATATAAAAAATAATAAAAGCCATATTTTTTCAAAAAAAAAAGAAGTTAAAAAACTAAAACAATACCAATCACCCCTATGTCATAATAAAAAAGTAGTTACTTTCTGTAATTAACCATCAAAATTTCAAATCGAATTAGTTTGCTTGTGAAAACACTGAATAACTATGATCACTACTCACAAATTGTTTTTCTCATGATTGAAAATTCTTCAATTCCTTTGAATATTTATACAAATAATGCTATATTTAAAATCTAAATTAGTGATTGCCTTCTTTTCTACTCCGATATTGAGTTTGTAAAGAGAGATTAGACTATGTTAGAAGTAGTTTACATAGTTGTAGACATTTACAATGACTTGGATACATAATTAACACATTTCTAATCCTAGCTGATAATTTGCTTTTTTAACCAAATCAAAGGAGATTTCAAAAAAGAAAAAAAAATCAAAGGAGATACGAAGAACATTGAAACGCCAATAGTATAATCCTAAAGATTGAAAAGCCAAAGAATAATATACGTCATTAAAGTACATGATAAATATCATGCATGTTAAGATATGTCACTATGTATTCAAAATTGTTAAGATATGTCACTGTGTATTCAAAATGTTGTATCTATTTGTTTTCTATTCCTTATTATTAGCTTATTCAGTTATGTAGTCTTTTAATCTTCTGCCTTATATATACTAAAGGTGCTACTGTAATTTTAAGCTGAGAAAATACAAATTACTCTTCTCAATTTCCAAACATGGTATCTGGGCATTCTCATTCTTCTTCTTCTTCTTCTTCTTCTTCTTCTTCTTCTACCCATCACACCTTATCTGTTAAAATAACTCCTACAAAATATTTAGCATGGAAAACTCAATTTACTCCATTGCTTTTATTTTATTTTATTTTTTATAAGCTGAAAGTTTTCATTTCACAATTGGCTAAACCAGAGTACAGCAAAATGAGCAGAACAAAAATGGAACAAACACATAACAAAACTGAGTTGACAGTACCTAAGCAACTTGAAAACAAGATTTGTGCAAAGGATAAAAGTAAGGCAACCCCCCACCAAAAACCAAAAAAAGCTTAAAGAAATAAAAACAAAACTGGAGAAAGAGCAAAAGGGTCATCCAAATAACCAGAGACGAAAGCCAACAGAAGATACTGTCAAGAACCAATCATCTATCCAGAAACTGCCTATCCAAGGTGCAATACCCAGAGCCCCTGCGGCAGAAATAGAAGCCCACCAGGTGTTGCCAACTCGAATAACCGTGTTGCCAGTTTCCAGCAAAGTTGCAAACCCCCAAAACAACAGCAACCCTCGAAGAGTAGAACAAAGGCAAATTGATAAGCATTACCAAAGCCAAAATCAAACTTGTTACATTAAACACTGTAACATCCTATACCCGGCCAGTTAAAAGATCCGGGTACTGGATGTCACCCATGGATTTTGGTCTCCTTAAGAGGACCAACTTTAGGGTTTTACTAATTTAAAAACTTTGTTAATTTAATATACTTTTTGTTCTATAAAAATGTCGACATAATCTTCCCTTATTATTAGCAACTTCATGTGGAAAAGAATATAAAAATATTTCTAAATTCATATAACAACCTTCACAATCTCAATTAATTAATCAAAATTTACAAAATCAGTTTCAAAATAACAACTTAATTCACCATAATCATGAGCATTTACTCATATACACAATTATATATTATTGATTTATGTCATCAGGATTCAATGTACGTAGTGAAACATGCATAATCGTATGAATATAAATTGGTTCGGACTTGAGATATAGATTCTCAAGCTTTCTACGTATTCCACTTGGGGAATCAGAACCACGCAATTCTTCAATTCCAAAGTTCAATACAGTACTTTAAATAAGTAAATCGGGTTGGCCATGTATATCACATCTCGAACACTTACATATACATAATTATATTATTCATGTTCCTAATTACACCATATTACTTCAGATTATGTAACGTACAGTTAATCACGATACGAATATATGTATATAAAACACTCATCAATTCCAATCATAATTAATTGTAATTAATCATAATTCAAATTGATCACAGTACAAATTCTATAAAATGTTTATTAATAATTGGTAAAATACTTGCATTAATTTTTATTTCCTTATTTAATTCCAATATTTGCCTCTAATGTATCAAGTGGGATTTGCATCGAATTGGATAAACAAAATTTAAGCATGGGACCGAGTTCTCGAAACCATACAGCCCATCATTAATACATATCTATTTATATACACTTTAGTTACGTCTACCGGAAGAGCTCTCAGAGCCATCCAATTCGGCAATAGTCATTAAATCCATATTTATTGATATACACTTGTGGACCGAGCTCTTGGAGCCATTCAGCTACAACTCACTTTAATTACTTTTATCGGAAGAGCTCTCGAAGCCATTCAATCCAGTAATACACATCAAGGCGTGATACTTATGGACTGAACTCTCAGAGCCATCCAGCCCATATATATATATATATATATATATATATATATATATATATATATATATATATATATATATATATATATATATATTGTGGACTGAGCTCTCGGAGCCATCCAGTCCATGACCCAATTAAGTCTAACTAGGCAACCCAAGAAGTTTGATGATTCATCAAAATTAAACTATTTCATTGGCTTCGAATTGTTTAGCTGCATGCTTAACCCGTCAATAAATGCTTATAATTAATTTTTCATGCTTCTCATTTAAAATTATATAAGGCTTATTCTAATTTTAAAGATATGTATATCTTTAATACTTATATATCCCAACTACCTTCTTATTTTGTTAAAAGCATAACAGTAGCATTAATTAACTAGTAAATGCACACAAATAAGGAGTTTGAATATTGACTTAGGACAGCTAGCTTAGCAATAAGAAAATTAATAAATCAAAATCAAATTAAAATAACTAAACTATTCTAGATCCTAATTTCCTGGACAAATTTCTAGTCCCAACTTAATGTCCATTCTTAACCAACAAAGAGTCAAACCAGGTCAAGTATTCTTCACAAAACTTATTTTATTTATCCCTTTATTATACCACTTAGTTGTCCTGGTTTGCATATAAAACTAATTAGAAATCAAATTACTCTCCTAATTTCCTTCTAACCTACGAACATGCCAAAAAAAATAATGATCCTTCGTTTCATCAATTATTTCCAATTAACTATGTACATAGAAAGACTAAAAATGAATCTTGCAATTCATTTTCTCGAAAACAAATTATGCCACATACTAACAGTAACCCAATTATCAAATTAAGTCATCATCCAATACATTTCCATATCAAAAATAATTTCTACACTTACGTATATTAACAAATATACTAACAAATATACTAAACAAATTAATAACACAAGAAATAGCCATTTACCGGTTAGAATAAATTTCCCCACATTTTTCCTCATCTCTGCCCATCACCATACTCTTCGGATTGGTCATCGGAGCTTCACCGGAGCTTGATCAGTGTGAAACCAACCACACCCGAGGGAAGCTAACATCGAGAGGAGTCCAACAGCGGTGATCATGCGCCCAACGGACTCCATTCATGGCCTGGATCTACACCAAAAGTTGCGAATGTATTCGTCGCTGATCTACTTAATTCTGATGAAAGACAACCAGAGGAGATGCTACTGGACTCGCCTAACCACCAGGAGTTCACCGGTGCTACTTATCCTGCTGGTTGTAGTCGTCAATCATATGAGAGGAAGAAGAAGCCTCGGCCTAAGAAGAAGAAACGAAGAAGGGAGGGTCACGAGAAGAGAAGCATACCACCCTTATATGATGGAGAGAGAGAGAGACAGTGTGACTGCCAGCGTTGACGTGGCTGGCCGACGTTAGGCGTGGTTGGCGCTGCTCGTCGCTGGCGTCTCCCCTCTCCTCCTCCCTCTCTATTTCCCAATCTCCCTTTCTTTTTTTTCTTTTTTTTATACTATCACTCCCTTTCATAAATTTCGAAGCTTCCCTCTAAAAATTTCTAGGAACTTTATTATTTCCCTTGTGTTGTGATAATTATGAGATATTTGGATGACTATCAAACTCATCATTCTCCCTATTCTAGTAGAAGTCTACCTCTTCTATTTTGTGCCTATAAATACCCTATTGTAGTTATTCAGTATACACAATCAATAATAGAAAATTCTCTATTCTACTATTTCTGTCTTTCTTTTAATTAGTTTATAACACGTTATCAACACGATAGTCTCTATTGATCATTGAAAGTCGGTGGTTTACGACAACCCGGCTCGAAGGAATTAAGAATTATAATTTACAAGATTAAACGGTAAGTAGATTTAATTCATAAATTTTGAATTATTTTAATTCTCATGAGTTAATGAGATTGATTAAGGAACGATAATTCTACCCTACAATAAATAATTTTAATAACTTCAATATACGAAAATATTAAGAACTGAGAATAACATTTTCTATTATCAAGGACATTAACATGATTTTAGTGATTTATTTTGTATAATTACAATTTGATCCTTGCTTAATTATATTTTAATCATTATATTATATATGATGAATATATTTTATGTAAAGCCATATTTGGTTTTCAATTTTCGATATATATATATTGTTGTTATGTATAATACAATTATTTGAAGACTCCTGAAGAGTTATAATGCAATTATTTGCATACAATTTATGAGAAAATATATTATTTCTCAAATATGTCCCGCAGACATATATTTTTAAAAAATATTCGCTGAAATGAATATCATTTTGAGACTGAAAGATAAATACTTGAGATCTACTTTGTATAAGATTAGTAATATATTTTTTCAGATAATTTGATTTTGATACAAATATTAGTAAACTCGAAGTTTGCTAATAAATACAAATTTTAGTAACCTGAAGTTTACTAACAAATATTAATAACCTATTATTTATCAATTATATAAATATCAGTAAACATGAAGTTTATTGATTAATTAATACTAATATCAGTAAACCTGAAGTTTATTGATTATAGTAAACTTAAAAAAAATTGATATAAATACTAATAAATATTTATTTTATTATTTGTCACAATATTAGTAAACATAAAGTTTACTAATTGTTATGCAAGTATTAGTAACATGCAGTTGACTAATTATTTAAATATCAATAAACCAGAAGTTTATTGATTAATCGATACTAATATTGGTAAACTCGAAGTTTATTGATTATAATAAACTTGAAAATTGATACAAATACTAATAAACATATAGTTTATTGACTGTATGTCACAAATATTAGTAAACCTGAGGTTTACTAATTGTTTGATATTGATATTAAAAAACTTGATGTTTATCAATTGATATAAATATTAATATAATAAAAATAGTAAGCCTGAAGTTTATTAATTAACAATTAATTACTTGACATGACCGGTTTGACCATTCCGGATCGATTATAATACATAAATTATTGAGAATTCATATGTTTATTAGAGAACCGGAAGTTTCTTTAATTCTATTTAAGAAATTCTCATAATCTATTTGTTCTCAAGAAATATTTTATACAATTAACATTAGCTCAAATTAATGTTAATACGATTTCTAGTTCTGTAAATGTAATTTAAGGCTTTGGAAGAGTCCAAATTATGCTTTCAAATGGAACAAAATTATATATTGATGATGCGTTGTATTCAAGTAGATCCGGAAGAAATCTACTAAGTTTTAAAGATATACGTCGTAATGAATATCATATTGAAACGACAAATGATGAAAATATAGAATATCTATATATTACATCCACAAAATTGAACCAGAAGTTTATATTAGAGAAACTTTAAAGTTTCTCAACAGGATTATATTTCACGAAAATAAAAATGGTTGAATCAAATTATATGCACCGGAAGTGTTCAGACCCTAAAATGTTCATACTTTGGCATGATCGCTTTGGTCATCCCGATTCAACCATGATGCGACGTATTATTGAGAATACAAATGGACATAGACTTAAAGATCAAAACATACTTTTATGAAATGATTATTTTTGTAGTTCTTGTGCTCAAGATAAATTGATTGTGAAACCCTCACTATCTAAATTACCTTTGGAGTCTCCTATTTTTTTTTAGAAAGAATACAAGGAGATATTTGTGGACCAATTCATCCCTCTTGTGGACCATTTCGATATTTCATGATTTTGATTGATGCCTTAATTTGATGGTCACATGTATGTTTACTTTCTACTCGTAATATTGCTTTTGCTAAACTTCTTGCTCAAATTATAAAGTTAAGGTCTAGATTTTCTAATCATCCTATCAAGACAGTTCGTTTAGATAATGCATGTGAGTTTTCTTTAAAAGCATTTTATGACTTTTGCATGTCAATTGGGATTAATGTCGAGCATTCTGTTGCACATGTTCATACTCAAAATAGTTTAGCTGAATCTTTTATTAAGTGATTACAATTTATTGCTAGACCTATGCTTATGAAGTCACAACTTCCTGCATCTGCTTGGGGACATGCAATTGTTCATGCCGCATCTTTAGTTCGTATAAGACCATCCACATATCAAAAATTTTCACCTTTGCAACTTGTTTTTGATCAACAACCTAATATATCTCATCTTAGAATTTTTGGTTGTGCTGTTTATATTCCTATTACCCCTCCTCAACGAACTAAAATGGGTCTCCAACGATGTCTTGGTATATATATATTGGTTTTGATTCTCCTTCTATCATAGGTATCTAGAACCTTTAACTGGTAACCTTTTTAGAGCAAGATTTTTAGATTGTCAATTTGATGAATTGGTTTTCCCACCATTAAGGAAAGATAAAAAAGGACCAAAAGCTCAAGAAATCAGTTGGAACACCAACTTTGTCCAAATTTGATACACGCATAAATCAATGTGAACTTGAAGTTCAAAGAATAATTTATTTACAGAATGCTGCAAATCAGCTGCTCGATATCTTTATAGACACCCAAAAGGTCACCAAATCATTCTAGCTGCAAATGCCCCTGCACGATTAAATGTCCCTATAACACATCTTGGAGGTATAACAGCAAATGATTCTAGTTTACGCCAGAAGCGTGGTAGACCTATTGGTGCAAAAGATATTATTCCTCGAAAGAAGAGAAAAATAAAAAAATCATTCAATTGATCCTCCTGAAGAGGCCAAAAATAACTCAAATACACAACTACATATTTCTAGAGAAGCGACCCTAGAAGTGGTTCCGGTACCGATAAATTATGAGATCTCACTGAAAACTGGAAATATATTAGAAAGAGATGAAATTATGTATTTGCATATGTAATTGCTTCTAAAATAGCAAATGATGATGAGCCTGAGCCTAAAACTATAGAAGAATGTCGACAAATACTTGATTGACCAAAATGGAAAGAGGCAATTCAAGCTGAGTTGATTCTTTAGCTAAACGAAAAGTATTTAGACCAGTAGTCCTGACACCAGAAGATGTCAAACTAGTTGGATATAAATGGGTCTTTGTACGTAAAAGAAATGAGTTAAATGAAATTGTGAGACACAAAGTACGACTTGTTGCACAAGGTTTCTCACAAATACCTGATATAGATTATGAAGAAACGCATTCTCCAGTCATGGATGGAATCAAGTTTAGATTTTTGATTGGTTTGACTGCCTCTGAAGGGCTTGATATACATCTAATGGATGTGGTGAAAGCTTATTTATATGGATCGTTAGATAATGACATATATATGAAAATCCTTGAAGGATTTAAGATGCCTGAAGCATATAATTCAAAACCTCGACAAATGTACTCGATTAAACTCTAAAGATCTTTGTATGGATTAAAGCAATTTGGACGCATGAGGTACAACCGTCTAAGTGATTACCTAGTGAAAAATGGGTATGAGAATAATTCAATTTTTCCATACATTTTTATCAAGAAGATAAATTTAGGATTTGCTATAGTTGCAGTTTATGTTGATGACTTAAACATAGTGAAAATTCCAGAATAGATCTCTATTACTGCAGAATATTTAAAAAAGGAATTTGAAATGAAAGATCTTGGTAAAACAAAATTTTGTCTTGGGTTTCAAGTTGAATATTTTCCAAAAGGAATTCTTATACATCAGTCACCTTATATAGAGAAAATCTTGAAACAATTTTATATGGATAAGTCTTATCCATTGAGCATTCCAATGGTTGTTCGCTCTCTTGATGTCAAGAAATATCCTTTTCGCCCACAAAAAGATAATGAAGAGATTTTTGGTCCTGAAGTGCCATATCTTAGTGCAATAGGTGCACTTTTATATCTTGCAAATAGCACTAGACTAGATATAATTTTTGCAGTTAATTTGCTAGCAAGATTTAGTTATGCACCAACTCGAAGGCACTGGAATGGTGTAAAATATGTTCTACGTTATCTTCGTGGCATATCTGACATGTGTTTGTTTTTTCCAAAAGGAGTAAAATCAGAATTGACAGGGTATGCTGATGTTGGATATCTATCAGATTCTCATAAAGCTCGATCACAAATAGGTTATGTCTTCACATATGATGACACTGTTATTTCTTGGCGATCTATTAAGCAAACAATCACTGCCATTTCCTCAAATCATTCAGAAATATTAGCTATCCATGATGTAAGTCGTGAATGTGTGTGGTTGAGAACCATGACTCAACATATTAAGGGAACAAGTGGGTTGGTAGTGGAGAAAAAGCCAACAAAATTGTATGAGGATAATGCAGCATGTATTTCACAACTCAAAGGTGGCTATATCAAAGGAGATAGAACAAAACATATCTCACCAAAATTCTTCTATACTCATGAACTTATGAAAGAATGACAGATTGATGTTTGCAAAGTTCGCTCAAGTGATAATCCAGCAGATTTGTTCATAAAGGCCCTACCAAGTTCAATTTTCAAGAAACATGTGCACAATATTGGAATGCGCCAATTAAAAGATTTAGTTTGATTCATTTTTTAGGGGAAGCACATATGAATATTGTACTCTTTTTTCTTCGCTAAGTTTTTATCCCACTAGATTTTTCTTAGCAAGGTTTTAACGAGGCATATTCATAGTGCATAGTCATCCAAGGGGAAGTGTTGTGATAATTATGAGATATTTGGATGACTATCAAACTCATCATTCTCCCTATTCTAGTAGAAGTCTACCTCTTCTATTTTATGCCTATAAATACCCTATTGTGGTTATTCAGTATACACAATCAATAATAGAAAATTCTCTATTCTACTATTTCTGTCTTTCTTTTAATTAGTTTATAACACCTTGATACTTTTTATTATTATTATTATTATTATTATTATTATTATTATTATTATTATTATTATTATTATTATTATTATTATTATTTTATACATATATTTATTTATGTTGATTTCCCATTATTGAATTCTAAAATACTCTTTATTTAAAATCATTAATATAATATTTGCATTTTAAAACAATCCGATTTTTGGGGCGTTACAACCACCCTTAAATCATCAGACATGAGCACATTACAGTCCTCAAAGCCACAAATTACAACCCAGCGGAGCTTAAAAGCCAAATAATCACCATCACGAGTTTGGGTAGAGGCTATAGAACCTTCCATCTGCTACTCGAACTTTCTAACACCAAGTACAAAGCATCCAAAGAATCAAGTCTGAGAAAAACGTCTTTCTACTTCAACCGGGCCACTAAATCTTCATTACTTCAACTAGGCCACTAAATCTTCATTACAAAACCACCTGATGAGTCTCTCAATACTCCACCAATCCCTACAGGACCAGGATTCCCAAAGCTTGAACCATCTTTGTTCGATTTCAATACCCCCATAGCTAGTGGTTCCTAAGTCAGTTTAGGCCTTAATCTATAACTTCACTGCAGCTTTTTGATGTCAGCTACTGCCAAGATCAGATCCTACCTTTGCAACATAGTAAAATCTTTGTAGGCCTTAATCCAAAATGATGAACGAGCCAGGCGAAGGTGAAATAAGGAGGAGACATCAATCCTTTTGGATCCTAAAAAAACTATTACATTTCTTTCCAACCAAGTAGACCAAACACAAGCCTGTAAAATAATATTTTGTATATAATGGCCTCAACACTGGGTTAGTCGTGAACTGTATTTTTCGATAGTGAATAGTATTTTTCGGACCGAAAAGTACATCCGAAAGTTAAAAATATTTTATTTGACCATCGAAAAGAATTGGTCATGGTGAGTCGGAGGTTGAAATTTGAAGTGAAACCGAGATCAAATGAGCCTCGAAAATTCAAAAATACGAAAAAAGTAGCGAGTCAATTTTCTTGGTGGGGAATATGATTTGATTTTGTGTAATTTTTAAAAATAGTAAATGAACTCTGATTATTGCCAAATTTTGCAGATCTTCATGAATTTTTATGTAGAATATTTTGGTAATGAGAATTGAATTTTTCTGTGACACCGATAGTTATCAAATCGAACTGATAAATTTAAATTGGACCGATAATTGACTCCAATTGAATAAAAAATGTATGTTCCATCTATTTTTTATGTGATAAAATTTATGGAATTGATTTTAAAATGAATAGGAGCTTCGAAAGTGAGAAAAAATTTTGGGGACAAAAATGATAAAATTATGGATATATATATATATATATAAGTAAAAAAAAAAGACAAAACCGACTTTGGCCACAAATGGCCATAAAACCTTAATAAAAGAAAGAAACAAAAGAAAGTTAAAAACCAAAAAGTGATCATATGTAAAGAAAGAAAGAAAGAAAAAAAAAAAAGAAAAGAAAGAAAGGTGCAGTGACAATGGCGACGCAAGGCAGGGAAGAAAGAAAAAAGAAAAGAAAAAAAAAGAAAAAGAGAAAGGGAATCCATGCCGGCTACCACCGCATGGCGACGAGTGGTGCGACGGTCGCTCCCTCTTCGGCATCCGGCATCTGAAAGGGGTGGCGAGTTTTTAACGTGGCAATCTGTTTTTTCTCCGTTTCGGGGAGTCAAGGCGGCGGACGGGGACACCACCACCACCGATCAACTCCCGACGACGAGGTGAGTCTTCCGGTACCCACCACTCCTCCTCGTTCGTCGGCGATGGGTAGATCGGTCGTGGAGGAGATAAAACTTTTCGGCTTCGATTCCGACCAAACCAACCAACGGTTGGGCGCTTGATCACTGAAAATAAAGTCAAGAGGTCCCGATCTACAAGATGATAGTGTTGAATTGTCATTGGCGAGATTCCGACGAGCCTCCGGTGATCGGTCCGACAAGCAAATTATTAAGCAAATTAATACAAATTTGATCATTAAAGTATGTGACTATAAAATCCTTTAATTTTCCTTAAATTAATTGAATTTTTCCTTTAAATATATTAAGGAAAAATATTGAATTATTGAGTAAAATTTGAAATTAATGTTATAATTATTCAATTAGATTTTAATTAAGCTGAGTATAATGTGTAAATTGAGTTACAGAAACTTATTAAACAATTTTCTATATGTACCAAAATTTTCTTGGAAATGAAATAAAGTATATGTTATGTAATTGGATGAAATTGAGCTTTAATTTGATAGGAACTATGAAATAATGCATCCTTAAATTTTATTGAAATTTATTGGAATTAATTGAATATTTTTGAAATATTTATTGGATAATAAAAATAATGAAATTAGTGAATTTTTATTAATTATGTCTTAAAATGGTAATAGGCATAAAATTTAAATTGTTCATAAATCTTTAGATAAAATATGAAAATTATTAGATAATTTGTAAGTTGAATATTGGTGCATGTGCTAAGTGTAAATGAAGAATCATTGTGAAATAATTCATAAGGAAAGTGAAAAAAATAATAGTAATTGTACGATAATATGCATATAAATTTCTAAGAATTTATATGAATTATTAGAACATTTTGGAATATAATATGGAATATGTTTAATTAAAAATATTGAATTATTGAGAAATAATTCAATAAACACATAAAAGATGGCCAATTTATATGAATTAAATTACTCTCATATAAAAGAAAAGAAAAAGCCAATTACTGCAATTCCGAAAAATGAAATAATGAATTATAATAGTACAATTCATAAGTGCTCAAAAAGTTATAAAATAAACGGTTGGCTAATTTATCAAAATAAATTAGTCCATAAAAAGTATTAAATGAGTGAATTATTATAAAATTATTAAAAATTCAATTATTGAATTATTAAGAAATAATTCATAAAGTGTAAAGTGCTAAAGATAAAGAAGAAATGGTGAATTATAACGATATAATTCACAAAATGTATAAAAGATTGGAAAGTACTAAGTATCGGAGTGAATTATTAAAGAATAATTCACAAAAGTGATTAAAAGGACAAAGTGATGAGAAAGATAAGTAAAAGAAAATAAAAAGCTACTGAATAGTCAAAAGCACTAAATAGAGTATGATTGACAAAAATATATTGTATTAAGAAAATAGGAAAAGAAATTAAAGATTTTTGAATGTTTAAAAATCATTCCGAATATAATTAATTATTTTGCCCTAGCAATAGTCAGGTAATGATATTCTTGTTTAGGATATAATTGGCTAGCCATAGGGACACCCTATATCGCTGTGCAAGTCATGGCGACTTGCTTTGCTATGGGTAGGATCTCTAATCTCCATAGCTTTAGTGTTAAAGTGAAAGTGTTAGTGATATGCTTTTTGAGAAATGATTCCTTGGGGGTCATTTTTCTATCGGTGGGACCTTTGGGTTCATATCTCGCATATCCTTTTTGAGAGTCCTGTCATATTGTATTAGGGGCATATTGAAAAGAATAAATCAGAAGTGTAAAACAAATTGAATGTAAATGTTAAAAATGAAAAAAAGAACTTGATTGAAAAAAAATGAAAACTTTGGGATAAAACTGAAATTGTTCCCAAAGGTTGTAATTAATAAGCAAGAATGAAAAGAAATTGTTTATGAAAATAAAATGTTTATGAAAAGACTCATCAGAATGAATTTGTAATTTGTATACCAATTATTATTTAAAAAAATAAAAAGTTCGAAAAATAGTGCTAGTTATGTATTTAAAGTCAAAAATGACAATACTGTATTTAAGTATAAAAATATGACTAAATAATAAAATTCTAGAAGAGAAGGTTAAATGAAAAGTAAAATGATCAAAAGACAAATGATTGTTCAGTTAAAATGAAAAAGGTTCATTTGTAAAAAAGAAAAGAAAATAAAGATTTGTATTCAGAGTGTTCCAAAATAATTACATCACTTTGCAATAAAGATTATGAGTCTTGAAATTTCTCGCGCGAATTATTGAAAAGATTAAAGTGAATTAAAAGGATAAATAGTGAAAATTGTATTTGAATTACCTAATGGAACTAGGAACATAAAAATTGCCATTAAGGACATGAGTATCCATGTAACTCGTTAAATTAAATGACATCTCAAGTGATTCAAAAGTATAGAACAAAAGATAAGTAAAGGTAGAATTAAAAAACATAAAAGTAAAAGTCAATTTGTAATCAAATCACAATGAAAGTAGTGTAAAGTAAATTGAAAAGTTTAAGATCAAAGTAAAACGATTACCAAAAATGTTGGTAAATAATGAAAATAGTGTGAAAGAAATTAAAAGTAAATTTCTGATAAATAAGAATAAAAATTTGTATAATTTATGTAATTATGTTTAAATTGGAAAGTTCTAGGATTAGTAGTCACCATTGAGCATTGCTAGTGATTAGCACGTAGTGTTTACTGCGTGCAGGTTTTAAAGTGTTGAAGGAGCTTGATACACGAAGAAGCAAAATTTGAAGATGAAGAAAGTTAGTTGTACTTTTATTTTTAGTATGTGTGGCATGTATATACCTAGACAGTGAGAGTATAAAACTGAACTGTATTGAAGGTAATGTTTGTTAAATGATAAATATTATTATGTCTGGAGAATGTCAGTTAATGAGTTGTAAATGACTATCATTGATATGTGATTGGTTGTCTATATTGTATATTGCTATCGGATATGATTTGTTATGCCTCTGAGAGGCTGTGTGGATTGTTTGAATTTTTTAGGAGGCTAGTAAGTTTTAGCTGTTATGCTGCCGAAATTTCATAAATTGAATAAAATATTAAATTGTATCAAAGTTGTTTGGCAGTGATTGAAGTTTGAAAAAAAATTTACCGTTTACCCCTAAATTTCGCATCGAAAAATACTGTTCTGATAAAGGTGTTATACTATACCTTTTTGCCAATGGACTTGCCTGCGAAAAGTTCCCACTGGCTAATAAGGCTTTTGAAGTTGTCGGGTAGACAACAAGTAAAACCCCACCAGTTAATTACTTTATACCATAACGAAGATGGGAAGATATAGGTAACCAAGAGATGGTCAATGCTCTTTGGATGCTCCTTATAAAAAAGGCATATATCCTCCTGATGAGGAATTATACCTTTGTCAGCTAAGAAGGACTTAGTAATAACCCTGTTCAGAAGGCACAACCAAATGAATAATTCCACTTTAGGCGAGCTATGTTTTTGCCAAAGGATGAAGGCAAACTCCAATAAGCTATCCAGGACCAAGGAAGAGCGCCCTAAGAGAATATAGGCAGACTTTATAGAGAAGTTACCTCTTGCATCATGAATCTAAATTTTCCTATTTGCATGACCTAAAGAGAGAGAAGGAGTTGAGAGCCAACATAAACTCATCCAATAATTCTAATTCCCACTGTATGAGGACCCTTCTCTATTTTAACTCCCAAACCCATTGCCCTTGAATCCATCTGCCACAATTTAGAACCACAGAGTTTTGCAATAGAGAAATTCTGAACATACGAGGTAATTTTACTTTTAATGGCTCATCCAATAACTAGCGATCATGCCAGAGTGACAGGATCTTCCATCCACCACGTCTATTGCTAAGTTGCCAATAAAGAGTAAAAAGGATCTAACCTTATCTATATCATCCAAATAAATGACGAGTGCTGGTTAGAGATTGTTTCTGGGATTAAGCATCTATTAATCTTGTATTTCTTGAAAATAAGCTCCTGCCATAATGATTTACTACTTGAATCTAGCTTCTAATACCACCTGAACAATAGGCTTTGATTCCTGTGAGAAATAGAACCTATACCAAGTCTTTTAAGTTTCTTTGCCCTCTCCAATAGACTCCATTTAACTCTAATAAATGCTTTTTTACCATCAGCTCCACTCCAAAAGAAATTTCTCATGATGGAGCAAAGGGAGTTGATCACACAAGCTGGCATTTTAAACATAAACATATAGTAAATTGGTAAGCTTATTATTGTAGCCTTTATCAAGGTAAGTCTCCCTGCCATCGACAAATATTTGCCCCTCCAACCAACAAGTTTACATTGGAAATTCTATATGACTGGCTTTCAGGTATCTAACCTTTCATATTAGCTCCTAAGGGGAGTCCCAAATAGGAGAATAGGAGTTATTATACCCTGTATTTCACAGATCCTGCACACTCCTGTAGCCAATTTGGTTCTACATTGACACTTAAAAAACACTTTTGTGGAAATTTACAGCCAGCCTTGAGATAGTTTCAAAAACTTTTAACACCCTTTTTAAGTGTAGGATACCAAGAGAATACGGTTTTAGGAATATTACAGTGTCATCCCGTATTGTATATAGGTCAATGACAACTCTACAGAATTAAGAAGTGGATTGATGCCCTTAAACAATGGAAGATCAACTACTTTTTTAATCAGGACTGATAAATCTTCTACCATAATTAAAAAAAAGGAATGGAGAGAGTAGATCACCTTATTGTAGCCCCCGAGAGAGATGAAATTTAGGTGTCAGAGAACCATTTACCAAGATAGAAACAGAAGCCGAGCAAATACAACTTTTAATCCATAACCTCCATTTTCCACCAAAATTCATGAGCTCCATCACATTATCTAAGTAACTCCAGTTGACTGAGTCTAAGGCTTTGTGAAAGTCAGCTTCAAACAGGATACCTCTCTGATTGCAAGAATTTAAAGAGTGAATAACTTCATTTACTACAAGAATTCCATCTAATATTTGCCTCCCTTTGATAAATGTACTCTGTTTTTCAGAAATACTTGTACCCAACACTTTCTTTAATCTATTTGCCAACAACTTTGCTACTATTTTGTATAAAAAGCCAATGAGACTAATAGGACAAAAATCCTTGAGGCAGGAAGCACTAGCAATTTTGGTAATGAGTACTATAAAGGAAGAGCAAACACCTTTTAGAAACTGCCTGTCAATGAAATTTTTTACCAAGCATACAACATTATCATCGATTATGTTCCAAATCTTCTTTATGAAAGCAAAATTAAATCCATTCGGACCTGGTGCCTTATTATTGTCACAACTCTATACCGTCGCTTTAATCTCCTCTATGGTAATAGGAACCTCCAAAGAACAAGCTGAAGAGACCGAAAGTTTCCTGAAGGAGTTGGCTGGAAAGGAAGGCATGCTAGAGCAGCTCTCATTGAAAAGAGCTTTGAAAAATTCAAAAATTGACTTCTTAATATGATCAAGATTAGTGATGACACCCTTTGAGGTCTCTAATTTATTTATACGATTTCTATTACCCCTTAAAGCTGCAGACAAATGAAAGAATCTCGTATTTTGATCACCCTTCTTTATCCATGTTACTCTTGATTTTTGCCTTTAAATCAATTCTCTTGACTTCAATTTTCCTCATAATTCCTATATTAGGGAGTTTCTTTTTTGCATTGTGAAATTTCTAATTACATCATTCAACTCTTCATTCTCTAAATCATTGTCTAGGCTATCAATTTCCTTTTCTAGGCTTTCAATAATCTTGTCCACATTGCCAGAACTTCGAAGGTTCCAGTCTCCAATAAACTTGTTCAACAACTTTAACTTTAAGTGAACATTTTTTACCTGAGCGTTCCTTAGATTATTCCACCACAATTGAAAATTCTTTAAGAAATAGCATCTAATAGCCACACATTGAGAAACTTGAATGGTTTTAGGCCTCAGTCGATGTTAAAGCAGTTGAGAACTACCGAGCTATGACCAGAGATACTTCTAGGAAGGGCAGATTGAGATACTTCTAAGAAGGGCAGATTTAAAAACCTCACCTATTTCATTGATGGTTCATCTCCTCCACCTCCTAAAACTAAACATTCAACTATAGACCCTTCCTCTCAAATACCAATTATGATGCATGGTTCAAAAAGGATTAACTCCTTCATTCTTGTCTACTGACATCTCTTTTAGAAGAGATTTTCCCTTATGTCATTGGCTTTATTTGTTTTTATGATATTTAGACTACACTAGCTCATTCTTTTGGCTCCATCTCACAAAATCATCAATGACAGTTGCATATTCAATTGTAAGAGCTCAAGCATAATGATCTCTCTATTTCAGTCTATCTCTAAAAAGCAAAAGGCTTAGCTGATGAACTTTAGGCTACTGGTTGACAACTTTCTTTCGCTGAGTTTAATGCCATCATTTACTGAAATATTGGTAGTAATTTTCACCCTATTATTACTGTTTTGAATATGTATGTGGAACCAGTTTCTTTTCATGAGCTCCATGGTTAGCTCACCGTGCATGAAATTCTGTTAAAAAGCTCATCTGAAATTCCCTAAGCCAATTATATTGCTAAGCCATCAAATTTTGCCCCTTTGCTTCCTACTCCCACAAGCACTCCCTCCAATCTAAAACGCCAATTTAATGGCTCTTCTAAATCTAAAAGTCCTGGTCAAATTTATGGGTTATGCAATCACACTGTAGATAAGTGTAGGAAATGCTACACCAGCTACTCCTATTTTTTACATCCTTAACAACAATTTTTGCCACCCACAGCTAATTTTTCTGTGGCATTCCCTCCTATTCCAAATTAACCCATTGCCAATTATTCCCATTCCTCACCTTTCACCCTTTGATTCCTTGATATAGCTGCTAATTATCATATTACACCTTATCTCTCTACTTTAAGCATTACTAATAAATATTAAGGTAAGGATAATCTTTATGTTGGTAATGGCTATGGTTTAGAAATAACCCATACTAGTAATGCATTGTGTTCCTCATATTATCAAAAATTTCCCTTCTGTTAAGAAATTCACAAAGGATAATAATTATTTTTTAGAATTTTGGCCTTCATTCTTTGTTGTTTTAAGGATCAGGTTACCAAGAAAATTCTAATACGTGGATCCAGTGAGAATGGAGTTTATTCTTTTTGCCCTTCCTCTATCAAAGAAGCTATGAACGTCACTCTTCCTTAAATAAATAGCTGGCATGCTGCTTTTGGTAATCCAAATCATAGAACAATTGCCCATTTAATCAAGCAATTTTAACTACCTTGTTCAAAGGAGTCGTTTCAAAGTTTTTCTTCTTGTAATTTAGGAAAATTGGCAAGAATTCCTTTAGCTACTATTCATCATCACAATACTGCTCCTTTTTAATTCATTCATGTTGATATATGGGTTCCATCCCCTATATTATCTTTTTTAGGTCATCGTTATGTTATAGTTATTGTTGATCATTTTTCTCATTTATGTTGGATATTCTTGCTTAAAAATAAAAGTGATGTTTCCTCCATGTTCTTTGCTTTTGAAAATATGGTTAAATGCCAATTTCATTCCAATATTTTATCTTTTCATTTGGAGTGGGGAGGGGAATTTTAGAAATTTAAACTTTACTTTAAACGTTGGGGTATTATTCATCTTGTTGCTTGTTCCTACACTCATGAGCAAAATGGCGTTGCAGAACAAAAAATTCATCATTTGGTTGATACTTCTTTAACATTACTTGCTCATTCTCATTTGCCTAAAAAATATTGGAATTATGCTTTTAAAACAACAACATTTTTAATTAATAATTTACTATCTCCTATTCTAAAAAATAAAAGCCCTTTTATTGTCTCTATAATAAACATCCTTATTATCTTGATATTAAACCATTTGGTTGTACTGTTTATCCTCTTTTTCATCCCTTGTAATGCTTATAAATTTGACTTTTAAAGTAAATCCTGTATTTATCTTGGTCCCAATCCTTTTCATTGTGGAATTTGATGTTTAGAATCCTTTATGGGTCAGATCTATCTTATTTGGCATGTATTATTTAATCCTAAAGAGTTCTTGTCTTAATTTCCTATAAAAAGTTTCCAACTCCAACTCAAATTCCTCCTCATCACCATAGCTTCAAGTTTTTCATCATGCTCCATCCTCACTATCCACTCAAGAATTGGCAGGTATATCTCCTTTATCCTCTTCTTCAAATTTTATTAATTCCTTTTTATCTTCCTCATCTCTTTCACTAGAATAGCTCATAACACACTCTCCTTTAAATTCAAAATTTTCCAATCCTTCTTCAAATTTAAAATTATCCTCTTCTATTCAGTTGTTCTTAAATTTTTCTCCAACAAACACCACTACATTAGCCCCTCAAATCATGCCTCTTTCAACAAATCCTCCTAACTTACCCTTATTTATTGATTTTACCAAATATTCTCCAAATCTTCACTTAACTCGATCCCTTTCTAATCCATATTTTGTTTGAAATAATTCAAATCATTTTATTTCAAAATCAAATCCATCATCACCTGATTGTATTCACCTTATGCAGTAAAGACCAAAAACCATGTCCAAATGCCATACTTATGCTGCCACTAAAAATCCCGATTATCTCTTCATTGAACCAAAAATATACAAACAAACCCAACCTCACTCTTAATGGTGATCTGCTATGCAATCTAAAATTAATGCCCTTTTGGATAATAAAACATGGACCTTGGTATGACGCCCTCCAGCCAAGAATATAATTGATAACAAGTGGATTTTTCATATCAAATGGAAGCCTAATAGAGATGTTGAGTATTACAAGGCACGATTAGTTACGAAAGGTTACTCTCAATAGCTTGGCCTTAATTACACCAAGACTTTCAGCCCCGTTATGAAGCCTACAACTATTCGCACAGTTCTTACTTTAGCTATGGTTTCTCAATAGCCTATTCGTTACCTGGACATTTCCAATGCCTTTTTCTATGGTTCTTGGATGAGGATATTTATATAGATCAACCCATGGGATTTATTGATGCCACCTATCAAGATTATGTGTGTAAGCTAGTAAAGTCATCGTATAGGCTTAAGCAGGCTCTACAAGTTTGGTTCCATCACCTCTCATACTTTTTGCTTGGTTTTAATTTTCAGGCATAAAAGGTAGACTCTTCTTTGTTTATTTTCAGGTCTAGTCATATTCAAATTTTCATCTTAATTTATGTGAATTATATTTTGTTGCCTTATTTTGATTCAAGCAAACTTGAGTGGTTTTTAGATCAATTAAAGACTTAATTTATAATACATGATCTTGGCCCTATACGTTGTTTTTTAGGCGTGAAAGCTATTCATTTGCTTACTGGTTTGTTTTTATCTCAAACTAAGTATATCCATGACTTGCTAAAAACCACTAATATGTTTGACAGTAAGCCTTGTTTAACACCTATGGCTTTGAGTCCACCTTTATCTAAATAATCAGGTTCTTTATTTTTAATGTTGAAGATTACAGACGAATCGTGGGTTCACTTTAATATAACATGTTGACTCATTTTGATGCATCCTTTTCTATCAATAAGCTTTCCAAGTTTATGTATTCACCAACTCAAAAGCACTGGACAACTGCTAAATATCTCATTCATTACTTGAAAGGGTTTGCTTTAATGGGTTTATTGCTTTCCAAGGATTCTTTTTTTAATCTTTAATGTTTTGTAGATAGTGATTGGGCTTGTTGTCCTTATAATAGGCGTTCTACTTTTGCCTATGTCATTTATCTTGGTAAGAATATTATCTTTTGGTCTTCAAAGAAACAACCAATAATTGCCCATTTTTCTATCGAAATTGAGTATCATTGTATTGCCAATGCATGTGCTGAACTAATGTGGCTCAAATCTCTATTTCTGAAACTTGGCATTTCTTCTTCTCAACCAGCTACACTTTGGTGTGACAATATTGGTGCTATATATTTAAGTTCAAACTCGATTTTCCATGCTTGAACCATGCATATTGAGCTAGATTATCATTTTGCTCATGAGCAAGTTCAAAATAAATCCATTCAAGTCTGGTTTATTTCTGTTTCGATAGGTTTATTGCTTTCTAAGGATTTTTCTCTTGATCTATAATGTTTTACAGATAGTGATAAGGCTTTTTGTCCTAATGATAGGCATTCTACTTCTGCCTATGTCATTTATCTTGGTAAGAATATTATCTCTCGGTCTTCAAAGAAACAGCCAACAATTGCCCGTTCTTCTACCGAAATCGAGTATCGTTCTATTGCCAATGCCTGTGCTGAACTAATGTGGCTCAAATCTCCATTTTTGGAACTTGGTATCTTTACTTCTCAACCAGTTATACTTGGTGTGACAATATTGGTGCGATATATTTAATTTCAAACCCGATTTTCCATATTTGAACCAAGCATATTGAGCTAGATTATCATTTTGTTCGTGAGCAGGTTAAAAATAAATCCATTCAAGTCCGGTTTATTTCAAGTGCTGATCAAATTGCGGACATCCTCACTAAACCTTTGGGACATTGGCTGTTCTCCTTTCATAGAGACAACCTTTGGCTTTGTTCACACCCTCCTTCAACTTGACCGGGGGGGTGTTAAGATAAGATATGTCATTGTGTATTCAAAGTTGTTAAGATATGTCACTATGTATTCAAAATGTTGTATCTATTTATTTTGTATTCCTTATTATTAGCTTATTCAATTACATAGTCTTGTAATCTTCTGCCTTATAAATACTAAAGGTGTAGTTGTAATTTTAAGTTGAGAAAATACAAATTACTCTTCTCAATTTCCAAACAATTCATAGATACATACATGCATAGTAACATAGATATACACATACATGAATGTATACATACATAATGAATGTATATATATGTGTAGTTATGTACGTAAAGAAAATGGAATTATTTGGTCCAACTGGATGGGTGAAGGGTAATTAGTAGAAAAAATAGTGCGAAGAAAATTAATAAAATATTGTCAAATGAGATTGTGAATTAATTATGGACATAAATAAGTTGTGAAGTAGCAAGGAACTAATAATTTAATATATCAAAATCAATTTCTTTAATACATAAGGCTTAAAAAATAGACAAATCTTGCCTACATCTATACATTATTTGATCTATTGCTAGTAAAAATGTGAATATCAAGCAAGCATGACATTTTTATCATAACCATTTTTAGTTATGTGGTAATATCTCACCATCAGTTTGACACCGAGTACAGGTAAGAAATTTTCAAAATATGAATGAGTACTTTATTACAACTCTTTATACAAGTCACGATGTATTTTATTTTAAAAAATGACTCATGTCTCATAGTTAAATGATCTTTATATATATACAGAAGTTATGTACAACATCGTTGGTTCCTTCTTTCAGTATTTGAAAATAATTAATACAATTAATTGTGTACAAAAAAAATTATGTCTGTACTCTCTGTAACTTTTTATTTGTCCTAGTGACACTTTCTTATTACCGATTTAGATTGAACAATGGAAGAAGACTTGACAAGGTTGAATATTCATGAAGATGAGGAGGAAGCCTGGCATGTCGATGAACTTGAGATAGCAACCCTATTTCATATTCATTATCTGTGTCCAATGGGAATAGGGAGTGGAGCTATAGTGTGGATGCAGTGATGTTTTCAGAGCAAGAAAGAAGTGGATTTGGAGCAATTTTTAGGGAAGCAAAAGGCTGTTTTTTTAAAAGCAATTTCAGGTCATTGACCATGTATATTTTCTCCACACATTGTAGAAAGTCTCCACACATATTTTCTCTCTTGAATTGAATGTCACCTTCCATCTAAGGGCATTATTTACACTGATGCTCAAGAAATTTCTTTTGTTTTATATAATTGCTTAGATGATTTTTCAAAATTTGGTATTATTATTTCTGACTGTAAAAACTTTTTATCTTGTAGACCAGACATTGAGTTGGCTTGAATTAATAGGTTCAACAATTCTGAGTCACATAAACTAGCTAGAGCCTTTTTGTTGTTCAAACCTTTCTGTTTTTTGGATGTTTTCCCCCCTATTTCTTGATCTTTCTTTCTATAAAGGTTGCGACCAAAAAGGAAATCAAAACCTCTAGTTAAGGGAAAAATATATTGATTTTGTTAATTACAAGTGAATTTTAGAATTTCAAATTATAGTGAAATTCCCTATTAAAAGATAAATATGAAAAAATATGAGCATTTAAAACCCTAATTAGATCATATAGATATATATAGAGAGAGAGATGGGCATACGTACTAAGATCTCATAATGTATATGTAGAACTACATGCATATTTTGCAACCCAATCACATAACACCCGTAGGCATGGGGCAGTCAAATTTATATGAGTTTATCGCGGCAAGGCAAAGCAACCAACTATCTCTAGACATTGGGGTCCAGTCCATTGACTAAAATAAATGAATTTTAACAGCCTAGTGATTGAAGACTTTTCTCAAATACTTTTGAACGTAAAAGAAAACAAATCATGACGACCTTTTTCTCTTCACATGGATTTTTATGCATTGCTTCAAAGAGGTAGATGAGGCAGGACACTGATTATTATATGCATGAGTCGCAAGGAAACCCCATTCATTAATTGGGTAGGTACATATATGTACAATTTTTGGAATTTTATATTAAAAAAACAGTATTATATTTCTATGCACATAAAATCATAGAATGTCTAATTTTATGTGATTTAAAGTTGTTATATCTTATAATGGATGACTGTAACATTATTTAGGTGTACGGATGAGAAAAAAATCGAAATTTTAGTTAATAGTAAAATCGATTCGAAATTAAATTAATTTTTTCAATTACTTGATCAGATAGATTTAGTTTCATTTTTTTATTTTAATATTTTTAGTTTTCAATTTCAGTTTCTCGTTATTGTTTAACTTTTAGTTTACAATTAACCGATTTATATGTATATGTATATAGATTATATTTTTATTTTTATACCTTAATAAAAAAATTTTTTAATTTCTCTCTAAAACTTACATAGAGTAATATTTTAAAATATATTTAAATAATATTTTTATTTTTATACCTTAATTTCTGTATTTCTCTATAAAATTTATATAATACTTTAAAGTATATTTAAATTATGTAATTTTTTTAATTATATAGAATAATATTTATATATAGTGACCGATTAGCCTTTATATATGTTATTTTTTATTATTACATTGGTGTTTATATTTTAATTGATAACGTTTAGTTATATTTTCTTATGTTTTATAGTTTATGTTTTAATATTTAATTCTGTCCAAAATTTTTCTTTGACTTATGATTAAATATGTTAATTTTCAACAAATATATATTGAACCCACTTTATAATATTAGCTATTAATTTCTTAAACATTAATTTTGACCAGTATATTATGTTTGTTTAGTGATTTTTATTTTAAATTATTTTATATATTTAAATTTTAATTAATTTTTTTTATAATTGTATGTTATAAATTTTAGTGGTTAATCGAAAAATATTAATCAATTAAATAAAAAAAATTAAAATCGATATATTAATTAACTAAATATAATGAATTTATTAATTATTTTAAAAATTAATTTTAATTAACTGATTAATTTTCTTTAATGTACCGCTTAATAGGTCAATACTTACTCCAATAATTGAGAATGTTAAAAAGTAACAAAATATATAAATTTAACATTTATAGATATATTTTTAAAACTTTTTGAATTTCCTAATTTGTTATATCTTTGTTTGATCAAATAGAGGTGATTACAAGGAAATCAAAATAGGCGGCCACGTATTTAGATCGAACGGAGAAAGGTGATTGGTTATGTGGGTGATAATAATAATAATAATAATAATAATAATGAGGAGGAGGAGGAGGAGGTTGTCCTACTACAATATAATAATAATAATAATAATAATAAGGAGAAGGAGAAGGAGGTTGTCCAACTACAATTCTCTTTATTTCGCCGACAGTGCATGATTTTAAAGTCAGTAAATGTTTTAAACAAACTTTCAGCACTCTTCTTTCTGTCATATCATCTTCTGTTCTTCCATCTCAACAAACTCTGAAACTATATGTACTTTCATTTCTCTCTGTCTCTGCATTTCTGTACTTTTGCTCTGTCTCCTAAACTCTCTCTCTCTCTCTCTCTCCCCATCATCATCATTATCATGGTTCAATCAAAGAAGTTCAGAGGAGTCAGGCAACGCCACTGGGGCTCTTGGGTATCAGAAATTCGTCACCCTTTGCTGTAATTCTTCACCAATCCTATCTAATAATTTCTCTGTCATCGTATATATATCAAATGTGATTGGTTTGGATGCAGTCTGGATAAATCGGTTCAATTCAAATGTAGTTTTCGTAAGGATTAATGGTTTCTAATTTGGTTATGTCAGTTAATTTGTCATATTGTAGCTGTTAAATTCTAATCGTCTCCTCTTAATATGCTTATTTATTGATTTGGTGTATTTACAGGAAAAGGAGAATATGGCTAGGGACTTTTGACACAGCAGAAGAGGCAGCAAGAGCTTATGATCAAGCTGCAATCTTGATGAGTGGTAGAAATGCGAAAACCAACTTTCCAGTATCTGACAACCCTAAATCCGGCGATCTGAATCCTTCTTCAGATACCCAACTCAACGGTTTATCTGAAAGTTTGCACGCAAAGCTTCGGAAGTGCAGTAAAACTCCGTCGCCGTCGATGACCTGCCTACGGCTGGACACGGAGAATTCGCACATCGGACTTTGGCAGAAGCGTGCAGGACAGAGGTCAGATCCCAACTGGGTTATGACAGTGCAGCTTGAGAACAGTAAACAGGAAGTTCCAGACTGTTCTTTGCCGTTGGATCAGCCATCAGGGGAGGTGGTGCAGGAGCCGGAGATGAGAAGGGAAAGAGATGAAGAAGAGAGAATTGCACTGCAAATGATAGAAGAGCTTCTTAACAGGAATTGCCCTAGCTCTTCCATGTCCTTTGGGAATGGCGATGATCATGATGGTGGGTTTTTTGTTATTTAATTATTGGAATTATATCTTCACTTCTCACATTATTATTTATTTCTCAATATCCTTTAAGGGAGTTTCTACAGTGTGTGTATATACATATTAGAAAATTTCTGTATAAATGGGGTTCATGAATTTTTTATGGACCAAGTTAATAATGAAGCATAATTTATATATGGTAACCATCTTTTTTTCAATCAATTCATCTAATGTGTCAAGTTTTTATTGGATTGATCGGTTAGTTTTGAGAATTTATTTATATACATTTTCGTTGTTGCTTAGGTTAATTAATCAGTACGTGCATAATAATAATAATAATAATAATAATAATAATAATAATAATAATAATAAAACACAGATAAAAGTGAATTCTTCTTTGTATAAATGTTAGGACTTTTGAACTTAGATACTAAAATTAGAGGTGACAAATGGATGGGTTGGATGGATATGAGTTGGGTCATTAATGAATTGGATTATTAATGAATCAAAAAAATATGAATTATTAATGGTTTGGATCATTAATGGGTCGATTCATGGATGATCGAAAGAGGAGCGCATTCATTTACGAGATCTCTCAAATTCAATCTCTAAAATTCTCCTTCTCCTTCTTCTTCTTCTTCTTCTTCCATAATCAGTTGCAGAACAGGGGAGAAATCTATACATTGGGTTTGCTATCAGTGTGGGAACAAAAAATCCATGGCCATATATAATCAAAACTCCATCTGGAAAGAAAGCCCAAAGAGAGTAGGGGTTGCCCTTCTTTCTAAAGGAGCCTTTCAACTGCCATTGTTAATTCAAGAATTAACCATAAGAAGAAAGTGTTCTCTCTCTGTCACGAGCATTATATAATTCCTGCATTTCTTGTTCAGAAGGGATCCCGCCTGCTAACTCTACAGACTACACTTACACCTATTGTCTCTGCGCTGCTCACACACATTCAGCTTCATGTAATCTTCTTAATTAATATTTGGATCGGTGACATTAATTAATTAATAATAAAACCATTTAAAAATAAATAAACCGTTGGAAAAATATGCAAGAACTAACTAATAATTCCGAGGGAGAAACCAATAATAATCTGGGGCAAAAGCAAAGACTTTGAAAAAAAAAAAGAACAGTAAAAAAGGTACAAGGACCCTTTTAATTACTGTATAGTCCACGATTACTACAGTTTGGGAAGAGTAAGGTTATACTGACTGTGATGCCCTACATAGAAAATTCAAATTATTTTTTAAGAGAAATATATATATATATATATATATATATATATATATACTACTTTAACCGAATAAATAAAATTTAAATAAATTAAAAAATATCAAATTATAACTTTCATTCATTGGGTTAATACCCAATGGATCAAGATCAAAATTTTGACAATCCACATAAAATATTCATTGGATAAATACTCAATGGGTCAAGATCTTTGAATCTTGAAAACACCCATTGGATTAATATCCAATGGGTTGAGAAGTAAAATGGGTTAATTTTTGGTTGATTCATTGGGTTTTGGGTTGGGTTGAGTTGAAAAATAAAATGGGTCAATTTTGGATTGATTCAATGAATATTTATGTGGATTGGGTTGGTTTGGATCAATTTTTTTTAGTAAGTTTGGGTCGACCCGTAGGTTTGGGTCAATTTTGCCAGGTCTAACTAAAATGCTACTATATATTTTCTTAATTTTTCAATCTCGTATTCTTACCTCAATTGAATTTTTTTTTCAAAACTTATTTTTACTTTTAAATTATGTCTAAAATATATAAAATTATTTCAAAATATTTCTACCAACCTTCTGATATCAATTAAATTGAGCATACTTTATATTAAAATTTTTCTAAATATCTTAAGTAAAATTATATAGCTACTCAAGAATCTTAAAATTATCCCGTGTTAGTTTTATAATTTCACCTAAAATAATTAGAAAATTTTTGCTATGGTGCAGTCTTGATTTGATTGGTAACAGAATTGTGATAGAAGTATTTTGAAATAATTTTATAGGTTTTAATATAATTTAAAAGTTAAAATAATTTCTAGAAAAGGATTGAATTGCGGAAGTAATATAAAACTGAAAATTAAGAGAACATGGTGGATTATTTAGGATCCAATATCAAAATATCAAAGTAAGTTAGCTCCAAAAAAATGTTAAGGCCAAATTAGAACCTTTATATATATATATATATATATATATATATATATATATATATATATATATATATATATATATATATATATATATATATATATATATATATATATATATATATATATATATATATATATATATATATATATATATATATATATATATATACCTTCCACATTTTTAATTAAATGTTGGCTATTAAGCCAACTTTTGGTTTTTAATGCTTTACTGATTATATTAAGTAGATATCATGTAAATTCAAATTTTTAGCTATAATGCGATATTATGTATGTATATGCGATATTTTGGTCATGGTCTAGATTCTCAAAGTGCTTATGCGTCAAGGTGGAATTTTCTCAAAATTTTATAATTAATGAATTCTTTGGTGTTTATGTATTTGTTTGAGGAAATATTTTCGTCAAATTAATAGTAAATTGCCATATATAATTAGTCATTATGTATTCTCAATCTTAATTATTAATTGCTTTATTCAATGTGACATTTTGTTATTTGTTTGATCTATAAACTTGTTCCTGAATGTAAGGATTTATGGACAAATACACTATATATATATTAGGATTATGATAATTATATGTCATAACTATCATTTAAAAGACTTGACCTAAATATTAAAGTGATCTAATTTAATAGAAAGTAAAGTGGGTCATAATAATAATAATATTATAAGTATGGGTTAAATGTATAGATACCATTTTATAATTTCTAATTTTATGATGGGCTAAATTAAAAATAAAAGAAACTTTTTTTTTATATAAAAGGGTTATGGTCCCCAAATTATAGATATAAGGAAGTTGTCTTTCTATTCCCATCTATAGTAGACATTTTTTTCTTATCTATCAATTTGGAAGATCATAAACCACAAGATTTTGGTAATTTAATTAAACTATGAATTCATGTATGCTTCCGCTATAGTCTTTTATTTTTCTTGATGATTTAATATGATTATTATTGTCTAGATGTATTTTAGGTTTCCAACACTGAATTCCTGTCTTGTTGGGCTTGTTTCTTTTCTTTCTTTCTTAGGATTCATATTACCAATGAATTGTAAATTGATTCTGTCATTTTCTAAACAATATTACAAGTTTAAAATTTCCCAAAATCGTTATAACACAATTGATTCAACTCATATAATTAGGATTTGATCTATAAGAGGAAAAAAAAAAAAGCTACTAATCTTGATCCATGATTGTAGGATGATTTTTTACACAATTGATTTATCCTCTCTCTCCTTCTCCTTTCATTGTTTTTTTCAATGGTATAGAACTTATTTTTCTTTTTAAGTTTGATAACTGTAAAGTTGTATCAAAGCAGAGGGAATGGTTTTTTTTTCTATTTATATTAAACCCCTAGTAACTCTAAAATTCTCTATAGGCCCAATAACCATTATCTTGAGCCCATCTAATAACACTACAAGAAAAATTCAGTTTTCTGACAAAAATTTCCAACTGAAATGAGTGAATTTCAGTAGAAAATCAAAATACCGACGGAATTTAGCGATGAAAAATGGCTAAACAGTATCGTTGTTTGGTACATTTGCCGATGAAAATATTTTTGTCGGTAAATTTACCAACGAAAATTTTACCATCAGTAAATTTACCTACGGAAAACACCTTCCATCGGTAAATCCGTCGGAAAGTGCACACCGAGAAATTGTCATAATTTGAAAAAATTACTGACGAAATTAAAATTTAGTAGATAAATTTGCTGACGAAAATAAGTACTCCGTAGGCAATTTTGCCAACGGATTTAAAAATCCGTAGGTAAATTTACCGACGGTATATTGTATTCCGTCGGAAAAATTATCGACGAAATGATATCCGCCGTTAAATGGCATTTATATTTTTAGCTATGGTTTGCTGAATTTCCGTCGAAAAATATTAAATATCAATTTTTTTCTATATAGTGTAATCGTCATCAATAATATGATATAAAATATATAATTTACAGTAATAAATTAATAGATGCCTAATTCATATTATAATATAAAATTTATAATATTTAATAACACATCAAATATTTTTTTTAAGTTCTTAAATCATAAATATTATTCCAAAAAATATCAACAAATCCACCAAGTTCACAAGTCCTGTAGAGGTAACCCTATGCACAGCCACATGCTCTACATAGGCAGCATGCTAATGTATATAATCATTATACCTGAGAATTCAGAACTCGTTCTAACTTTAATTTATCTTCATCTAAAGATTCAAAGTAAACATCCATCATATCTTAGTTCTAAGGCATTTTTCTTAGAACTTACCATCCTTAATAATGTAAGTCACCTGATCGTTACGATTATTATGGACTAGAAATTCGATCCTTAAAAATGTAATAATGACAGTAAATTTTTAAAGACCAGATTAAAATCTGGTCATTTAAATTCTTATCTATTTTACCTTACATATATAATTTTTATTATCATTTAATTTATTTGGATGTCCTAAAATTGGACTTAATATCAATTCTAATGTCATTAAAATTTCTCTTCGGATTATATCATTTGGGGTGTTATGAATTAATATATATAGGTGCTGAGAATTGGGACAAGATATCTCTGTAAATGGCTAAATTCTGTAGAATTAATAACTTTGATTGGAAAAATTATTGAAATAGATATATATAAATATAATTATTTGACATGAAAAAATAACAAAATTAAAAATACGAATAATGAAGTCCATCATTAGCCATATATTTAATTAATGATAATAATTATGTGAAAAAATGAATTAAGCGAAAGAAATAATGGAGTGAAATTACCTACGAAATGAAATTTCAGTACGTAATTTACAGATGGAATCTTATTTCACCTTACATGTAGGGAAATTTACCAACGAAATTGAAATTCAGTCGAGAAATTACCTACCGAAATATTTTTTGTAGGTAATTTACCTACGGAATTGCTTTTCCATAGGCAATTTACCGACGGTATTCATTTTCGTTGGTAATTACCTACGAAAAAGCAATTTCGTAGGAAAATTACCTACGGAAATAATTTCCCTACGAAATTGCTTTTTCGTAGGTAATTACCAATGGAAATGAATACCATCGGTAAATTGCCTATGGAAAAGTAATTTCGTAGGTAAATTTCGTAGGAAAAGAAATATAATATAATTTCCGTTGTTAAATATGGATGCAAAAAAAATTTGGATGAAATTTAGCAACGAAATCTAATTCCGTTGCTAAAATAGCAACGAAATCTAATTTTCGTTGCTAAATATAGCGGCATTTAACAGCAAAAAATTTTTGGGATGAAATTTAGCAACGGAAAATAAATTCCGTTGATAAAATAGCAATGGAAATTAAATTTCATTGCTAAAATAGCAACGGAATAATATTTTTGTTGCTAAATATAGCGACATTTCATAGCGAAAAATTTTTGGGATGAAATTTAGCAATGAAATTTAAATTCCGTTGCTAAAATAGTAACGAAATCTAATTTTCGTTGCTAAATATGGTTGCAGAAAAAATTTTGGATGAAATTTAGCAACAAAATCTAATTTTCGTTGCTAAAATAGCAACGGAATCTCTTTTCCGTTGCTAAATTTGAAATCGTTGTTATAATAGCAACGAAATTAAATTTTGTTGCTAAAAACTAATATATATAGGAAAAAAATCCTATTTCTTTTATTTCTGTTCTTCTCTCCGCCTCATTCCATTTCATTTTCTCTGCTCTTGGAGCTCGACTATGGAGAATTTCATGCAAGTTTGGGGAAAAAATTAATTTTAGTTGTAGATATTGAGGCCCATAAATTATCTTGCTCATATCGATCAAAGGAACAACCGTCGTAGGCAGCGCCATATATCTAAAGAGAAAATTCCCAAATTTTATTTCTCTAGGGTTTCTCTCCTAACCCATAATTTTCATTCTGCAATAGAGAGGTAACTGTTTCTTCGTTTTGCTTGATCTTTGGGTTCTTTGTAGCTTCTTTTGTGGCGTTTTTTCAATCTTAAAGAGTATTTAATTTCATGTAGAAAAAACTTGTGCATTTATGTGAGAAAGATGACTGGAAAGGAAGAGAACAGAATATTCGTCGGAGGTTTGGCTTGGGACGTCACTGAACGGCAGCTCGAGAATGCGTTTAATCGTTACGAAAAAATTGTTGAGTGTCAGGTGCTCACTCACACACACTCTCTCACTTTTCTGTTTGGTTGTTGAGAAAATGAGATTAATTAGTTTTGGATTCCTATGTATATATAAAATATAAATTACTGGCCTTTTTAACTAACAGATAGAGCATTATCAATTAGATAATGCCTGAAAATTAGTGTTGTGTTGTTTTTGTATAACTAAACAAGAACAGAAAAGGAAAAATGGAAGAAGTTAGGCGCATTCACATAATATACTTTCTTAGCATAATAGGTCGAATGGAGCATCCTCATCTCATTCGTCTTCATCATGTTAATCGTAATGGTGTCCATCTTCGAGGTTTAATCTTCTTCTCCTTTTATTTTTTTAACTAATGACTTTCTGTTTTTGGGTATGGAAAAAATCATGGTGTGCTTATATTAATTAGTTAAGCAGATGTCAAGAGATGGATGGCAGACTTGCGAGGAAAAGATATGATGGATGCCTTTGCTTGGTCATACAAGAGGTATGGGGATGAACAGTACTCTCGAACCTAAAACTATCTCAATTAAATTTATGAACGTTCACTTATGTATAAATGTATTTTTATGTAGCCATTTTGAATTCTAAGCTCCTGAATAAGCTCTTAATAAACATTTTTGTGGTAAAACAGGAGACACAAGAATGGTTATGTTTGGCAGGACTTGGTTGATGATGATCTTATCACTCCAATATGTGACAATGAATTTGTCCTCAAAGGATCCAAAATTCTCCCTGTACCTGGACCTGTCCCTTCGGGTATTTTTAATTTCATGTTCTTGCATCATTTAATTAATGTTCTCTATATATATAGATTTTAATTTGTTGCCGTTTATTATTTATGATAACTAGATGCAAATACTAAAACTTTCATACTAAAAAATGAAAATAATGTTGGGATTAAAGACAAAGAACAAGAAAAATCTTGGAAAGGAAACCATAAATCTGCCGATTCTTCAGTCGAAACATCATCTGAAATAGGTAATTACAGTACTTGTCCATAGTTTTGGTATATAAAAGATAGTGGCTAGGATTTTCCATAGATTTAATTAAAAATAATAAATAATAAATAATTATATTTAAATTTATTATTAAATTAGTGATTAAGATATAGATTTCTTTCACTTGAATTAGGGAAAGAAAATAATTTATATGAGTGAAAACAAAAAAGATCAAATGTCCCTGAAAAATCCTAAAAACTTTAAACTGAAAAATGACAACCTAAACGTCATTTTTTAGGCCCGAAAAATGCCATTACGGGAGTTTTGCTTTGTAATAAATGACCGTCTTGAAACGAGCTTTCCAAAAATATATTATAATAAGAAATCTGACACTTGTAGCAAAAGTTACGACCAAAATAGTATGTACTGTAAAAATAATCCATTTAGACTTTATATTAGATTTGTTCGTTTCTTCTCAAATTCTAATTTAATTTAGGGTTTTTATTATCTATATTTCTGATGATAAATTGTTGGTAATTGTTGATTTTATCCATAATCTATTGAATTGTATGTGTTTGTTGACAGAAATTTTAAATGCTTTTTTATGCCAAGTTATGTTGTTAATTTAACATATGGTCAATAACAATAAGTTAAGTTTGTAACTTATAAAAAAACAATATTGACTTTTGGTTGCTAAAATTAGCAACGGAAAAGTCAATTCCGTTGCTAAAATTAGCAACGGAATTTCATTTCCGTTGCTAAAAGTTACCAATTCACCGAAAATGAGTTGGTTGCATTTAGCAACGGAATTCTTTTTCTGTTGCTAAATTTAGCAATGGAAATGAAATTTCGTTGCTAAAAAATAGCAACCACCGGATTAGCAACAGAAATTTCCATTGCTATTTTTTATTAGCAATGGAAAATATCAATTTTCGTTGCTATTTTTCCGTTGCTAAATTGCATTTTTCTTGTAGTGACAAGCTTTCTATACAATAAACATTTAATTAAGTAATAATAAATGAATTTGGAAATTTAACTATAATGCTGGAATAATATACTTTAAAGTCCAAAACTTTTAAGGACTAAATCTAATTTTATTATTAAATTATAATGATCCAAAAACTATGAGCACCAAGATATAGTTTTCCATCTTATACCCTTATGATTTCTGTTTCGGAAATCACACCAAACCAACATGCCATTTAGCAAACCAGCATGGATTTTGATAAACCAACATGCCATTTAGCAAACCAACATATGCCTTTTGGCAAAACAACATACCTGTTTTTTTTAATAAAACAAAAGGGACAATTTGCAGCAAATTAACCATAATGTAAATCTTATCAACCGAATTCAATTAGCATTAGGCAAATAGCAACCCAACGGAAATTAATTCATACAAAGCCAAAGGACAATTTCCAGCCAAACAAGATTAATAATTTTCAAACGAAAATCCCGAATGGCAATTATACTCAATTCAACAATTTCAAAATTTAATAAATCATTTAACCATAATATTTGTTCTAAATCCAAGAACACAATAATAAAATTAATAATAAAATTAAACATCTAATTCATGTAAAATTATAACGGAAGCAATAAAATGATATCATTCCATAATATGAACCCTAAATATAACTTTAATGTGAATCAATGTGTTATTATGTCATTTTCTAAACAATATTATAAATCTAGAATTCTCCAAAATTGTTTATAACACAATTGATTCAACTCATATATATATATATATATATATATATATATATATATATATATATCACTTATGTGCTTCTTTATCATTTGCCATTTTTGTTTTTTGATAAGCCATGGAATTTCATTCAAAAGTAGGCATATTGCCAATAATAGGTGCAAATCATATTATAGCCAAGCTATGAGATCAGACTGCCTGTGTACACCCTGTGTAGCTAAGCTAAGGAATCAGCTATACAATTGCATGTCCTAGGTTTGTGAAGTTATCTTGATTTGTCACTTATTATTCTATATACTCATTTTTGGTTTAAACTAACATTTAGATTTACCTTTTTGATTCAAAGGAATGCATATACTAATAATAAAGGACTCGTTTATTCTAAAAATAAATAAATAAATAAACTAGTTTGTTTGAATACTTCAAGTTGAGGTGGAATGTTACACTCTAAATCGGCTTAAACACAGAGAAAATTTCAGAGATTTATTTTATTCAGAGGTGTAATTATAGACTATATTGGCTGTAGACGATAATCGATGAGCTGAATGCAGCAGTCAAGAAAATGAAACATGGACAGCGAAAACCATATATGGTTTATTTTATTTTATTTTATTTTTGTCTCGGTTTCAATCTTTGAGTTTGTGTGATATTTGTAATTAGAAAATAGTCTATTCGCTGTAGCATACTTGGGCATTTTTCTTGTATAACAAATGACATCTCAAATAATATTGTTTTTAAATTGTTTTGACCACAGGAGATAGAGTTTGAAGTAGAGGTGGCAAATGAACGGGTTGCACGGGTTTGGATTGGGTCATTAATGGATGAATCATTAATGAATTAGGTTATTGATGGGTCAAAAAATATGAGTCATTAATGGGTTGAATTGATTTGAATCGACCCATAGATGATGGATTCTTCCAATGAGCTTTAAATTAGAAAGTCCATCGTCTTTCTCCAAGAAAGACAAATACTCAGCCTTCTTTATCACATTCGGACTAAAGATTATAAGCCCTGAATCTTACATAAGTTTCACTAATAAAGTTTTGGCCCATTGCATTCACGAAAGTGAAGCGAAAGCCTCTTCCTGCCAACCAGTGGGGTTTATGCTTTTTGCATCTGCTAGTACAGTCTTTGAGCTTCAAATCAAAGACATGAAAGCGCCGATCTCTTCTTTTACTTGCAATAATGATCTTATAACAAACCCTACTATCTAAAACGAATGCCTAATTGAGAACCGAACTCAAAATCTTTCTATCAATTGACAGTCAAGGTACCCAGATCAGATATTGCAGAGTGGATCCCATAAACATAATTGTCATTGCTTAATTAAAAACTTCAAAAACAAAATTCAAGAGAAGTTACATTAAAACACGCACCTGAGAATTAAATTGGAAAAAGAAGACGGCCCAACAAAATCAAAGATCTAGGTTTACTTTTTTACTTTTTCTTACGGGTCCAATTTGACACTTTAAAATAATAAAATAATAATTAGTTGGGTAGTTGAGGCAGAAGTGGAAACTGGAAAGGAGGCATTTTAGTGGCGTGAAAGGCGCCGGAAAAGGAGCAGCTGGCACGTCAGCCAAGGGAGAGGAGAAGGTGGAGAAACTGGGTTAATATCCAATGGGTCAAGATTTTTGAATCTTGAAAACACCCATTGGATTAATATCCAATGAGTTAAAAAGTAAGATGAGTTAATTTTGAGTTGACCAATTGGGTTGGATTGGGTTGGGTTGAAAAATAAAATAGGTCAATTTTGGATTGACCCAATGGATATTTATGTGGATTAGGTTGGATTTTGATCAAATTTTTTTTTGGTAAATTTGAATCAATCCATGGGTTAAGGTCAATTTGGCCAGGTCTAGTTTGAAGTTACCCTAATTAGAGTCCTTTGCAGAATATTCAGGACTTATAAATTATAATGAGTAACCTCATAAGTTACAATCACTAGCATTTTTTTTCTTTTTTTAGAAGCAAATTAATTGACACTTTAAGTGCACGTATATATGGCAAGGTAATACATTTTCAAGGAAGAAAGATTCTTGAAGTGGACATAGTGGAAAAACAAAAAGAAAATAAATGTCATAAGAGGAAATGTAATTTTATAAATTACTAATATTTTTGCGAGTTGAGATAAAATGATAGAAATTTCTCCTTTCAATTAAAATTTTAAATTTAGATTTTGAAACAGAATATTCTTAAATATTAAAAATAAAGTGTTTTATCTCCATTTATGGATTTACCTAGCGCAAATCTGAATTAGTATGATGATTCCACGAGTTTCAAATAGCTTATGGTTATAATATATATATATATATATCCAACCTCAACTGCCTTTTCTTAAATAATTTAGTTTGCAAAAAAGGAACAAAATAAGAAAATAAATAAAGTGCGAAAAAGCAGCTTCCTTAATCTGCGTGTCAAGGAAACTTTTACTTTTTAGTTGGTGAAAAGATGATATCCTTTGTCATGGAAAACAAAATACGATTTCAATTAAATGATAATTACAGTGGCAAAATTATAATTTATAATCAATTAAAGTAAAAATATAAATTATACTTAAATTAAGAAATAAAATTGAATAAAAAGAGGTCAAAACAAAATTTTGAAAGGGTAAAAATATCTCTATATATATATATATATATATTAAACAAAGAAAATTCAAAAAATAAAAGGGGCAATTGCCGCCTTCCCAACCATGTGGTTGCACCACTGGCAGTGTCTCAATTCAACTTCAATAGAACTGATTAAAGTAGTAAACAAATTAATTTTGGATGAATTTAATTGTAATATCATTATTCGTGATGGATGAATGTAATTATACTTAGACATAATGCTCAATTTTGTATTCAAATTCAAAACTCTGAATTAAAATTAATTCTATTGAGTTAAAATTTATTAATTTGTTTATCATTAATTTGATAATTTATCGAAAATTATTTGTAATTTAAACGAGTAGAAGTGTCTATTTTTCTGTTTGACTAAGTATTATAAAAAAAAAAAAATCATTTATTGGATTGTATCCACACGTATATTGATATTTACAAAAGAGAGGCCAGCTTGGACTTGCTCATGAATCCGTCGAATTTTTAGAATATTTTTGCTTTTAATGTGGTCCCAATTAAAGCTGCATTACCAAATTTCCGTACTAAGATTAAATTAGAACTCAGGGAATGGCTGTGAAAGGTCCCAATGCTAATAAATGCTCAACTAGACTTGAAAAGGATTGTGCCAGCATATGCTTGCCAAACGATGAAAGACTAAATTAGTGTGGTTGGCTTTGGTTTGTTTAGATATCAATACATTATATAATATATTTTTCTTTTACAAAAGTAATGAAATTTATTGGTAAAAGAAATTAATGAAATTTTCAATTCCAACTCCATGCAACCCAAACTCTATCCAAGAACCTTCCACTATTGAACTTCTATATCCAACAATGCAAAGATGTAATACAATAGTATTGTATTTATTAATACACTCTATATTAGGTTTAAGATTAATTTCATCCATAATTATTAGATTTATATTCTAATAACAATCTGATTAAAAACAAAAACTCATAAAAATGTTTCAAAATTTCTGAAATATTATCATTAAAGTAATTTTGGTTGGAAAATTATCAACTCGACATCGTTACGCTGGTACGACAAGTTATATTAACTTGAAATAGTTACATGTCATGTTCTGAAAAGTTCCACTTGGCATTTTGTGGAATATCTTAAACTGAAGTGACTTACTTTCGTATGTTGGCTCTAAATTCTTGATTTTCCAGCCAAAGTGATCATAACTGTAATTTTTTTAAAGTTGAGCTTTTTGTGATATAATTTTTTTTATAACCGAATTGTTATTAGTTTATAAGTACAGCAAACGTGATTGGAATAACCTTGACTTTTATGATATAATTTGGTTAAAATTGTTAAAGAAAAGTGTATGTATGTGTGTACACACACTTGGTTTAAAAAAAATGCTATTAATGCATTAATTTAGATAGAATTGCACTTGGTGAATATTTCAAAAATCGGATTAAGGCCTCATTTGTTTTAACTATTTAGTATAAATATTAGCCGATACTTGTTATTAGTAGCTGATACCCGATGGAAAATAATTGATGATGAATTTATTTTTAGTTTCTAATAATACTCTGTGTACTTGATGTTATTCTATTATATATTTACTACAGTGAAATTTTAAAATTTTAAAACTATAGCCGTGAACCTTTCATGACAAATGTAATTGATCAACCGTAAAAATTTACAAAACTTTATTTTTTAGCTTTCTTTCTTCTCCTACCTTGTTCTAGTTAATACGGGGATGTGGCAAACCATTCAATTGAATCACCTCCAACAGTAATCAATAAAAGGTAGGTAATCTTTTGAAACGGACTTTTCAATTTTAACGGTGGGTATATAAAGTTTTAGTGACAGATATACCTTTTAGCGACAGTATTAACATCTTCTAGCAAGTCTTTTAAGGATCAAAGTTTCAGCGATGGTTCTGTTTACTTTTGGCAACATTTTGATCTTTTCAGGAATAAATGTTCATATTTTAGTGATGGAATTCTTTTGAGGATAGTTATGTTGACTTTAAGCTACAACTCTGTTTCTTTAGTGACGGATTTTAAGTTTTAGCGACAAATAAATCTTTAGCGACGAAATTGACTTAACGTCATTGTTGATTTGTAGTAACAGTCCATTTACCAATGTATATTTTTACCGACGGTTTGGATGCTTTTAGCAACGGTTTTGGTGTTTTTTGTGGTTCTTTAGCGTCAACTTTGTTCTCTTTAGCAACGATTGTTTCCTGTTTTAGCGATGGATTGTCATATTTTGGCTGTTGACTTTTTTCAATAGTTTCAGTTTTAGTGCTCGGCACCTAAATTTTTAGTGACTGGTGCTTAAATTTTTAGCGATGGTATTGTCGTCTTCTCGCGATTGAGTTGGTGTCCTTTAACGAGAGTTTTGTTGACTTTATGCAACAATTTTGTTCTATTTAGTGATTAGATATTTTAATTTTTGCAATGGCATTCTCATCTTTTAGTGACAGTGTGGACATCGTTTAGCGACATTGCTTTTGACTTTTAGCAAGAGTTTGTAAAACATGAATTCAAATTTAATCCAATTTATTCATTTTTAAAAAAGAAAAAAAAATTGTTCATAAACTAATTTGGTTGGGTTATATTATATAACTAAATATTTTAAATTGCATGGTTTTGATTATCTGGATGTATAAGGATATATATCATGTTCGTGCCAAAAAATTAAGTAATTAGATATATTTCAATTAAATTTGATTTGTTTTTTGTTATTAATTGAAACAGTAAATTCATAGCATCAGAAATGGTAGTTATTGATTTTGGACCATGAGTACTAGATTGCAAGTTAATTATGGTCCCTTTTATTAAGTTTAGGCCACCAAACATGTGACATTGTCCCATAATTAAGCGCAGTTAACTAGTGAGGAAAATTATGTGCATTTTAATTAGTACCACATACATATTAGTAATTAGAGTGAGCCAATATATATATATATATATGGTCCTCTAAGATGCATTAACCATTACTTCTATTACCTCTTCCATAATTAGCCATCTTATGTCCAAAAAAAAGAAAAAAAACTTCTTTGGATTTGTGATCCTGAATTCAGTTTGAATTTTAACACGTGAATTTCTTTCTAATTATAACCCGTGGTCATTATTATTATTTTTTTTTTGGTAAAATTTTAATTTTTATTTGGAGTATAAGTAAAAACTAATGTATCAATTTTGACTTGCCAAAAGGCAAAATTAATGCTGCAATCATACTTTTCAATTTCAAATTTTATTGTCACCATAATTGTGCCAAATAAATATTGAACATGTAATCCGGTTCTGATATCACTTAATAGGATTAAAGTTAAAAAATTTTATATGGGCAAGTTTAATACGAAACAAAATAATTAACCAAACTAAAAATTGAGAAAATAAAAACACAAACATAATTTAATGTGATTTGGTGAAAAATTATGTCCACAAGGGAGAGCAAAAATCCATTAATCATAATAAAAAAAAAGGATACACTATAGGGTACAATACTCAAACCCTATAACCCAATTACAACCAAAAAGAACTCCATCATTTCTTAGATTTTCGAATCACACTCTGAATCTAAAAACCTAAAGAGATCTTAAAAAGTATACCAAGTGCTTACATGTTGGGCATGTAAGATCTTTTTTTGGTTTAGTTGATCGCATTAGATTTACCCATATAAATATTTTTGGCTTTAATTCTATCAAGTGATGTATTGGTTATTTAATATTTATTTGGGTCAATTATGGCCACAACAAAATTTGAAATTGAGATGATTGCAATATTAATTTTGCTCTTAATTTGGCCAATTAAGATGAAGGCAATTTTGTCACACATACTCTTCAAATTGGAGAAGATAAACAAGTTCAAATTTTATTTAAATTTTTTTGACATCCACTTTTAGTTTGTTGTAGAGAAGGTGAAAACAATTTTGATTGGGTATAGAATTCAAGTTAAGGAGGAGAAGTATTGAATGGCTCTAAATTCAAGTTAAGGTGGAGATTGTTGGATTTGTGACTTTGAATTCAGTTTGGTGAATTTCTTCTAATTAGAATATTGAGTAGTTGTTTCTTTCTAAATAAGTTTTATTTTTTGGCTTATAATAGAATTAAAGACTTTTCTATTTCTGCATATGAAGTCTTGATTCTCTATAATTTTTGTCGACTTCAAACATATATCAATTTTATAAATATCCATAAATTATGTATCTTTCTGTAAAGAGAAAATTAAGAAGGATTTTGTGTAAACCCAACAATATGTGAGCACTTGATGTGTTAATAAACTCGGATATAAAATTTATTTTGATTATGATTAGTGGATTTTTACTTTTATTCGCGGGTGAACATAGACTTTCTATTAGATTCTATTTGTGTACTGAACCACATTAAATTCTATTTGTGTTTTTATTTTCTCAATTTTTAATTTAATTAATTATTCTTTAATTCTATTTGAAAGCATATAATGATGTACGTCAAAGACTTTCTGTTGTGCAAAGGAGTTGAAATTTGAAATTTCAAAATAGGGCCAATTTACAAAATTGTGTAAATTAGGCCCGACACGGTCCAGAGTTCAGATGAGCGCCAAAAATATTTATAGAAAAAAAGGAATCCGACCTGCCGGATTCGAACCAGCGACCTAAGGAAGGATCACAGTGATCGGACTACAGTCCTCCGCTCTGCCAACTGAGCTAAGGTCGGGTTTTTGAAATGTAGTTGCTTTTTATTTTTAAATCTATAATTGCATATGAAATTCATTTAAATCTAAAGTTCGTGTAATAAGTAACGGTGAAGTTAATATCCCTTTCGAGTAGTACCACAAATTAGTTAAATTAAAGAGTGATTTATATTATATATTATGATCTTTTTGTCTTCAATTTTCTAAATTCAGATTATGACAATATGAAGAAATCATTGTGTAACTCTAATGAATAAAAAAAGGAATTTTGTTGTATTCGCTCCGCTAGAAATTTTGATATGTAAACTTTCTCAATTGGATAATGGAAATCTTCTTTTACTCTTATAGGGTAATGTTGATATTATTGTTCGAATCTCATTATTCTTATATGGTAATGTAGGTTTTATTGTTCGATCTCATTAGATGTTCGTGTTTATTTCTCTTCTCTTGTTTTATGTATGATTATATGTGAATTGTAGTTTTTATAACACTAATTTTTTGTGCACGTGATAAACAATTTTTTTTTTACAAAACTAAATTCAAAAAAAATAAAAAAATAATAATAATAATAATAATAATAATAATAATAATAATAATAATAATAATAATAATACATTTACATATTCTTTCTCCGCACGAAAATTTCATAAAATTACAAATATTATGACCAAATACTATTCAAGATTAAATTTAAAAATCAATAATTACGTGAAGACTTTAATCATCATCACAAAGTAGAAAGTTGGATCACCTTATAACAACTGAAAAATAAATAACATTTACGGTTAGTTCTTTTATTAAAAATGATGGAATATATTTCGCTCAAAATATAATATAAATAGGGTTTTTTTTTTAATTTGGTGTTAATTATGAAAGAATTTGGAGTTTTGGGGGTAACAATAAAAGAATTTGGGAAAATGAAATGTTAAAAAACGGTAAGTGGGTTTGCCATTTTTTTGTCACCGTGGACTCCACCTGAAGTTGACATGTGTTTTATAAAAAATGACAGTTTTATAACACTTATATCTGTCATTTTTTTATGTCCAAAATGACGCCGTATTGATGAGATGCAGGGATTTGTATAGTAGGACTCATATATGTGGAAAACAATATATTATTGTGCTGTTTTTTTGGATTCAAACCAATGTGGTACCCACGCCAGTGAAAAATGACACATGTAAGTGACGTTTTTTTATTTTTTTTAAGTAAAAAAGCAGCAGCAGCAGCATAAAAATACTGTGCGCTACAGTAACATACAGTAACTCTCAAAATTTATTATTTTAAATGATTTTAATTATTGTACAAAATATTAAAAAATTTATTTGCAGCTATCCCAAAATTTGATATATATAAACCAATGTGGTACCCACGCCAGTGAAAAATGACACATGTAAGTGACGTTTTTTTATTTTTTTTAAGTAAAAAAGCAGCAGCAGCAGCATAAAAATACTGTGCGCTACAGTAACATACAGTAACTCTCAAAATGTATTATTTTAAATGATTTTAATTATTGTACAAAATATTAAAAAATTTATTTGCAGCTATCCCAAAATTTGATATATATAAACCAATGTGGTACCCACGCCAGTGAAAAATGACACATGTAAGTGACGTTTTTTTATTTTTTTTAAGTAAAAAAGCAGCAGCAGCAGCATAAAAATACTGTGCGCTACAGTAACATACAGTAACTCTCAAAATTTATTATTTTAAATGATTTTAATTATTGTACAAAATATTAAAAAATTTATTTGCAGCTATCCCAAAATTTGATATATATAAACCAATGTGGTACCCACGCCAGTGAAAAATGACACATGTAAGTGACGTTTTTTTATTTTTTTTAAGTAAAATAGCAGCAACAGCAGCATAAAAATACTGTGCGCTACAGTAACATACAGTAACTCTCAAAATTTATTATTTTAAATGATTTTAATTATTGTACAAAATATTAAAAAATTTATTTGCAGCTATCCCAAAATTTGATATATATATATTAAAATGAGAAAATTATAATTAAATAAATAGTTTCATAACAATATTAAATTTATCAATCATAATTGATTTGAACATTAATTTTTTAGTGTGATATAATGCGTTAGAAATTTATATATGAATTTATATATAATGCGGTTAATTTTTTTTATTGATGAAATCAGTTAACTGATACATTAATTAGAAAATATTTACAAATAATGTAGGAATTAAAAATTTTTTATTTTTATGTATATTTTTTTAATTTATGTATATTTATATAATTTTATGCTTATTTTTATAATTTATGTAAATTTTTATGTGGAAGTTGATACATGTATTGTAATTTTTTAGTAAAACAATAGTTTGAAAATAGTTAATTTCATAAATTATAATAAAAAAATGAAATTTAAACTATTTTCAAATTTTTTTAAATAATATTTATTTTGATATATTTCACATTATAGATGGTGTACACCTATTTAGCTCCGAGTGCAATGACGAGTGACATTTTAAAGGCAATTGTCAAGCAAAAATGAAATGATTTGTACAACAGCAGAATTGAAAAGGGCAAGATAATATGTGATCATATTATAAAAATAAGTAAAAAATTACAAGATATTATAATAGATAAATATCACATCACAAAAAGAGAAATGGTGGAAGCTTTATGTGGATGACAGTGCCATTAACTTATTTCAAATCTATAATGAAAATTTGGAATATGCCTCATGTGAAAAAATATGGGGAACTTGTGCTTATATTTGCCATATTGAAGTCAGTGAAGAAGAGTTTTTAAAAATCAGAAATACAATCCCAGTATCTCAAAAAACTTATTGTAAATGGTATAATTATAACTTATGGTCTAAATATTATGTTCATTAGTACATGTAAAAAATTATGCCTGTATAAATGAGAATGCCAGTCTATTATGTTCTAAATTTTAATGTCATTTAGATTTTAAGTGTTTTTTTAATCAATTTTTGAGGTTAACTATTTAATATTATTATTTCATAATTTGAATTTTTATTATGTAATATTTTTTGTTACATAATAATATATTGATGACATATATATTAAATAATTTACAATAAATATAGCAACACATAAAAAATTTAAACAATAATAAGATAAATAAATGACATAAATTTTAACGATTCATTACAAATCTATGATGTTAAATTGATTTTAGGTTTTTACATGGATTGCCATTTAGGAGCTACACGAATAAATCGAGATTCTATTAATCTTGAATTATTAACACTTCAAGGGAGACACCAATCATATGCAATATGGAATAATTCAATAAAAATTTAATTATTATTATATATTACCTGAATAGAGTTTTTTATTAATATATTTTAATTTTAACTATATGATTTGACTTATTTTATTTATATTAAAGGTTGAAAGAGAATTGTTGAGGATAAGGAGTAGCGTGAATTTAATTTACATAATTTTATTAAATGTCCCTTTTATTGAGGGAACTGGCAAATGATTTTGAGATTTCTTTATTTTATTATGGAACTTAAGAGCAGTCAGATTATAAGGTTATGGCTAAGGATCGTGAGAAGAGAAGTTGAGTAGAGTTTGTGGAATTTGTAGGGTTGGAGTGATTATGCTAATTTAGCTGTATTTAAGTTGAGACTGATGTGGGGATGTTTGGAACTCTTCTCTGAAGAGTGAAATAAAGGATAAGATTTCTGGATTCCAAAGGTGAAATTATGTGGTATTTTGATAGTATCATGTATGGTTATAAGAATGTCATGTTTGAGAGATGATTGGAGCAGTGTAGGGTTGAAAACCATCTGCAGATTTCTGGTGGAACAATAAACCCTGCTAGAAAGAATTCCAATCTTGTCGGGTCACTGGTGTGTCTTCCTTCTAGTAGCTGGTAACCTAGCTGGAAAGAATCCCAGTCCCGTCCGGTCACTGTTAGATCTTCCTTTTAGTAGCTATCAACTCGGTTGGGAAGAATACCAGTCCCGCCGGGTCACTTAGTCTATTTTGCATTGCACCATTTTGTCTTCTCTTACTCCTGAGTACTTATTCTACATATTGAATATGTTTAATGCATGTGAGTTTTATTTATATTTGTTGATGATCATCTATGAGCAAGGCTTACAATAGATGGTAATATATGAGCTAATCTCCACATTTATTTTTCTGAGACTTAACATAAGAACTCTGAGAATGGAAAATTTTGTTAATGATTTAATAAGAAATTATTAAATTTTAGAGTCTGAATTCTACATAACCAAGCTAAGAATTATTTAACAATTGTCTATAAGTTCAGACTTCTAATGATCGAGCATGCTCGTGACACTGCAATGTCTTTTGAAATTGGTGCTATGATACCTTTTGTATTTTGGTTTAAGGATGAGTCCTCTTCTTTTTTATGCTCATAATGAGCATCTTCTAAGCCAAGTAAGAGAATCCATACCAAGTGCTATTTTTTATCAATTACTATCCATGATATGAGTCACGAACTAAAATTAAGTGCCATTAAGCTAAACCACGCTAGATCTACGAAATGCATACAATTTTAGAATTTAAATTTACGATCTATAATTTTCTTTTTGTATCATATGATTAAAATTTTTCTTTATATATATATGTATGATTACTTGCAATTTGTATTTATGTTCATTTGTTTGTATGTTGTTGCATCGTGTCAAGTTTGAGGAGTTTGAGCAACTACATAGGCCATGTTTTGTTATGTAACCCCTGTCGAAATGTGAAGTCTCTGTCTTAACATTTCTTAGTAAAGTATAATGTGTAGAGAATTTTGTTTTTATTTATCTTTCGATCCTGGAGGTTGTAATTTATAATTTCTTCTAATCAATATTAATTTTTTGTGTAAGATCATCTTAATTCCTTTTATATAAGTGATGAAGTTATAAGTTATTTATAAGTGCTTTGTATGCCGCCCTTTTCAATTATATTAGGTCGCTGCTCTGTTATGGTCCTTTTAAATTGTGTGTCATGTTCTTGTTGTCTTTGGGGTGTTTCAATTTCATTGGTATCAGAGCATAGTTTAGGCATTTCTAGCTTAAAGGTGCTTAATGAATGTTTTGTATGTCTATATGGGTTGTGTCCGGCCTAATATGGTTGTTCTTGTTATTATAGTATCAAGTAGCTATGGAAGGGTCTTCGAAAATAGTTGAAGAGACTTCTGAAAGTAATCTTTCTATTAAATCACCCCTTTTGCATCAGACCCATCTTAGGCATCTCGAGTAAATGCTCAGACTACGATGTTGGGTGAGACATTATTAAAATTGACTCAGGATATGACCTCAGTGATTCAAACCGCACCAAAGCTCTTATTGACTCACTACGAAAGCATAGAGCTGAGTGTTGCGGCCCTAGCAAGTATATTAGATCGACAAGTAGTAAGAGGAGTATTTTTAAGACTCTCAAATATCGTACCTAAGAGATTGTGTGTGCAAGTTAAGACAATTGATCGTATGCTAAAGAATTCCTAAAAGTTTGATGATTGTGCTATGGCTATCTAAAATGAAGACTTTAAATGCTAAAATGTTCAATGGGAAGAAATTAAATTTAAACTAATAGTAAATTAAGTAAGACCTAAATTATGAAAAATTAACAAGTGTAAAAAATTAATATAAGGAAAACGTTACTCGGGTTCACTCATCCACCCCATACATGAATGAATCTGGGATAACCCTCTTAACCCAAACATCCCATTTTGGAGCCAGCCATTCTAGTTGCTAAACATCCTATTCTAAAGCCAGCCCAACAACTAGCCTAAGCATAGGTCTAACATCCTAAGTTCAGTTTGCTTTCCCATTTTGGAGCCAAACAACCCAAAATCCATCTATTTTACTCCACACTCTAGTCTTGAAATTACAAATACTGCACATCTAGAGTCCCATTTCGGAGACATCCAAAATAGACAGCAATCATGATAGAAAAACCGAGCAAAATCATTTATAACATTCAATCCACTAAGTTCAATACCCATCAAAGACATATGATAAAAACCATTCATCCATGCATGGAAGATAACTTGATAGATTGAAAAAGCCATGAGATACACATAAGTAACGGTGAAATAGACCATCCATTCATGTATAAATCTAAATATGTTAAAAATTCACATTGTGAGTATGGGATTCAAAGATTCCCAAGCAACTAAAAGACTACTCACTATCCATAATGTAAAAGACAAGTAAAGTAAAAGTAAAAACTATAAAATTTGAAGTTGAAGATTGAAGTTGATGATCCTCATTTTCTCCTTCTTTAAACTGTTCTTTGATTGTAAGCTGTAACTTGAAGTAAGTAACTAAACTAAGGCTATTTTTTGTGTTTTTGAAGTAAAACTAATCTAAAATAGTGATTTTATACAAGTAAAGCTATATAACTATGTATGAAAAGCTCTCCAGATGTAAAACTACGTGTTTTCTCTCTAAAAAATAGCCTCTACACAAAATCCTAAAAAATCTCCTTTAAAATAGATAACTTTGTAGCTTTTATAGAGGTATCTAGGAAGACACGGTTGGGACACTTTTGTCTCAGCCAAGACATGAGAAGATAGAGTGGTACTTTGCTTTGGACACGGCTGGGACACTTTTGTCTCAGCCGAGGCAAACTTCTGGATCAAAACATCTTCGCAAGCTGTATTGGCCATGGCTGGAACCATTGGTTACAGCTGAGATTATTGGTGAAACAGTGAGTTTTGAGCTTTGCAAGGGATACGGCTGGGACAAATTGTCTCAGCCGTGCTCCAGCCTATTTTTCTACACAAAATTCAAATTAATACCATTAATCACCCAAAAACTCTAAATTTATCAAAATAACTAAAATAAACATAGAAAAAAATATTTTAACACTAAAAATACTAAAAGCATGCAAGATGAGATACTACAACACACAAAATTATCTTGAAAACAAACATTAAAATCAAAGCTATCAACTCCCCACACTTAGACCTTTCACTATAAGAAAATCAGCAAATAGCAATGAAAATTAGCAACTGAATTTGTTGAATTTCCGTTGCTAATAAAAATTAGCAACGAAAAATAGTAACGAAACACTCGATTTCAAATTTGTTGGTATTTTTAGCAACGGAAATTATTTTCTGTTGCTATTTTTACCAACAGAATTAGAATTTCAGTTGCTATATTTAGCAACCGAAATAAATTTTCGTTGCTATATTTAGCAAACGAAATCAGTTTTTGTTGCTATTTCTAGCAACCGAATTGAAGTTTCGGTTGCTAAAATCAGCCAAAATTATATAAAAAAAATTACGATGGAATTTTCGTCGTTATTTCGTCACTAAATTATTTCTTTTAATGTTCTCATTAAGAGCCCATACATCAAATCCATAATCTAAATGCATGCATAAAAATTTTTAATTGAAATTCACTCCATACTACTTATATTTGCCACACTGTTTATTAATTGATAATCCATTATTAATTACCATATAAGCCCTTATAGATTTAAGACGGCTAACCATACATCCCATAATTATCACATCCTAATCTGTAGAACCATCTTTATTTTCAGAAAGTAATATGCTTCCAATAAAAAACAAAAGTGAGTGAAACCACATTGTAGATCAAAATCTTCTACATATCTGCCTTTCATGAATGAGAACCTTGCTGCCTCAAATCTCCTCGATTCAACTGGAGATGCACTAATCAGATCTCGAAATTCCATGACATATGCTCTAGTTCATTGGCTTCCTCTACACAATTAAATTCCAAAAAGGAAGCATTCATAAATTAAAGCATACATAAAATTTTGACAGATAATCAATTACATTTTTAAGCATAAAATTCTGAAGTATTCCATCAACCAATTTGAATTCCTTGATAATCCATTCACTTTCCAGCTAATTTAAAATTTCATGATGTAATGGACATGTTTAGACAATCTTCAAGAGCGTTACCATTCTCCAGCTGTCCAAGTCATGATAGTAGATTCTTGGTTGAAGAAGAGAACAAGTTAATGCCAATAACTAGCTTAACTTAAGGAAATAAAAGTTTGATGACTTAATCTGAATAATAAAATTTCAGGGGATCAACAGATATCTGATATATCTGCCAAATTAAGGATGAATTATTCAATACTTTATCCTACAGCAATATACTTACTCAGCATTGCAAGATGCAGTTTTCATTCAATCTAGAAAACAAATATAAAGAAACGATAAACTAATACAGAAATCACTTATTTATTTATGTTACCTTTTTTCACTAAAACAGAGGACGTATACATCTTAAGGATCTATCAAGCCCCAGTACACTAAACTAGTTATATTTGTAGTTTTAGTTATGCACCCTATCTAATTGTATGTCTATGCAACATTGATGAGGAACATTTGAAATACTATAAAAAAATTAATCATGCATGAGTTTCCTTGTAGCGTTGACTCAGGTAACTATAAAAGTTGAAGTAACAATAATTCCAATCATGCTGCAAACTTACTTTGGAGGATTATTTTTTGACTTGCAGGTTGGCAAACATTCGACTAGACAGTCGTGGCTAGGTTCCATGAAATATACTATCTACACCAAAAGAAGAGAGCTAATATATTGTTCACCAAAAATGAAAGTTGAATCTGCTAGCAAATCATGTAAAATTGCATAAAAAGGAAAAATCCAGGAAGCCAAATATATGATAATATATTGTTCACAATAAAGGAAAGGATTAATTATTCTAACTACTTGCTGCAAATAATTCTAATGCAATCACTTGGTAATATTCTTCAAGATTTAAAATTATAGAATGATAAAATAAGATTATAATATTCTCTGTCCAGTAATTTAACTAATATTTAACATTTTACAAAGTATTTATTTAAAAACAAAAAAATTAATAACGAGTCTAATAATATAAATTTATATGCACATTAATTTACCACGTAAAATGTAGTATAGTGTTTGGCTTGTAACAATATGCATTAATAATGGGATAGGTTGGCAGTAGCAAGCAATAACCAAAAGAAATGAAATGGTCAGTTTTGTTGCACAGATAAATGTGATTGGCTATGGATTATAAACATGGAAATAAGAACAAAATAAAGGGAGAAACTTTATTTAATAATATTTATCAATGATATTCCTATACCGGCTTTAATAATATTTATCAATGATATTCCTATACCGGCTCTGGCCCACCCACTGAGAAAGTTTTCTTAGCTTTGACAAAGATTTTTTTCTGTAAATCTGGTCTAGCATTTATAATCAAATTGATGACCGCAGAAACTTTATCTAATTAATTTTCCATGCAGGAAAAGAAAAATATCAAATAGCTTATTTTTAGTGTGAAGGGAAATGACCACAAAAGAGCAAATATAGACTGCAAAAGAAGGCTACCTTTGTTTATTAATTTCTGCAATCCTAAAAGTACAGCACAATTTGCTATCATTGTCTCCAACAGACACTAATGGCATGGACATTTATCTCAACCAAATTTTTGAATTTATCTTAATCAGTTATCTTACATATGCAAATTTAATTTTTAACTTGATTTATGAATAAATTCTTGAATTCGGTTTAGATACTTATTATTGGACAAGCAAAAGGGAAATAAAACATTAAAAACATAATTCAATTTGTGGCTCAGAAAATGGCCAAAATCATCACAGCGGAATAGGATCAGTGAGATGATACTTGACTTCCCACAACTGAAAACCTCCACGGACAAAATCATAGTAACCAACTTATAAGAAAGATTCACAAGATTGCTAAAGCTAAAGATTAAAAAAATTAACGCAATTGGATTTTTTAGGAGATCAAGGGCCCAACCCATCAAAATCATCCATTAATCAATCGAGTAAAAAAATAATAACCATCCATTAAAACTTAAGGATTAGTAAAAATTAATAAACTTACATAGAAAGCAGTAACTGTTCCTGCAGAGTCACCTTCCACAAGCTTAATCTGTACGGTCACTTTCCCAAACATATACTTACTTTTGGATTGAAAACCAGCACCTACAAAATGATTCACAACCACAGGAACGATAATGTTTTATGCCAGAAAATACTTTAAGAAAGTGTGTTTCCCATATTATGAATCAGTTCATGCAGAAACGACATCGGTTTATACCAGAATAGTTATCGAGCTTTAGCCGAAGAAGCTCTCCTTTATAGATAAAATGGTCAAGAGCCCATGATGGTTGATACAGCTCATTAAATCTAGCAGAGCCAATCGAACCCACCATTATCAGACCCACAATGAAACCCACAAGCACACACATTTTTTGGAAATCTAGAGAGAAACCATGAGAGAGAGAGAGAGAGAGGAAATTACCATTGTTGAAAGGCGGTGTTCAAATTTAATGGCGGAGATGAAGAGAAGAGATGAGGGGCTAATTTATACCTAGGGCAACAAATAAGAAAATTACATAAATACCCTTAAGTTTAGCAACGGAATTTCAATTTGATTGCTAATTTAGCAACGAAAAATCAACTTGGTTGCTAATTTAGCAATCGAAATTAATTTCGTTGCTATTTTTCATTGAAAATGAAAATTAGCAACGAATTAAATTTCGGTTGCTACTTTAGCAATGAAATTTAATTTCGGTTGCTAAATAGCAACGGAATATATATTTCGTTGCTATTTTAACAACAAAATTTAATTTCCGTTGCTATTTTTGGATCCAAATTTTTTTCACCTCTTTGGGATCACAATACCAACGGAATTTAATTTTCGTTGATAAATTGCAATGGAATTTAATTTCTGTTGCAAAATAGCAACAGAATTAAGTTTCCGTTGCTAAAATAGCAACAGAATTAAGTTTTCGTTGCTAAAATAGCAACAGAATTAAGTTCCGTTGCTAAATTTTGTTCCAAAATTTTTCCGCCATCTAATGCCGCCATATTTAGCAATGGTCATAGATTTCCGTTGCTATTTTTCGTGGCTATATTTTGGCGCTAAAATTTTCCTCTTTTTTTAGCAACAGAATACCACCATTTTTATTCTATTGCTAAACATAAAAAATTCAACCAAATTTAGCAACGGAAATCAAATTCCGTTGCTAAATTAGCTCCGTTGCTATTTTTTCGTTGCTATTTTCAGATTTTCTTGTAGTTTTTGCTTGCCCTCAAGCAAACGAATCATCCACAATCTTGAAAACTCAAAATCTAATTCAGAATAAGCAAATTCAGAGAGGCCAGAGCAACCCTCAGCAAAAGACACTCAGATGAAGAATTCAATAAAAAAGACTCAAATTGATCTATAACAAACAATTTCTTTTGTGTGTGTGTGTTAGGCCAAAACAGATTTATATCTTTTCAAAACCAAAACTACCAGTGAACTCCAACAATCAAGCAACAGAAAAATATGACGGTTTCGTACTTGAAACTCGAAATAACCATAAGCCTCTCCTTTAGCACCTGAACCACAAAGGTCATCTCCACTAGGCAACTCAAAACAAAATAGGCTCACCAAATCTTACATTAAGGTTGTAATGGGGTGAAGGTATTAGCTTCAAAAAATTGATAAATTCAGTAAGATAGAATCAGCCACACTACCCAAAAACAAATACCACCTAACTTTCTTAAGAAAAACAACTCTTCAAAATTTATGCTCTCTTACTATCAATTGGGAAGATGCATTTTAGGACATGAGTTCTCAAAATCTTAGGGAGTAAGAGCTAAAATCTCCTAGCTCAACTAATTAATACTTCCCTCAAATGCTAGGTACCCCATAGTTATTTTCTGCAGTATAAATCAAATGGAATTCTTGAACCTATCTTTCTGGATTTTTTTAACAGTGAAATTTTTATTCAATTATTGAGAAGAGTACCAAAAGCACTAATTCTTATCATCCATGTCCCAAAATTTTTCAAAAATTTAAGCTCATAAATCCTTAAAATTTTTCAACTTCCCCTCACTTTCTGATTAACAAGCAACCATTGAATCACACCTAACATGCAATTTTCATTACCCAACCTAGAGTGGCAAATTCCAAAGTGGACAAGAAAAAGGTATTTAGGCTATATGGTTCATCATTAGTGCACTAAAAAAATAAATAGTACGCTTTTAGCATACCAATTAAGCTTAAAGGGCCTAACAATGGCAAAATTTACCAAGGGTGGGTCAAAAGTCATTTAAAAATTGGTTACCAAAGAAAGGCTGCCTGGATCATATCTTAATCTTGCCTGAGTTGAATATTCGTTTGAAAAGGTGATGAGGAAAATTTTAGCTATTCCAGAATTCCTTCACTCAATTGCTCTCACTCACTGGTTTTTCCATTAATTTCACAAAACTTAGCCTACTGTGCTCATTAAGTTAGAAATTGAATGATATATAATTAATCGAGATCAATTCAAAAGAAAAACTTTGTTGAACAATGCTACTATTCTCTGGCTACTCAGACCTTTTAAACAAGCAGTTTAAAATTTGAGTTCAAATTGACTCATTCCAAGATTACTGGCAAGCTCAGGCTAACTGCAAAAGTAATTAACAACTCGACAAACACAATTATTCTAACCAAATTTAACAAGGTTTACAATAAAATAGTAAATGAACTTGAATTAAAAAGAACTACTCTAAATCAAAACTAAAGGAATGCAAAATGCAATGAACTTATTAATATAGAATGATTAAAAAAAATTGAAAAGAAAATCATACTAGAAGTTACTTAACTAAAATTAAACTTAAACACTAAAGATAAAAACTACAACTAAAATCAAACAAACAAGATAGAAGCTATGAAAAATATGACAAACATAAAAGAAATTTTGATTAGCAACTAAAGTCATAAAACAACACCACAAAACAACTAATAACATCCCACAGTTAAAAAGAAATAATATCCACAGTTAACAAAGAAAAATTAAGTTGATTGTTCTTCATCCTCAAACCCTCACCCCACATTTAAAATTTTTACTGTCCCCAACAAAAGACCAAAAAAAATCAAATAAGAATGATGGGTTGAGGAAAAATCATGATCATTATGATGAAGGGGTGGTGGGGGTGGAAACTGGCTATCAAATCGGGATTGTAACGTCCTAAGAGCAGTGACAATATCATCCATGCGCTGTGTGATTGAAGTGAAATCGGAATCCATCCTCAGAGTGATGTTGTCAAGCAGGTTGTTAATAGCAATATACTGCTCAGTGGACAGGGTGATTGTACCAGCTCCAGCTCTTTCTAACTCCATAGCTCCCTTGTGCACAACATCCCTATACAAGGCTCTGTCTGAAACCACCAAATGCCATTGCCCTGGAAAGCAAGGATCGTCAATAAGGACCACTATATTTCTCAGCATTTTACAATCAATCGCCATGGGGTTTTCCACTGAAGTGCCAAGCTTCGGATGCTTGTGAAAGCGGGCCAATATAGTGACAAAAGCTCCAAGTGCTAACTTGGAATCCCTCTTTGTGAAGGTGCGCAGGTCTAAAACTTTTTGTGCAATGAATGCAGCTCTATTCAATCGAATTCCATTGTGCATAGCATAAAGAATTATGGCCTCGATTGCATTTACATTTCCAGGCCCTCCAAGGTGGCTAAAGAATGCTAAGGCCAAGTAGCGATGCATGATCCTTATAGGGTGATCTCTCAAATGATGGGCCTTAGTGTTCTTAGGATTAAAGTGGGTGGGGTCCTCGGGATCATAAATTCACATTCAGATTTCTTGCCTATTCAGATCAAGAATGTCCCTAGCAGCATGTTGATCGAATCCCAGTACCTTAGAGAAAGCATTAAAAGACATTTGATAAGGAATGCTATCGAGCCAAAAACTCACATGGCCTGGGTCAGCATGATTGTCTGCTCCAATTACAAATTTCACTATGGCCAAGAAGTCACGGACCAAGTGAGGATAGACCTTCTCATTTCTCTCAAAGAAAAGTCTCCAGCCTACACCATCAATTAACTTGTCTATCTAATTTTTGAATCCTAATTCTGCCATCAATTCCATGCCTAAGCGTGAGGTGGCTAGATACTTTTGCTTGTTGAGAGAGTCCACCAATCTGTGAATTCTTTTGGAACCCACGTTGGCACCTTTAGCTTAAAGGACCCCTAAGGAGCAGAAGATGATGATCCAGATTCAGTACGGGTGCGCTTGGGTTTCATTGCTCTTACAACAACAAACAACACAAGATATAAGCACTAAAAAGAAAATTCAAAACACAACAATACACTCGAACAACAAAAACTATTTAAGTAGATTGTAAGTAGAAACTACAAAGGAGAATAAGTTACTAACATGCATAAAAACAAACAAACACAATGAAAACTAAAGGAAAAGTTACACCAAGTACGTGGCACTTAGCCATGATGAACAAGCATCCTTTGGAAACCAGTAGCCCATAGGTCGAATCATTTTAGCCTATATACTTTGGTGTAATTAACACAAAATGCATGAACAATGCATATACAAACATAAATGAATAACTTAAAAGCATGCTTAAACCAATATGCAGACAAAAGATGGGCATAAAATAGAACTACCATGCTTAACCACACAAATGACCATTGATAAAGTATAATTCTTATAGAGTAAATAGAATCATGCATGAAATTAATTAAAATCACAAGCAAAAACAAAGGGAATAAATACAAACTATCAAAATGGCCCTAAAATATCAATTTACCAAACACCTAAATTAGCCTTTCTACCATTTATCAGGCATAAAAACACATTGAACACTTCTAAGGCATGGTTGTTATGCAAATGATGAACATGTAACAAAATAACTAACTAGAAATGAATGTCTCTATTCTCTTAGGCATTTCATCAAATAGTAGGTGTGCAAGGTTTGATTTTTGCAATCACAATACACATAAAATAATTTTTCAGCATAAAACTTAAAGATTATGTGCTAGAGACTACAATCAAGCCTAAAATCAAAATTTAAGAATCAAGACAAATGAAAATTAGGAGAACAAAATGCAATAAGACAAACCCTAAACATGGAGCAAATATGTACATTTGGCACAAATTTCTACCATAAAACTCAATAACTAAGTAAGAAAAGTCATACTAAAATGTAAAACAAAATAAGAATTAAACCAAAATAGAGAGAGAAGAAAAGAAAACTTACTTATTTCTTGATGCAAGGGAGTAGAAAATGTAAGAAGATGAGAGGAAATGAGCGAAAATGGCCAGACTCTAGAAAAGAAAGAGAGAAAACTGAAAAAGAAGATGAGGGGTTGCAACCGGTTGGGGTTATTTAAAGAAAGCCATGACGGGAACCCTAAGAGACACGACTAGGACCAGTTGGTCTTAGCCACGACCAGCGTAAAAGTAAAACTTTCCATTTTGATATAGTGAAAGGCACGGCTGGGACTAAGTTGTCTCAGTCGTGCTACCCCTCTGGATTCAAAAGTAAACAACAAGCCATGGTTGGGACACTATGGTCTCAGCTGTGGGCTAATGAATTCCCTAATTAACTTTTAACATAGCCACGGCTGGGACACTATAGTCTCAGTCGTGCATCTCTTTTAGACTCCAAGCTGGCATATGGGCACGGTTGGGACAGTGGTCTCGACCGTGCACTTGTAAGATTCAAAATTTCCTTTTCTTTTGGGGCGCGACCAGAACATAAATGTCTCAGCCGTGCATCTATTCTGCCTCATCAACAATAAATGGGCCATGACTAGGACTAATTTATCTCAGCCGCGACCAGCATAAATTTCACTATTATACTAAAATTTCTCCCTCTCCTCAGCAAAAGTCTTGAAATTTTCCACTCCAACAAGCACAATTAATTACCATTCTCTAGACAAAAATTAACAACACTAGCCATTTAAACTTACAAGAAATTGAAAGCAATTTAAAAAGAAAAGCAATTAAGTTCAAAGGTAAGAAAAAGTTTTGGGTTTAACAAGTCACTAGCTCGACTTTGATAGCTCTCATGGGTCATCTTCTAAAGAGAGGATCACCGATGCAGCCTCATAATTGGAATCAAAATATGGCTTTAATCGGTGACCATTGACTTTGAACTCATGACCACGACCTTTTCCTGGATGTTTAATGGTTATTGCTCTATAGCTAGAGACCTCTGCAACCTCAAAAGGCCATTTTTACCTTGATTTCAACTTCCCGGGAAACAACCTCAATCTGCTGTCATAAAAAAGCACCTTCATTCTGGGCACAAATTCCTTCTTAGTTACTCTGCGATCATGCCATTTCTTCGTGTTGTCCTTGTACTTCTTGGCATGTTTATAGGCCCAAAATCTTAGTTCTTTCAACTCATTTAGCTACAAAGACCTGCACTTTCCTACATTCTCAAGATCAAAATTTTAAAACTTAGTAGCTCAATACGCCTTATGTTCTAACTCCACTGGTAGATGACAGGACTTGTCAAATACTAAACTAAAAGGTAACATCCTTATAGGTGTCTTAAACGCTGTCCTATATGCCCACAAGGCTTCATCTAGTTTAAAGTCCCAATCCTTCCTAGATGCATTGACTGTTTTCTCCAAAATGGCCTTCAACTCTCTATTAGATACCTCAACTTGACCATTGGCTTGGGCATGATAGGGGGTAGTTATTTTGTGCCTCACTCCAAATTTTTTCAATAAGGCTTTGAATTGGTGGTTAACAAAGTGTTTCCCACCATCACTAATGATAGCTCTTGGGGCTTCATAATGGATGAATATATTTTTCCTTAAAAAATCTAGGATAACTTTTGCATCACATGTCCTAGTGGCTGTAGCTTCTATCCATTTACTCACATGGTCCACTGCCACCAGGATATACTCAAACGCATAAGAGACCGAAAAAGCCCCATAAAATCGATCCTCTATAAATCAAATAACTCTACCTCAAGCATATTGGTCAATGGCATCTCGTCTCTCCTAGATATATTCCCCACCCTTTGATATCGATCACAAGATTGAATAAATAATTTTACATCATTGAATAAAGTGGACCAATAAAATCTAGAAGAAAGAATTTAAGATATCGTTCTATTAGGTCTATGATGCCTACCGGCTTCTTTACTATGATAGGCTTTGATAATCTCCCCTTACTCTTCATTCGGGAGGCACCTTCTCAGCACTTGGTTAGCACAAAGGTGAAAAAGATACGGATTATCCCATATGTAGTGCTTTGCATCGGCCTTCAACTTTTTCGTTTGTTGCCATGTGAAGTCCCTTGGCATATAACCTTCTACGAGAAAATTAGCAACATTAGCAAACCAAGGCTCCGAAACTTCATAAACAAATAAAGCACAAATATGCTTATCTGGAAATAAATCTAAAATCTCTCCTTTTTCAACATGATTATGCTCCAATCTAGATAAATGATCCGCCACAATGGTTCTCTGCTCCTTTTTTGTCTTTGATCTCCAAGTCAAATTCTTGCAAAAGGAGTACCCATCTTATCATGGTCAGACCACACCGTAATTTTTGCACCCAGCAAATACGATCTGAACTTCTCAAAAGCAAATATAATGGCAAGAAGTTCCTTCTCAGTTGTGGTATAGTTGACTTGGGTTCATATCAACGTGTGGCTCGTATAATAAATTGCATAAAACATCCTCTCTCACCTTTGTCCGAGTACTGCTCTCATTGCAAAATTACTTGCATCACACATTAGCTCAAAAGGCAAATTCCAATTCAAAGATATGATCACCGAAGCTGAAATAAGCCTTTGCTTCAATAATTCAAAAGCTAACAAACATTCATCAGTGAACTCAAAAGGAGCATCTTTCATGAGCAAATTGGATAAAGGCTTTATAATTTTTGAAAAATCCTTTATGAACCTACGGTAGAAACCTATATACCCTAAAAGACTCCTAACTCCCTTAACATTAGTTGGTGGTAGGAGTTTCTCTATAACTTCTACCTTGGCCTTGTCTACCTCATTCCTCTTCTCAGAAATTTTTTGCCCTAACACAATGCCTTCTTTCACCATAAAGTGGAACTTCTCCCAATTCAGTACTAAGTTGGTTTCTTCACACCTACCTAGCACCAAATCAACATGCTTTAAATAGCTCTCAAAATCTAGCCCGTAAATGGTGAAATCATCCATAAATTTTTCTATAAAGTCATGAAAAATTACCATCATGCACCGCTGAAACGTAGCCTATGCATTACACAGTCCAAAGGGCATTCTCCTATAGGCAAATGTTCCATAAGGATAGCTAAAGGTCATTTTCTCTTAATCTTCAGGGGTTATAGGGATTTGCAAATATCCCGAATACCCGTTTAAGAAATAATAAAACCTATTTCCTGCTAGCCTCTCTAACATCTGGTCTATAAATAGCAATGGGAAATGATCTTTTCTATTGGCATGGTTTAGTCTCCTATAATCTATGAATACTCTCCAACTCATAACTGTACGAGTCGAAATGAGTTTATTAAGTTCATTCCTAACCATTGTCATTCCCCCCTTCTTAGGGACACATTGTACGGGACTAACCCGCTTACTATCAGAGATTGGATAAATTATACCTGAATCGAGCAATTTGAGTACCTCTTTCTTTACAACTTCCTACATAGCCGGATTGAGCCATCTTTGGGGTTGAGCTACTGGTTTGCATTCTTCCTTTATAGGAATTCGGTGAGTGTAGTAACTTGGGTTGATACCTTTCAAGTCCGTTGTCTCCCATCCTATTGCATCTTTGTGCTTCTTCAACACCTCAAGCAGCATCACTTCTTTAAAACCTAACAACAAAGAAGAGATAATTACTGATTTTACTTCATGTTCTAAAACAATGTACTTTAAATGAGGAGGAAGGGGTTTAAGTTCAGATTTAGAATCTCCCTTTTTCAGAGTGGTCCCCTCTTGCTTTGATTCCTCCTTTCCACAGTCCTTCTCAATAGCTGCTATCAATTCTTCCTCTACTCTATCTAACTCTTCATTTTCCAAAGAATGCATCAAGCTCAAATTCAATAGATCATCTAGCAACACTTTTACTTGAGTCTCTTCTACACATTCATCCACCTTGTCCATGAAATAAACCGATTCCTCTAAATCACTTGATGGATGCTTTTGAGCCTTGTTCATGTCCATCATAAATTCTTCATTGTTGAATCTAACGGTGACCTTCTAACCATGAACATCTATCAATGCTTTCTCCATATTTAGGAATGGTCTCCCTACAATGAGTGGTACATTTTTATCTTCCTCCATCTCCATGACTATGAAATCCACGAAAAAAATGAATTTTTCCACCTTCACCAAAAGATCCTTAATCACTCTTCTTGGCTTTCTCATTAATCTATCCGCAAGTTAAAGTCTCATTCCTATCTCCTTGAGATCACCCAGATTGAGTTTCCTGCACATTGAATATGGCATTAAGTTAATGCTGGCCCCTAAGTCACACAAGGCATTCCTAACAAAAGTTTCACCAATTTCACAGGGTAAGGTGAAGCTACCTGGATCTTCCAGCTTTTTTGAAATCTTGTTTATGATAATTGCACTATAATTTTCTATTAATTGTAATGTTCCATACCCTTCTAACTTCTTTTCATTAGAATAAAGTTCTTTCATGAATTTAGTATAGTTGGGCATGTGAGATAAGGCTTCAACAAAAGGTAAATTGATATGCAATTTCTTAAATATTTCTAGAAACCTAGCTAATTGCTCATTTTTCTTTTCTTTCCTAGCTATAGTAGGAAATGACAACCTATTTATGTCAAGATCCTTTATTGTTGGGTTCACTATACTCTTTCCTTTGTCACTCTTTGGAGCATCTACATTTACCTCTACTTTAGGATCAGAATCACTTACCTTCCATGTCGGCTCCTCCATATGAGATGATGAAGTTGCTGATTTACCTTTTTCCTCTTCTTGTACTACCTTCTTGCCACTTCTCAATGTAATAGCCTTGGCCTCCTCTTTGGGATTAAGGTCCACATTTGAGGGAAAAGTTCCAGCTGGCCTTATAGATAAAGAATTTTCCAACTGCCCAATTTATGTCTCCAAGTTCCTCTGGAAGTGTCTTGATTTTGATTCCATTGCGCTTGATATTTCTATATTATTTTTTAGCCCGTCATAAATTATTGTTGGCTATTCATGAAACTAGCAAATATGTCTTTTAAATTAGGCTTCTTTTCTTTAATGAGTGGCCTTGGTTGGAATCTCGATGGGTGATATGGTTGAGGTTGGGGTTGATTAGAGCCTCATCCTTGATGGTGGTTTGGTGGATAAGGGGTTTGGTAGTGAGTGTGGGTTTGAGGTTGATATGATTGGCTTTGATTGTGGTGGACATTTTGGTTGAATGGGGCTCTTACTTATGGTTGAAAAGAATAAGCATGCTGATTTCCATCCCTCCAAGAGAAATTCGGGTGATTCCTCCATCATGGATTATATGTATTGCTATAGGGATCATTCCTTTTATAGTCTTCTAGTGCATTTATATCTCCTACAACTTCACCTTCTTGAACACCTTGCCCATTTTCCATTGGTCCACTACCTTGAGCAACCGCAACTACATTTTATACTTTTAAATTGCTTAACTCTTTCTTTACCAACTCTAATTGTGCCTTCAATAATGCCACTTCATCTATATTATGTACCCTTTGCCTCTTTGGAACTGATCTAGGGGTAGTTCATTAGGAGTCATTAGCCGCCATCTCATCCAACATACGAAAAGCTTCCTCAGGCAACTTATTTAAGAAAGACCCTACAAATGCTACATCCAACAATGACTTTGTTTGAGGTGTAACTCCGGTATAAAATATGGTCATCAATTGGTAGACAACTATCTCATGGTGTGGACAGCTTCTCAATAATCTCCTAAACCTTTCCTAAGCCTCATAAAATGGCACTTCATTCATTTGATGGGAGCCCATTATACTATTATGAATACTTCCAGTCTTGGTTGGAGGGAAAAATCTCATCAAAAACTTCTCTTACAACTAATGCCATAACCATATTGACTGGCTTGAAAGTATTTGTAGCCATTCGCTCACTTTTCCAATCAAAGTGAAAGGAAACAACTTCAATATCACTGCATCCGTAGGAACACCTAAAATTTGAATCGTGTCACTAACCTCCAGAAATATGTCAGTATGTTGAGTGGGATCTTCTACTTTCGAATCAAAAAACTGATTCCTTTATACCATAGTGATGGTGGCTGGTTTAAGCTCAAATTATATCCCCCTTGGGTAATACAATTGTTTGATGATCTTTATTCCACCTTGGCACAGCGTAGTCCTTTATAGTCTTTTGCCTAGGCACCTCTTCTCTTTGTACCCCTTGCATTTCTTCATGTGCCCTTGGCACTTGTTCATTCTCGGAAGGAAACTCATCAAGAGGAGGATCTTTTTCCATATCGTTGTCTCTATTGGCTCTCCTTCTTTGATGTAAGGTCTTCTCGATTTCAGGATCAAATGGTGCTAATTGCTCTCATCTCACTCCGTTCATGCACCATTATCACCTGAAAAGAATCAAAAAAATAAAATAAGAAAAAGAAAATACATACACACAACAATCACAACTCATAAATAATGCCAATCCCCAGTAATGGCGCCAAAAACTTATTGCGATCCTAGTAAGTATACTAGATCGACAAGTAATAAGAGGAGTATTTTTAAGACTCTCGAATATCGTACCCAAAGGATTGTGTATGCAAGTTAAGATAATTGATCGTATATTGTGCTATGGCTATCTAAACCAAGACTTTAAATGCTAAAATGTTCAATGGGAAGAAATTAAATTTAAACTAATAGTAAATCAAATAAGAGCTAAATTATGAAAAATTAACAATTGTAAAAAATCAATATAAGGAAAACATTGCTTGGGTACACTCATCCACCTTATACCCAATGTGAATTAATTTTACCTAAAAGCATATATGAATGAATATGGGTTAACCCTTTTAACCCAAGTGTCCCATTCCGAAGCCAACCATTCTAGTTGCTAAATGTCCCATTTCGGAGCCAGCCCAACAACTAGCCTAAGCACGGGTCTAACATCCTAAGTTTGGTTTACTTTCCCATTTCATAGCCAAAAAACCCTAAACTCATCTATTTCACTCCACACTCTAATCTTGAAATCACAAATACTGCACATCTAGAGTCCCATTTCAGAGCCATCCAAAATAGACAACAATTATGATAGAAAAATTGAGCAAAATCATTCATAGCATTCAATCCACTAAGCTCAATACCTATCAAAGATATATGATAAAAACCATTCATCCATGCATAGAAGATAACTTGATAGATTGAAAAAACCATGAGATACACATAAGTAACAGTGAAATAAACCATCCATTCATGTATAAATCTAAATATGTTCAATATTTACATTGTGAGTAAGGGATTCAAAGATCCCCAAGCAACTAAAAGACTACTCATTATCCATAATGTAAAAGACAAATAAAGTAAAAGTAAAAATTATAAAACCTATTTGAAGTTGAAGATTGAAGTTGATGATCCTCTTTCTCTCCTTCTCCAAACTGCTCTTTAATTATAAGCTGTAACTTGAAGTAAGTAACTAAACTAAGGCTATTTTTATGTTTTTGAAGTAAAAATAATCCAAAAGAGTGATTTTTTTACAAGTAAAGCTATATAACTATGTATGAAAAGCTCTCCAAATGTAAAACTGCAAGTTTTCTCTTTAAAAAATAGCCTCTACACGAAACCCTAAAAAGATCTCCTTTAAAATAGACAACTCTATAGCTTTTATAGAGGTATCCATGAAGACACGGCTGGGACACTTTTGTCTCAACTGAGGCAAACTTTTGGATCAAAACATCTTCGCAAGCTACATTGGCCACGGCTGGGACCATTGGTCTCAGCCGAGACTATTGGTGAAACAGTGAATTTTGAGCTCTGTAAGGGACACAGCTAGGATAAATTATCTCAGTTGTGCTCTAACCTATTTTTCTGCACAAAATTCAAATTAATACCATTAATCACCTAAAAACTTTAAATTTATCAAAATAACTAAAATAAATATAGGAAAAACATTTTGACACTAAAAACATGCAAGATGAGATCTTAAAACACGCAAAATTATCCTAAAAACAAACATTATAATCAAAGCTATCACTGAGGAATTTGTAAGGACCTCAATAGATGAATTTAATAAAGCTGAGTACTGGTTGGAGAAAATTGTAAGAGTATTGGAGGAGATTAAGGGCTCTCTTGAATAAATGGTGCTTTGTGTGGTTTTCTTACTTCAGGGTCTTGCATATGATTGGTGAAAGCTTATCTAAAGGCACCCTTAACTCCCTAACCTGATAACTTGGAACTTTTTCCTTTAAAAGTTTAAGGAAAGATATATTACTGCAGCGTATAAGGATGAGAAGTGGAAGCAATTCCTATAGCTTAGATAGAGAGGGTTGTCTATGGCTGAGTATAAAAAGGATTTTAGTCATCTTAGTAAGTATGTTCTTGAGCCTGTCTTGACTGAAGCTTTTCGGTGCTGCCAATTTGAGAAGGGTTTAAATGATTCGATTAAAGAGCATTTGGTAGTTGTTACTTCATTGCAACAAGTAATATTTTATTCATTAGTTCAGGTTATTATAAAAACAAAAAAGTCATAGTTGGTAAAAAGAAAAAAAGTTTAGAAGAGAGGAATGACTGGTATAGGTGGCTTATCGGGAAAGAGAATTGAAGAGAAGTCATCTATGGACCAAGGATCTACACCTCGAGGTTAAGCAATAGGGTCCTCCCACATCTGGTGACTTTGATAGGGAATCTTCTCAGGGATGAAGGTTTGGAGAGCTTGAATGTCCCCGCTATTCTAAGAATTATTGGGGTGCTTATAGAAGGAGGTCTAGGGCTTATTTTAGGTATGGAAGCACTGATCATTTGATTGCTAACTGTCTTGTAGACATTAATCAGGCTTCACAAACTAGTAAAAGAGCCTTTAATGCACTATCTAGAGGCAGAGATAAAGGCAGAGGCCAATCTGGATCTGGAAAATCTCGACTAAATCCTAGAGCTACTTTAGAAATAGTTGATTGGACATTATTACCACTGACTATGGCTCAAGTGAATGCTATGAAAGCTTGGGACAACCTATAGACACCTAGGGTTATGACGGGTATGATTTCCCTTTTTGGTTTTGATATGCATGCTTTGATCCAGGCTCTACTCATTTGTATATTTGTGTTAGTGGGATCTTGGATAAATGGATACCTGCAGATTGGTTAAAATATAATATTCATGTTACTAACCCTTTAGGTAGTAATGTATGAGTTAGAAAGGTTTCTAGGGATTGCTCCATTGTCATACAAGATAGTAAGTTATGGCAGATTTAATTGAGTTACTCTTTTACGAGTTTGATTTGATTTTGGGAATGGATTGGTTGTCTAGACATCAAGCCATGGTTGATTGTAAATCTAAAGTAGTGACTTTATGGGATCTTAATAGAGTAAAAATTATATTACATGGTATTCGTGATAGCCTGATGGCTAATATTATATCCACAATATAAGCAAGAAGATTTTTGAGGAAGGATTGTGAAGCTTACTTAGCATATGTGCTAGATTCAAAAAGGAAAAATGTAAAGCTTCAAGATATTCTGGTGGTAAAGGAGTCCCGAATATGTTTTTTAAAATACTACTCGAACTTCATTCGATAAGAGAAGTGGAGCTACCTATCGAAACTTTACCTGAGGTTGTTCCTATATCAAGAACACCATATAGGATGGCCTCTACGAAACTGAAGAAATTAAAAATTCAGTTGTAGGAGTTATTGGATAAAAGGTTTATAAGGCCTAGTATCTGTTAGTGGTTATGCCTTAGGCCAAACATTAAACCCTTTATGTAATGTCACATTTCATTTCATAAAATTGGGTTTTCTTTATGTTATTATATTGTTGGTATGTTACGTTATAATAATGTTTGTAAATAACAATCTTACGTTATTTTGACTATCCCTCGTCATATGAATAATGATAAATAAAGACTAGTATAAGTTTGATTGATAATCATGGGATGATTATATATGATGATATGAATTAAACTTATAAGTACTTGTTAGAGAACAGAGTACTGGATAGACCCTCTATGAGATGCTACATAGGTTAATATCATTAGTGATCTCATAATAGTTATGTTATTGATCCTTTGACCTGAGATTATCATAGGGTCCTATATGACGAACATTATGTTTTGACATAATCAAACATTATCTTTAATCAGATAATTATAAAGATTATGATTGGACATAATGAGAACCATGTAGAGGATAGTGAATAACCAAGAAGAAATTTGTCTCTCTCTTATGAGAGAGATATCTATTGGGCCCCTCGATAAGTAGGACTAAGAAATACATGGCCGTGCTCAAATGAATTGATGGAGTGATCAATATCATTTAAAATTATCAATCTACTTAGTGATCGAGAAATTATATGTTTGGACTATATAAGTTTGACATGAACCATGACTTATGTTCAAATAAGATATCGTGTGACAAAGGGATTATAACATGTTCTATTAGGTTAAAATCGAATTATCGTTATTCATATTATTTGGATAGTCATAATATCTTACTAGAGGCCGCTTATAACTTATGGGCCCTTGATAGGATTAGGGCCCACTGTCAATATAATATGAAACTATTGGGTCACACACATAGAATGTGATGAATGGACTAAGGGTTAATTCGGGCATTTCAATTTTTATTTTGTGATAAATTAAAATTTAAAATACACAAAAAAATAATAATAATTAAGATTAATATTATTATCATTCTTATTTTAAATAAGAAATAATGTATTTCTTATTTTAATAAGAAAAGTGGGGCCCGAAGTTTTCTCTCTCTTAATTAGGGCTAGGTTAACTATATATATATATATATATATATATATATATATATATATATATATATATATATATATATATATAGTGATGTATATATAAAACCTTAATGAAGCAAAAGAAAAGTTGTAGTCGCCACTTAAGAGAGAAAGAGAAAGAAAATCGTTTTCTTCTGTAATCTCAAAAAAAGAGAAAAAAACCCTAGCTGCTAAAAAGAGAGCTAGCACCCCGGGCAATTCTCTTCGTTGAATTCGCGTGTGGATACCGGTAGAGCATGTCATTTTGCGTGAAGTCGTACCTGCAATTTGATTTATCTACACTTCGAGAGGTTGGGAATCATTACACTTCTCTTTCTATTGAATCAATTGGATTGCTTGGATTCGTGGTGGGTTTCCTTTTTCGCTGTAAATTTTAAATTTAATATTTCGAAACCCAACAATATCTATTCATCTGGTGCTTCAATTTTTTTTTGTTAAAAAAAGGATGGCACACTTCGTATGTGTATTAATTATTGGCAATTGAATAAGGTTACAGTAAATAATAAGTATCCCTTACCTCGAATTAAAGATTTGTTTGATCAGTTATGTGGTTCAAGAGTGTTTTCTAAAATAGATTTATGTTCAATACATTATTGGCTTCGGGTGAAGGAAATTGATGTTCCCAAGACCGCCTTTAGAACCTAATATGGACACTACAAACTTTTGATAAAGCTATTTGGGTTGAGTAATACCCAGGAAATATTTATAGATTTAATGAATAAGGTGTTTAGGCCTTATTTAGATTAATTTGTAGTAGTGTTTATCGATGATATATTGGTTTATTCCAAGAATGAGTAGGATCATACCCAGCACTTATGAGTTATATTACAGATACTAAGAGACAAGCATTTATATGCCAAGTTGAGTAAGTGTGATTTCTAATTAAAAAAGATATCTTTCTTAGGACATGTGGTGTCCTTTAAAGGTATAAGAGTTTATTCTAGCAAGGTAGAGGCGATCATAAATTAGAAACCACCTCATAATGTGACTGAAATAAGAAGTTTTATAAGGCTAGCTAGATTCCACCTAAGATTTGTAAAAGGAGTTTTTTTTTATGGTAGCCTCACCTTTGACTAGATTTTTGAGAAAAGGAGAAAATTTTGAATGGATAGCGAGATGTTAGGCTAGTTTTGATCAATTAAAGCGAATGCTTACAAAAGCTATTGTGTTAGTATAACCCATTTCTGGTAAAGAATACATCATATTTAGTGATGCATCTGGTAATGGGTTAAGATGTGTCTTAATGTAAGAAGGCAAAGTGGTTGTGTATGCTTTCAAACAACTGAAACTACATACGCGAAATTATCCCATGCACGATCTAGAATTAGTTGCTGTAGTGTTTGCTTTAAAAACCTGGCGACATTATCTATATGGTGAAAGATGTAAAATATTTACAAACCACAAAAGTCTAAAATATCTACTTACTCAGAAAGAGTTGAATCTAAGACAATGACGGTGGTTGGAGCTTTTTAAAGATTATGATTGCATCATGGATTACCACCTAAGAAAGGAAAATATAATATCTAATGCTCTGAGTAGAAAAGTTATGGCAGCTTTGGCTTTGCGATGAAGTAGTTGGAGAATAGCTTTCGATGGAGCATTGGTAGCCCAATTAAAGTCTAAACCTTATTTGAAATAAGAAATTTCTAATGCTAAAAAACATGATGAAAAGATGCAAAAATTGGTATTCTAGGTGCAGGAAGGGAAGTGTTCTGATTTTTCAGTAGGAGAGGATGGAAACTTATATTTTAAAGATAGGCTATGCATTCCTAATAATGAAAATTTAAAGAAAGGGTTGTTTCTAGAAAGCCATAATTCAATTTTTACCATGTATTTGGGTGGAAAAAATGTATAGGGATTTTAAGCAATATTACTGGTGGCCGGGTATGAAGCGAGATGTGGTGGACTATGTGTCAAGATGTTTAACATGTTAACAAGTTATGCCAGAACATCAAGTGTCATTCGGTTTACTAAACCCTATAACTATTCCATAATGGATGTGGGATAACATCACCATAGATTTTGTAACCGGACTTTCTTTGACTCAGAAGAAATATGATGCGATTTGGATAATTGTGGATAGGCTTACTAAATTAGCCCACTTTCTGCCCGTTAGGATGGATTTTTCAATAGACGATTAACAAAGATTATATGCGGATGAAATGGTGAGATTGCATGGGGTACCATTTTCCATCATTTTTATTGGGATCGTTGATTCACCTCGAGGTTTTAGAAAGGGTTACAAGTACATTAGGTACTCAATTTCATTTTAGTATTGCTTTCCATCCTCAAACAGATTTAATGGAGTTTGCTTATAATAATGAGTATTAGATTAGTATCAACATGGCACCTTATAAGGCATTGTACGATAGAAAATATCAAACTCCACTATATTGGACTAAACTTGGGGAGAACAAGGTGATTAGACCAGAAATTATGAGGGATATAGAAGAGAAGTATAGAATTATTTTTCAGAACCTTAAGATGGCTTAGGATAGACAAAGATCGTATGCAAATTTAAAAAGAAAAGATATAGAGTTTTAGGTGGGAGATAAGGTTTTCATAAAAGTGTCACCATGGAAAAAGGTTTTGTGCTTTGGGAGGAAAGGCAAACTCAGTCCAAAATACACAAGTCCTTATGAGATACTAAAAAGAGTTAGGCCTGTGGCTTATCAATTGGCCCCTCCTATGAAATTATCTAAGCTGAATGGTGTATTTCATGTTTGCATGTTGAGAAAATATCAATAAGATGATTCCCATAAAATTCCCATTCAAGATATTGAAGTACAATCAAATTTTTCATATAAAGAGGAACCGAAAACTATTTTAGCTTGAGAAGTAAAACAACTTCAGAATAAGCAAGTTCCATTAGTAAAAGTACTTTGGCATCATTATGGAATGAAGGAAGCCATATGGGAACCTGAAGCCATCATGAAATCCCAATATTTGCAATTATTTACATTGGATATGAATTTCGAGGAAGAAATTCCTTAAGGGGGGAGTATTGTTAGGCCCCAAAGATGCTCTAGTTAGAGTGAGGGCATGATTGGTATTTAAAAGATTGTTTCAAGAATTTACTTAAGCTCTATACATACTAAATTTAAAATGATTAAGGCTATTGAGGGCTTAATTGAAGTGAAGTCTAGTTTATTGATTTGTTTATGCTAATTTAAAGGTTAGTAAGGGATCAAATTGAATTAATGCTATGAATTTTCTAACCAGCCAATAGTTACTAGACAAAATAGTTTCCAAAACATGTAAAGTAAACTTAAGTGAAACATGTCCCTTTTGGTGTGAGTGTCAGCTATCTTAGGCCAAAAACCACCATTTCATTAACTTTTGTTTATGCTTTTTTCTTTTTCCTGTTTTATCAAAAATATTGGGTTTCTATTGGAAGCTTTGTAACTAAAGAGAAAAAGAAAAGCGGTAATTAGGGAAGACAGGTTGGTAACCGGTGTAATAGTGTTTTGTTTGTTTTTTCTATTGGATCGTTAATTTAGGGCAAGCTTTTGGCAGGTAAATTTTTGAAGGGTAACTGATGAATATTTCCTTTTTATGATTTAGTTGAAGGATAAGGAAGCTCAAAAGGAAAAGAAAATGTTTAGTAGTGGCTGCAAATCTCCAGTTTAGGTAAGTAAATAATTAATTGTAAAGTTATTTAAAATTGTAATTACTAGGTCATTGTCTTTGACGGTGTATGAACAATTCGAAGTAAGCTTTGAGGGTGAAATGTGCTTAGGCAAGGATTTAATTTACATAATTTTGTTAAATGTCCCTTTTGTTGAAATAACTGGTGAATGATTTTGAGATTTCTTTATTTTATTATGGAACTTAAGAGCAGTCAGATTATAAGGTTATGGTTAAGGATCGTGAAAAGAGAAGTTGAATAGAGTTAGTGGAATTGTAGGTTGGAGTGATTATGCTAATTTAGCTATTTTTAAGTTGAGACTGATGTGGGTATGTTTGGAACTCTTCTCTAAAGAGTGAAATAAAGGATAGAGTTATGGGTTCTAAAGGTGAAATTATGTGGTATTTTGATAGTATTATGTATGGTTATAAGAATGTCATGTTTGAGAGATGATTGGAGCAGTGTAGGCTTGAAAACCATATGCAGATTTTTGATGGATCAATCAACCTGGCTGGGAAGAATTCCAGACCCATTGGGTCACTGGTGTGTCTTTCTTCCAGTAGTTAGCAAAACGATTGGGAAGAATCCCAATCCTACTAGGTCACTATTAGCTTTTCCTTCCAGTAGCTATCAACTCGGCTAGGAAGAATACCAGTCCCACCAGGTCGTTTAGTCTGTTTTACACTGTATTGTTTTGTCTTCTCTTACCCTTGAATTCTTATTCTACATATTGAATCTATTTAATGCATGTGAGTTTTATTTATATTTGTTGATGATCATCTATGAGCAAGACTTGCAATAGACGACAATAGATGAGCTAATCTTCAGGCTTATTTTTTTTAGACTCAACATAAGAACTCTAAGAATGGAAAATTTTTCTAATGAGTTAATAGGAGATTATGAAATTTCAAGGTCTAAATTCTGAATAACCAAGCTAAAAATCATTTAACCATTGGTTGCAAGTTCAGACTTCTGATGATCGAGCATGCTCGTGACACTATGGTGTCTTCTAAAATTGGTGCTTTGACACCTTCTATATTCTGGTTTGAGGAAGAGTCCTCTTCTGTTTGATGCTTATAATGAGTATCTTCTATGCCAAGCAAAAGAATCCATATCAAGCGCTATTTTTGATAAGTTGTTATCCATGATATGAGTCACGAACTAAGATTAAGTGCCATTGAGCTAAACCACACTACGTTTGCGAAATGCATACAATTTTAGAATTTAAATTTATGATCCTTGAATTTCTTTTTGCATCATATAAGTAAACTTTTTCTTTTTATATATATGCATGATTACTTGGAATTTTTATTTTTGCTTATTTGTTTGCATGTTGCTGCACCGTGTCAAGTTTGAGGAGTCTGAGCAATCACATGGGCCATGTTTTGTTATGTAACACATGTCAAAACATAAAGTCTCTATCTTAGCATTTCCTACTAAGGTTATTTATCTTTTTATTCTAGAGGTTGTAATATGTAATTTCTTGTAGTGAACATTAATCTTCTATGTAAGATCATCTGAATTTGTAAGTTACAAGTTATTTGTAACTGTTTTACATGCCACCCTTCTCAATTATATCAGGTCGCTGCTTTGTTATGGTCCTTTTAGATTATACATCATGTTCTTACTGTCTTTAGGGTGTTTCATTTATGGACCGATGATCGGATGCTAGCAAGTGTACTAGATCGGCTAGTAATACAAGAAAATATAGATTAAGACCCCAAAATATCGTATCCAAGGGAACATAGATTGCTAAGAATAATATCTATGTATAAATTAAATTAATCCGAGATTGTTTCCCAAATATTTTTTATTTAAAAGCAAAAATTAAACAAAATAAACAATTAAACAAAACAAAAGCTAAAACATGAATTAAAAACAAAGCAATAACTGAAATTCTCTTGCTAAAGAAACTATCCACCTTAATTTTCATTGTAATGACTTAAATTCAATATAAATACTAGTGATTATGAAAAAACTAATAATAAAGCAAGATATCTTTACTCAAGTATATCATTCTTAGTATTAAACTCATAGACAAATCTAATACTTAGCATGAAAATCTAGTTTTAACTTCCTAAATATTCATTGAAGCCTTTTTCAAGTGATTCAATTCCAATTCATTCTTAGTTCATCCTTTCTTAGTATTAACCAATAAAATTCACACATAATCATCTCATATTTCGGATAATAATCATGTATAAACATTAAAGAGTTAATCCAATAACATGCAAATCATTAACTATGTTAAAACCAATTTTTAGTTATTTATTCAATAAACCAAAAATCAATCTCAACACAATCAAAGATAAGAATATGTTTAAAACCAAGAAATAATCAACCGATATTGAAATTAAGCTCAAAATAAAGTCATAACAATGAAAATATAAGATTTCAAGAATTCATTAGCAAAAGAAGAAAAACTACTTCCTAAACATAATTAAAAACTAAAACAAAGTTGAAGAAAAATAATGAAAACATAAAAACTGGAAAAACAAAGTAAAACTAAAATTAAAGAACTCTACTAGTTCTTCTAATTAATTCTTCTAATTCCGCCATTAATTCCTTTTTCTTTGGTGTTAGAGTTGTCTATTTATAGGCAAAATATATTGTAGAAGCCTTCTAAACTTTCCAAATTGGAGTAGGAAAAGAATTCTTCTTGAATTGAAAAAAACGCAAATCCTTCGCTTCATGGGAAACTCAACACGTGGCCATGTGTTTCTTAGTTCATTTTCACACGTGGCCATGTGTTCTTTTCTTCTTCAATTCACGTGGCCACTCATCTTTCTTTGATAAATCACACGTGGTCACATGTAGCTTTGTTCAATCTCTCACGTGGCCATGTGATCCTTCCTTCTTCATTTCACGTGGGCATGCATAACTCTTCTGGACTTCACGCTAGCATCAAATTTCCAAATTCACAGTTCTTGCCTTTTTACAATTAAGTCCTTTTTCTTGCAAATTAACCCTGAGAAATACTATAATTTACAATTAACTCCAAAAACATAAAATTAACCAATTAAACTCAAATCTAATCCTAATTAACACAAAATTAACCTAATTAAACACCTAAAAACATACTAAAAGTACTATATAAATGACCATTATTAACCGACCAAGTTCGAACATGTCTTTCTATTATGACCCTCATTTCTACAAAGCGTACATTGATTAAGCCTGCTATGGTCTCTTCTGTCCATTTTATTTCGATATCTAAACGTTCATAGCCTTCCCTTTTTCCTTATAAGCTATGGGCATATGGCTCTCAATAGTCAAGATGTGTAAGTGGTTGGAAAAAAGAATTATAACAGCTCAAAGCCTTAGAGAGTTTATAGCACTTGTCGACATATCCCCACATGTCAACACATATATGTATACAGGTTACTATAGCATGTGAACAAGGCATTTTAGCTCCTTGGAACTTTCTATATTCACAGCGACGACAATCCAAATTCATAGCTTACGAGTTATTTCCTTTTCACTTGTTTTTTTTTTATTTTTCGTCCTTATAGTGATTAATCCCGTACGTCGATCAAAACTTTCAACTCGTAGCCATTAGCTTTTTGAGCATTGATATATGCACCTTCTATTATCAAAAAATTTAACCAACCGTGCAAATATATGCTCAACTACACTACAAACAGGCATCATCCAAACACTTTTTAATTCACTATTCACACTCTCCGCAATATTGGTTATAGTGTTACCATATCTATGGCCATTATCATGAGACAATATCCACTTATCTAGAGAGTTCTGCATTTCTTAGTTGTATGAGTCAATATCAAGTTCCTTGATCTTTTTCATTCGTTTTATAAACTTTCAGGATTAGAAGTTGTTTCTTGTCAATTAAGGTTAATGGATATTATAAAATTTTCTAACTTTCAACATATAAAATAAAATAAAATACAATTCATATAAAATAATTATATGTGACATACCGACATTATATAACATGTCTTTGATTTTGGAATTTCTATGTGCGGTATTGTAATTGCTAACAAAATGGGGCAGACAGAAATGATGGTAGGCTAATGGCTCATTCCAACCATTGTTATGATCTTCGAATAATGCCATAATACCCATATGTCAGTTGAAAATAATAGTTATACCAACTTGTATAGTGACATACCTCCTAATACAAGTCATAAACCAACCCTAACTTGATTTATTCTCACCTTCAACCACTAAAAATGCTATTGGGTATAAGTAATTATTTCTTTCAATAGAACGTGCTATCAAAAGAGTCTGATGGAACTTCCCTATAATAAACATACCATCAATTAGTCACGCGGGTTTGCAGTTTTCTAGTCCATTTATATATGGCTTAAACACCTAAAAAAGCCTCTTGAATTGCTTATAATTTGATTGTATACTATCGTCAACAACAAATTCATAGCAAAATTCGGAATTGTATTTCTTTATAGCCTTAAGATAACTAGGCAACTTTCCATATGAAGACTTATAGTTCCTAAATATCTCCTCCAATGCCTTGGTATTTGCATAGCGAGCCTTATTGTAAGATATATCATAGTTAAAATGACTCCTTATGTTAGTCATTATAACACTAACTTTGAGATCAGGAGCTACACTAACCATCTCCAAGATGCAATCATAAACAATTTGTGTATCTAAATGTCTATGATGTTAAGACACCAATGGCATAGTACAACTGTGGGATTCTTTGTACACACTGATAATCCAGTAGTGAGATATCCTTTTTTTCATAGCTTTAAGTCTCTATTGACAGCCAATATGCATGAGCAACAAACCACCCAATATGAAGGCTTAGATTCAACAACTTTATACGACATATTAATTTGAATCAAAAATTTCTTTACACATACCTTAACTTCATCCTTTGATGTGAATGCCAAATCTTCGCATAACTCAGAAACACCATCCCATCTTAACATTGGTAAATCACTAGCCATTAAAACACCATCCCATCATAACATTGGTAAATCGCATACAACATCTCAACATTAAAAGTTAGAACATGATGCAAAATTCATTTGGTTTTGCCCCTTAAACTTTCTGATAGGACTTACTTCTATAGTTTCCAAATCATTAACCCCTAGACATTGTGATTGATCCTCAAACTGTGTACCAAAATCGGACCGACTTCCTCTCGCTAAATACGAATCATCACCAAAAATATTTATGTTCGTCAACCGATCGGATGGTATCTCTGTCTACATCAGTACTCATCCGATTAATATTATTCAACATATTTTGTTCATCTACAATATTTTTTTATTTTTAACAATTATCTCTGCAATAGTATATCCAGGAAATGTAAAAAAAAATTCATAAATTTGATCAATATCATCGTCATCAATTAAATCCATTATGATCTAAGAAATTGACCCTTGATTGTTAACAAGACACCTATATATCACTCGACTAACCCTCGAATTTGTAGGTAAATTCAATTTAACTAATATTTTATTAACAAGTTCTGCAAATATTGGTTTACTCCTGACTTTCGATCTCCTTGATCTTGCCGAGAGGTTTGGAGATCATAATAGTAACCAGCTATATTGTATATTTATTGTCCTCTAGTATGAATTATAAATGTTACTGGTAACGACATTTTCTAATTCCTACATCATATATACATATTTTATTATTAATGCATCAATTAACTAATTTTAGCCATAAAAAATAATTATAAATAAATTTTAAACTTATTGAAAAATGTTTTCATTTTATGGAGCTAAATTTTTAAATATTTATTCCTTTAACATATAAAATTTATATAAATATTTTGAACTACTTGTCCAAATTAAAATTTTAGTTAAGTTGTGTACTCATGAATACAATTTTTTTTATATTAATTCTAAATTTATAATTTTAATTCACTTCTAAATTTCAATTTCAATAAATTTATAAAAACTATATATATAATAAATTTACTTAACATTTTACTTTCATATATTCCTAAATATTAAAACATGATAAAATAAAAGTAAAATAATATAAATATATTCAAACAACTAATTTCTCTATAAATATTTAATATTATAATTTATCTGAGTAAATCATAAATTCAAACAACTAAATTAGTTGAACTAATTGCTCTACAAATTAAATATCTAACTTTAAACTAAATCTATTTTTCAAAACAAATAAAATAAACTAATAATAACTTACTTTTAAAAATATTGACCGCAAATATATTGCATACCTAGAAACGCTTACAATATAAAAATTAATTATAAATATTTCCAAAAAACATAAAAAAAATCATTTGTCAATTTTATATACAAATCATGTGAACACAATTTTTTAATTAGGCCATAATATATATGCAGATAGCTAATATTTTTTTTTAAATTTATATATTTTAACTTTTCATATGAATTACATACGTCTTATTGTAAAAAATTAATTTCAAATTAAACCTATCTTTCACAAATAAATAATATAATAATAACTTACCTTTAAAAAAATTGATGGAAATATATTGTAGATTTAACATCACCTACAATTTAAAAATAAACATAAAGTTAGTAATAAGTTAAATTTTGATTAAATAATTAAATTTATAATATGTTCACATAAAATTACGATTTTTATAACTCTCAATAGAATGATGTGCAATAATTTCAGTAAAATATCTTCAACAGTAAGATAAAAATGTTAAGTTTATATAAAGAAACTAAGGATGAAGGGAGAAATAAAGGAAAGATAATGAGTTTAAGGGGAGAGGAGGAAAATATAAGGGGAGGGTATGATCTACATTTTAAAGCACCAATTTTTTTAAAAGAAAAAAACAATTTCAGTCCCTATGCTTGCTGTAGGCACGAGATTTACTTTAAAATCTAACCCCTTAAAAAAACACAAAAAGGCAAAGGATATACCATTTTATGTCAGCATGGGCCCTACCTACAGATTCCCTGTGCTTACGTGAAACGCGCCATTTTTCCAATAAAAAACGGCAAGCATTTGTGCCTTTTTTCGAAGCCACAATATATTATAAAAATGACCTCATTTTGATGGGTCAAAATGGCAGCTCAATGTGCCAATTTTCAGCTTGAAAATAATTCTCTGCTAGTAGGATTCACGCTGACAAAAAACGACAAAATACTTACCATTTTTAACGCTTTATTTTTTTAAATTCTTTTACTTTTACCTCAAAACTTCAAATTCTTTCATAATTAACACCAAATTAAAAAAAAATCTCATATAAATATTAATAATCAATTAAATAATGCAAAGATAAATTTGTATAAACAAAATCAAATGAACTAGTAAATAACAATAAATTTAAAATTGTATTATTACACGCTACAAGTCTATAAGAAAATTGACAATTAGCAACTACTGATTATACATAATCCAACAAAAATAACAATAAAAAATATTGTATAGATAAAAGTATAATAAAATCATAAAAATGCTAAATAAATACAACAATATGTTAAATAAATGGTCAAGATTTTCTAAAAGAAAAAGAAAAACAAAGAAGTTATTTTTTTTATTATTATTATGGCAAAGTTTGTGAAACAAAGTTTGCAAAATTATTATTATTATTATTATTATTATTATTATTATTATTATTATTATTATACATGCATAACTAATTAGCTCTTAGCTAATAACCAGCAAGCTGAATATTTCTTTTTTTTAAAAAAGCAATTTTTTCTGCTCCATTTTATTTATTTATTTATTTATTTATTTATTTATTATTATTATTATTATTATTATTATTATTATTATTATTATTATTATTATTATACTGTAATTTGGAGAAGCCAAAAATTGCTTTTATCTAAGGGACTATTTGGCTGGACTTTTGAAAAACTAAAAATGGCTTTTAAACCTAATTTGATTTCTCATGACAGCAAATAAAATATAAAATGGCACCTAAATTAAATATTTCTTATATAATTGAAACAAAAGGTAAAAAAAATTAATTGTAAGCTCTACCGTGGGATAAGAATTAATTTTTATATAATTTATAATTTGTGCAAAATATTGTGTAATTTATTATAATAATATTATTAAGTGTTAAAATAGTGATTATTCATATTATATTTTCTTATATATTAAATTCAAAAATATAAAAAATTCTTATTAAAAAAAACTCCTTAAAAATAGTTTTAAAATAGGGAATATAGGCAAATATACTCCTTATGTATGCATAATAGATAAATCCTTAACAAAAATATACTATCTTTTTGTTACATTTTAGTACTTAAGATAAGGTAAAATTTCCAATTTGGTCCAAACCAATAAAAATCTAATATATAATGGAAAAATCAATACTAGAGAACTTAGCAAAGGAAGATATAAGAATAATTATTCAATTAAAAGATATGGAAAACACAAATATGACTAACAGAAAATTAATACGAGATATAATAATACAATTAAATCCAAATGCAAAAATAAATAAAAAATTTATTAAGTCAAATAAAAAATGTGGAATATTTAGAATTAGTAAAATATTGAATATTTAGTCAATTAAATTTAGAAAATAAACTATTAGATAAATTAAAAAGAATAGAAAAACTAATTGAATTTATAGCTTATAATTAAAATAAAATATAATAAATAGTCTAAAATATGGAGGAAATAAAAAATATACAAGGATATACATATGATGAACAAATTAATCAAATAAATAACAACCTAAAAATCCTAAATCAAAATATAATGAATCTAAATAATAGGTCGTATGGGTTTACAAATGCTTTATATGGAAAAGATAATTATAGTAGTAGAAGTTTAAGTTTACCAACTACTGCATTTATGCAACCCAAAAATGAAAATATAAATGATAAATTTGATAAAATATTTAACATGTTGAAAAAAATTAAAGAAGAAGGAGAATATTAAGAACCAAAGTAGAAAAAATAAAAAAAAAAGGTAAAGAGAAAATGAAAGAGACCATGCAAGAAGGTGTAACAATAAAAACACTTACATTAACTTTGGATGAAGGATTAAAATTATATTAAGGAAATAAAATAGATGAAAAAGAAATTTTAAAATTGACTCATGAAATGGAAAATCTAAAAATGAATGTAAACCCAACATCTACTTAAGTAAAATTAGAAACAAGACAAGTTTCAAGAATAGTAGATGAAAAAGAAGAAAAAATGGTTAAAGGAAATGTAAGTATGAGAGAATATGATAAATACAAAAGGAAAATACCTAAACAAAGAATAACAAATAATGATTCAAAATTTATAAAAAAATCCGATGTAGAACCTATATATGCTAATGGAATATGGTTAAATTTATATTATGTATATGACATATAGAAAACTATAGATGAATGGATAAAAATGAATAATTTAACAATATCAATATATGGATACAATTTAGATAGAGCATATAATTTTCTAGTTAGTACATTAAAAGAAAATGTAGAGTTATGGTGAAATGCAATTCAATCAAAAGATAGACAAAAAATAAAATATGAATATATTAATGAAGGAACATTAGGAGCTTTTTCTTCTAGAGATACAATAAAAGTTCTTTTACAAAGATTTAAAATAACTTTAAAAATATAATGTTTAGGAAATAATTGGTTTAGTCTTTATGAAACTTCAAATAAATTAGGACAAGAATACCTATGGAAGATACAAAATTTAACAATATATAATATATGTTATTTATCAGAATATACATGTGAATTTAACAAATATCATTATAACATATCTAAAACAAGAATATTACCAAACGAACAAATAAGATTACTTAAACAAACATATATAACTAAGTTGCTAAAATCATGGAGATTAATATTACAAAAAGAAATAGAAAATGACCTTGAATTACTAGAAGGAACTTTAGGAAACTATCAAGGATACGTAAGAAAAAGAGTAAATGAAATATGTAATCAAGTTTACGAAACTAGAAAAATAAAAAGAGTAATTAGAGGAGGATTATGTTGTCCAATAATATAAGAACCAACTAAATGGAGATATTATAAAAAAAATAAAAGATATAAGAGATCTAATAAAAAATATTACAAGCCAAGATTTAAAAAATATTATAAAAGAAAATTTAAACCTTTTAAGAAAAATAGGTTTAATAAAGAAAAATTTTTTAGAAAAAATAAAAGATTTAGTAAGAAAAATTGTAAAGAATGTACTTATTGGATATGTAAAGAAAAAGGCCATTATGCTAATAAATGTCCTCAAAAAGGAAAAAGAGAAAATTATAAAGCATATAAAATATATGAAGAATTATTAAAGCAAAATTATGAACCTATAAAATATAGTAATATATCTGAAAATATAAGTATATATGAAATAGAGTCTCAATATAATTCTAAAAATCTAAGTTCTGAATATAAAATAGAAAGTGCGAAAGAATGAGTTCTGATAATAATAATATATTTAGTTATAATAAATCATTTGATGAAGAAAAGTTTAGCCAATTAAATAATCATAAATTAAATATAAAATAGAAGATATATTTAAAAGACAATGGTTTAATAGATTCTATAAGGCAACATATATTGCAAAGCATTACGAATATGCAATGGATATATACCACATAAACAAAAATACAATAATACCTTTAATAAATAAGGATGAAATTAATAAATAACTATCAAAGCTACCGGATAAAAATAGATATAAAAATTATATTTAGGAGCAATCCAAATAATAATAAAAGCAGGTTTTAGACAAGTAATAGATAGTCCTATATAATTATTTTGTATGGACGAAAGGATATTAAATGACCTAGTAGATGGTCCACTAAGAGCAATATCAGGAAAGCTAGTTTATAAGAAATTAAAATTTACATTAATACTATATGTTTCTGCAAGTTTACAAGATAAAAATATAGATAAAACTTTAAATTTATATCATAAATTACATATAATAGAAAAGGCAAATGGATCTAAGGTATTCTTTGTATCATCTAGGACAATATATGCATTTACTACTAATCATCACAAAAGGTCAAAAAAGAGAATAATAAATTATAGGTTGAAATAGATGATACATTCTTTAACCTAGTTGAATATATACCACTAAGACAACTAACACCCATAAGTATGACTATGTTGACTAAATTAACTATGGACTTAAGAAAAGAAATAAAAATATAGGAATTATTCCTAGAATAAGACATATAGGTGATAGATTATTAATAGTATCAAAAGAATCATCTAGTGAAACTTATATGCCCTAAATTAAAAATGAACCAATAAAATAAATGAACAAGGAAGAGTTTATTCTCAATCTAGATATAGTATAGACCTAAGGTCATCTATAAAAGCAAAATAATATTATATAGAAACGAAAGTAGATATAGGAGGAGAATGAAAAGTATTAAAAATATTAATAGATTCCAGAGCAGCAAAAAGTCATATAAATGAAAGTTTAGTATCTATATTTATAAAATATAATTTAGACAAAAAATATGTGATGTAGATAGGCTTGAACCCGTAGATAAAAAGAAGAATTCATTGAAGTTTCCAAATGGACCAATTATAAGGAGTAAAGCTAAGAAGCTCAAGGAAAAGTTCAAATATTTATGCAATCATTCATTGAAAAAGAAATGAAGCTTTAAGGGCAGAGTTGTTAATGGGTCGAATCAGGATTCATGGAGAATAAAATTTGAGGAGTTCAAAAGGGATTGAAGATGGTTCACATGGTTGGAACAAAGGTGGACCATGAAGAAGAATCATAAGCCAAATTTTATGAAGAAGCAAATTAACATGTGCAAGTCATGTGACATGTCATATGTCGAACATGTGCAAGTCATGTGCTAAGCATGTGCCATATACATGTGCACATCATGTGACACATAACATGTACATTGCAAGTGCAATGCTTAAGTTGTCAGGCTATTTTGCATTGGGCTTTATTTGGATCTTATGTAAGACTTTATTTAATTAAGTATGATTAATTTTAGGGCTTTTAGAGTGGGCCTCACATTCTTAGAGGCATCCCACTCATTTGGCATATAGTTTTCCAATTTTAGGTAGCACAAAGGCTAAATTCCTAGTTCTATTTTAATAAGGAATTTGACCCATTTATCCTAATCACTTTAGGTTAATTTTGTGCATATAAAAGACATTATTATTGGTGTAACAAGCGGTGTCTGATTATTGAATTAATTCTACATGTGTGAATTGAATTTTTAAGGTAAGTGTTCTTTCTGTGAGTTGTTTCAAGAATTGGTCTATTCAAGTTTTACTTGTGTAGTTCTATTCTTCTTTATTCTAATTTAGTTCTTAATATCCTTTGAAATTAGGGTTTAAAGTTCATTAACAAATCAGATTGCAAGTTTAGTTTATGAATATTCAATTGATTTAGGGTTTGGGTTATAATTGTATCCTTGGATTTCGCATCATTTGGTATCAGAGCTTTGATTTGCTGTTTGGGTGTTAATTTCAAATTATCATCTTTTAGTTACTATTTATTGGTGATTTGGTTGATATATATCATATTTATGTTAATTATTCCTTTAAAAATAAAAAATAACTCATTGGTACTGTTCACGATACTGTTCATCTAAATTACTATTTATGATACTGTTAATCCAAAATAAAGAAAAAAAAAAAAGAAGAAGGTTTGAAACTGAATTGAACAAATTTGAAAAACCTATAGGAAAGTGAATCTTGAATCTATTTGCTTGATTTGAAATCGATTCCTTTAGTTCTTTCATGCTTAAAATTAATAAAATTTAACCTCATTAAGGTAGTTTAACTACTGGTCTTGAAAAAAATATAGATAAAATTGAATTGAAAGTGAAAAACTTGCAAGAGCTTAGGCAACTAATTGGGGGCTGTTCCAATATGATTTTGGTTTCATTTCATATTAATTAGAGCTAGCTTAGGTTGGTTTAAAATATTTAGGGTCTAGTTTGGTTTCTTCCTTAAGAAGAGTTGAAGCCATTACACTTAGTTCCAGTTCTATCTTCTTTGTATTCTTAGTTATCTTTTGTTAATTTACTTGCTTTATGCTTCCATAAACATTGATTGAGTGATAATTTGATTCTTATTGCTCATTTGTATGCAAAAATCAGTTACACAACTTTTCTTCATCTAGTGTGTAACATACGACTTCCTGCTTTCTTTTATTGTTTCCAAAAGTTATAAGTTGCCTTTAGACTTGAATTGCCATTTTTTTCGCTAAGTTATCTTGTTTTCTTTACATAAGAATTGCTCGAATTACAATCTAATTCTAAAAAAAAAACTCTATAGTTGAGAACAAGAGTGGAAAAATGCTAGAGAGTGTGAGTACATTCAAAAGGGTAAAAGACTTTATTGTGTGAAACAGAAAAGGAGTCACATATTTTGAGTGTAAACACAAGAAGGAGTGCTTGTGAGGCTATTATCTAATATCTTTTATAGGTATAAATAATGACTGAAGAATCTGCTAAGAATGAAACGTCCCTTGAGGAGGCAGTTTATGTAATACAAGCGATGCATGGTACATTTGACAAGTTTATGAGGGATATGGGAATATAAATGATATGTTAGAGAGGTTATAAATTAGCACATCTAATGCATCTAGAAAGACAGCAAGGAGAGGCAAATGGGTTAATGAGAATGTAGAGGTTGATCATGATGATTTGGATAAAGAATAAGAAGTACGATCTGTAAAGGGAAGAGTAAAAAAGGAAGATAAAAAGGATAGTAATATAAATGCTATCAAGATGAATATTCCACTTTCCAAAGGCAGAAATGTTGCTGAAGAATATTTGGAATGGGAAAGGAAAGTGGATATGATATTTGAATGCCATAACTATTTCGAAGAGAAAAAAAGGTTAGGTTAGCTGCTATAGAATTCTCTAATTATGCACTAGTGTGGTGGGCTGAATTGAACAAGAATAGAAGGAGAAATAGAGAGTTTTCAATTTCTAATTGGGAAGAAATGAAAAGAATTATTAAGAAGATGTTTGTGCCTAGTTATTACTACAGAGAAGTACATCAACGACTATATAGGCTCACTCAAGGGTCTAAATTAGTAGAGGATTACCATAAAGAAATAGAGATGTTGATGATTAAGGCCAACCTAGAGGAAGATGAAGAATCAGTCATGGTACGGTTCTTAAGTGGACTAAATAAGGAGATAGCTAATGTTGTGGAGTTGCAGCACTTCATTGACATAGAATAGGTTATGAATATGGCTATGAAAGTGGAAAGAAAACTGAAACACAAGGGAGATAGTAGGAGTAACATTTCAGGTTCCACATCCCAATGGAATTTAAGATGGAACAATAGTGGTAACAAGGCTACCCAAAAGTCATATGATTCAAAGGACAAATTCAAAGATTTTAAAGATAACAAATCTAATCGTAAAGGTACTTCTAATACAACTCCTTCTAATACTAAGCTTAAAGATATTAAATGTTTTGGATGTTTAGGTGTAAGGCATATTGCATCTCAATGTCTTAATAAAAAAGCTAAGCTTGTTATGAAAAATGGGAAAATTAAGTTTGAGCATGAAAGTGATTTTAATTCTATGCCTAGTTTAGTTGATGCATCTGATGATGAAATTGAATTTGCTGAACATGAAGAGTCATTAGTTGTTAGGCATGCTTTGAATCTACAATTTAAAAAGGAATTAAATTTAGATCAAAGAGAGAATATCTTCCATATTGGGTGTAAGGTGAACAATAAAGTGTGTAACTTCATCATTGATAGGGGTAGTTGTGCTAATATTGCTAGTACTACACTAGTTAACAAGTTAGGATTGAAACAATGATTGTGGAGAAGTAAGGGTAACAAAACAGGTTATGATTGCCTGTTCAATTGGTAAATATCATGATGAAGTGGTTTGTGATGTTGTGCCTATGCATGCTGGTCATATACTACTTGGGAGGCCTTGGCAATTTGATAGGCAAGTCATACATGATGGGTACAAGAATCGATATTCATTTAAGGTGAATGGGTAGAATATTACATTGGCTCCTTTAACACCAAAAGAAGTGCATGAGGAACAATTGAAGCTTCAAAAGTCAATTAAAGGAGAAAAGGGTAGTGAGGCCAAAAGGGCAAAAGAAAAAGAAAGACAAGAGGCCAAGAAAGAAAAGAAAGAAAATGGCCCAATGGTGAGTGACTGTGCAAGTGAGAAAAAGAAAGGGAGTCACACAGGAGAGAAAAGTAAAGGGGCTGAAAAAACAACATTCATTCTATGTAAAAGAGAGGGATATAAAGAGATCTTTTGAGTTAAGGAAATTTCTCTTAATACTTTGGTTCAAAGAGAATTTTCTAAATTTGACTAACCATAACTTGGATTTGCCTAGTGGTGTTATTTCTTTATTGCAAGAATTTAAAGATGCCTTTCCCAAAGATATTCCAAAAGGGTTACCACCTTTGAGAGGAATTAAGCATTAGATTGATTTCATACTAGGTGCAACCATTCCAAATCGGCTAGCCTATAGAAGTAATCCCGAAGAGACAAATAAACTTCAAAGGCAAGTTGATAAACTGCTGGAAAAGGGGCAAATAAGAGAAAGTCTTAGTCCTTGTGCTGTTCCTGTACTACTAATGCTGAAGAAGGATGGGACTTAGAGAATATGCGTTGATTGTTGCACAATTAACAAAATCACTGTAAAGTATAGATATCCTATTCCTAGACTTGAAGACATGTTAGATGAATTACATGGTGCATGTTTCTTTACAAAGATTGATATTATGAGTGGATACTATCAAGTTAGGATGAAATTATGAGATGAATGGAAAACAACTTTTAAAATGAAGTGTGGTTTGTATGAATGGTTAGTTTTGGGCTAACTAATGCATGTAGCACTTTTATGAGATTAATAAACCATGTCTTACGTGATTTCCTTGGTAAATTTATGGTTGTCTATTTTGATAATATACTCATTTATAGTAGGTCTTTTGATGGGCATATAGATCATATTAGGGCTGTATTAGAAGTATTAAGGAAGGAAAAGTTGTATGCCAATGTGAACAAATGTACCTTTTGCAGTGATAAATTGAAATTCCTAGGATTTGTGGTTTTAGCCAAAGGTATTGAGGTGGATGATGAAAAGGTTAAAGTCATTCAAGAGTGGCCTACACCTAAATCAGTTAGTGAGGTTAGGAGTATTCATGGACTTGCTAGTTTCTGTAGGAGGTTTGTGAAAGACTTTAGTACTGTTGCTGTATCATTAACTGAAGTTGTTAAGAGGGATGTACCTTTTAAGTGGGCTGAGAATCAGGAAAATCCTTTTAAGTTGCTTAAGGAAAAGTTATGTACTACTCCTATTTTAAGTTTACTTGATTTTGATAAAGCTTTTGAAATTGAATGCGATGCTTTCAGGATTGGTATTGGTGCTATTTTGATGTAAGATAGAAAGCCAATTGCATATTTTAGTGAAAAGCTTAGTGGAGCCAAATTGAGGTATTCCACTTATGAAAAGGAGTTTTATGCCTTGGTGAGGGCTTTGGAAGTTTGGCAACATTACCTATTACCAAGAGAATTTGTGATCTATACTTATCATAAATCACTCAAGCATTTGAAGTCTCAAGGTAAATTGAACAAATGACATTCAAGATGGATGGAATTCATGAGCACATTTCCATATGCGATCCATTACAAGAACGGTGAGGAGTGTGGTAACTGATGCACTTTCAAGAAGGTATTCCTTGATCTCTACTTTAAGTTTAAATTGTTAGGATTTGAGTACATTAAGGATATGTATGCTACTGATTCTAATTTTGGTAATATGTTTCATGCGGTGGTGTGAGCATGTTGTTTTTTAAAAGTTCTGTAGTCATGATGGATACTTGTTTAAGTAAGGGAAATTAGGTGTGCCTGTATGTTCTTTAAGGGAATTGCTTGTACATGAAGCATATTGTGGGGGTTTCATGGGATACTTTGGTGTGGTCAAAACTTTAGATATATTGCATGAACATTTTTATTGGCCTCATATGTGAAGGGATGTTGAAAGAATATGTGAAAAATGCATTACATATAGGTAGGCTAAATCTAAAGTTAAACCGTATGCATTGTATACCCCTTTGCATGTTCTTAATGAGTTTTGGGTTGATATATCTATGGATTTTATATTAGATTTACCTAGGACAAGAAGGGGAAGGGATAACATATTTTTTGTAGTTGATAGGTTTAGCAAGATTGTACATTTTATTCCTTACCATAAAACTAACGATGCTACAAATGTTGTTGAATTGTTCTTTACGGATGTAGTATGTTTGCATGGCATACGTAGAACAATTGTTTCTGATAGTGATATAAAGTTCTTAAGCTACTTTTGGAAAACCTTGTAGGGTAAGTTGGGAACTAAATTGTTGTTTTCTACTACTTGTCATCCTCAAACCGATGGATAAACTGAAGTAGTTAATAGAACTTTAGGAACAATTTTGCTTGCTGTTATTGGTAAGAATTTGAAAACTTAGGAAGAGTATTTACCATTTATTAAGTTTGCATATAATCACACTATACATTCTTCTATAGGTTTTTCCCTTTTCGAAATTGTGTATGGCTTTAATCCTTTAACTCCTTTGGATTTGACACCTTTACCTTTGAATGAGATATCTAATTTAGATGGACAAAAAAGGCTAAAATTGTTAGATCTATTCATGTGAAAGCTTCTGCACATATTGAGAAAACGAACAGAACTTATGCTGATCAAGCCAACAAAGGGCATAAAAAGATGTTATTTAAACCAGAGGATTGGGTTTGGGTATATCTAATGAAAGAAAGGTTCCCAAATCAAAGAAAGAACAAGCTAGATGCAAGAGGAGATGGATCTTTTCAAGTTCTGGAAAAGATAAACGACAAGGTATATAAGATTGATATACTTGGTGAGTATCAAGTTTCAGCTACTTATAATGTTTTTAATTTGTCTCCTTTTGGTATGGATGTAGATTCGAGGATGGATCTTTTTAAGGAAGGAGGGAATGATATAGATAGGCTTGAACTTGTAGACAAAAAGAAGAATCCATTAAAGTTTCTAGATGGACCAATTACAAGGAGTAAAGCTGAAAAGCTTAAGGAAAAGTTGCAAACCTTTATATAATCATTCATTAAAGAAGAAATAAAGCTTCAAGGGTAGAATTATTAATGGGCTGAATTAGGATTCATGGAGAACAAAATTGGAGGAGTTCAAAAGGGATTAAAGATGGTTCACATGCTTGGAACAAAGGTGGACCATGAAGAAGAATCATGGGGCGAATTTCTTGAAGAAGCAAATCGGCACGTGCAAGTCATATGACATGTCATGTGCCGAACTTGTGCCTTGACATGTGCCAAACATGTGACCTTGACATATGCCAAACATGTGCAAGTCATATGCTAAGCATGTGCCATATACATGTGCACATCATATGACACAAAGCATGTTTATTGCATGTGCAATGCTTAAGTTATCGAGCTATTTTGAGTTGGATATAATTTAGGCCATATGAAGACTTTATTTAATTAAGTATGATTAATTTTAGGGCTTTTGGAGTGGGCCTCACATTCTTAGAGGCAGCCCACTCATTTGGTTTTAAGTTTTTCAATTTTAGGTAGGAAAAAGGTTAAATTCCCAGTTCTATTTTAATAAGGAATTTGGCTCACTTATCCTAATTACTTTAGGTTAATTTTATGCATATAAAAGACATTATTATTTCTATAACAAGTGATAGCTGATTATTGAATGAATTCTTCATGCGTGAATTGAATTTTTAAGGTAAGTGTTCTTATTTTGAGTTATTTCAAGAATTAGGTTATTCAAGTTTTACTTGTGTAGTTCTATTCTTCTTTATTTTGCTTTAGGTCTTAATATTCTTTGGAATTAGGGTTTAAAGTTCATTAAAAATTCAGATTGCAAGCTTAGTTTATGAATATTCAATTTATTTGGGCTTCAGGTTATAATTGTATCATTAGGTTCTGCATAAATATGAATTCTTAGACTATTCAGATTATAAACATACAATAACTTATTATGTAAGAATCAATCTAGAATTAACAGATATAAGTGGAAAAATAGTAATTATACCAACAAGAGTTATATCTTCTAATAACAAGAAGACCAGATCCAAAGCAGAGTATCCCAATTTAAAATAGGCTACGCAGTAAAATCAGACATTTTGGTTGGTGTTTTTCCACAATAAAAGGCCAAACCAAATTTGCAATAAGGAACAAAATGGAGTAGCCCCAAACCACAACTAGGAAATAACACTTCAATGAAGATCATAAGTAACTCATCCTTCTACTATAAAATGTATCAGCAGCTGCTGAAATTGACCAACAGGCCGATGCAACAACAACTGACCGATTCATAAGCTAGAACTAACAGTGAAGGTAACCATCATATACATCTGGAATAAAGTCTAACAGAACTTCCCCTAGACAACCTAGCTAAGCCAGAGCACAACATTTGACACATCACTAGATTAGCTCTGCCATTAAACAAAAAGCTCAACTTACCTCCTATACCCAAGCCATAAGGTTGCTATGACAATTTGCTCCCTACTTTACTAGAGAATTTGCGAAATAATTGCATTCTTTCCCATTATGCACAAAGACCACTTTTTTAATTCTAGGTGTATAATTATCCATATAATTGAAAATGCTTCCTATTCTCTATAGTATTATCCAACCAAGAAACCACAATAGAGGAACCAATTTTGAAGTAGATAATTTTATCTTGCTGTATGAGAAAATCAGTCGAGACTTGAAGAGCCTTACAAATTGTAAGCACCTCAGCAATAATTGAATTGGCCACACCAATGTTACACGAGAAAAGACATATGGCTACACTCGAAGAGTCCTTAAGAACCCCTTCTATCCCTGCATAACCCGGATTTCCAAGAGATGAGCCATTATTATTCCATTTGAAGGAACCAAGAGCCAGAGGGGACCACACCATTGGCAGTCTAATCTTTAGAGGATAAAAGATCCATTTAATACCATCCACTGCTAATGCAATATCCTGCCTATTCAAGAAGTGTAGATCTTCATGGGAATTTATCCAGAATGAAAAACGAGCAAAATAAAAATGGAACATGTCATAAGGATCCAACCTTTTTCCTGAAAAGGTAAGAGCATTTCTTTCTAGCCATATAGTCCAAATGCAAACTAGAAAGACAATTTTCCTTATTTTTTGGTGAATAAGATTCCCTACTAAGCTTGGGCATTGACACATGAAGTCATTAAACCTACTAGGCATGCAAAACTCATAACCCCACCATTTAATGATTCTATACCACAGGTACAAAAAGTAGGGACAATTTAGTAGAAAGTGATTTGTATCCTCTAGAGACTTTTTACATTGGGGGCACAAGGGATCATTATTTGGGAGAATTTCATGATTTTCCAAAAATACCTTTGTGCATAATCTATTTTGAAGACTTATCTATAAGAACAACTCCATTTAGGAGGAGCAAGATTTCTCCAAAGCTTTAAAGAGGGAGGAATTAAGACTCCTAAGCCGAAGTTGTGTTACTCAAGGTTGAGCATTTGATAGAATATAACCCCCTTGGATCATGAATCCAAACTTTTTGATCTAGCCTTCCCATAAAAAGGGAGTGGGAGTTAATAGTCAGCATTAGATCTTCTAATAAATTAAGGTCCCACGACATAAGGTTTTGCCTCCATTTGAGCTTTTAGTACTAAGTTCCTCTAGACCAACTCCAACACTAAAAAACAAATGCATCAGCCAGAAGAGAGACTTTAAAAAGGCAAGGGAATTTCAGTTTCAGAGGCTCATCTAGAACCCATTTATCATGCAAAAATAGGCAAGAATTACCACATCTAACATTAATTGCGAGGCTGTTGCAAAATATAGGATAAGATTTAATCTTATCTATGTCTTTCCAAATTATGGATGAATTACGATTAGAAATTTCCTCTAGAATAAGCCAGTTTTTTAATTCCATATTTTTTGAAAATAAGATTGTGCCAAAGGGACTCACTTTTAGGGTCAAGCCGGCAGAACCACTTAAACAATAAACTTAGATTCCTCTAAGCTAGAGATCCAACCCGAAGGCTACCTAGCTTCCTAGGTTATTCTATAATGCTCCACCAAATTCAGCAGAGAGCTTTATTACTTTTGCTTCCACACCAAAAAAAAAATTCTCATAATGGAAGTTAAGGTTTTAAGAACACCTGATGAAATTTTGAACAGGGACATAAAGTATATAGGTAAACTTGATAAAGTAGCTTTGATGAGTACAAGTCTGCCAGTATAAGAAAGATGTTTCCCTTTCTATCTAGCAATCTTACGATGAAATTGTTAAATAACTAGTTTCCAAGTATCAAATTTCTTTGGATTAACACCTAACGGCAAGCCCAAATAAGAACAGGGTAGATGTTGCACCTTACATCTAATGAAATTGGTAGAGCCTGACATCCATTCATCATCAGTATTAACTCCAATAAGATGACTCTTATGAAAATTAACCGTGAGGCCAGATATAGAAGCAAAGACTTTGAGGACTCTTTTCATTTGCAAGATGTTATCCAAGTTTGGGGCAAGAAAAACCAAAGTATCATTTGCATACTGGATATGAGATAAAGAAAACTCAGCTGAGCTATTGGGAAAAGGATTGATACCTTTTATAAGATTGATCTCTGAAGCCTTTTTTATTAGTACCAACAGACCTTCAGCAACAACAAGAAAGAGAAATAGTTATAAGGGGTCACTCCATCTCAATCCATGAGATAATTTAATCTCCAATGTAGGGGATCCATTAACCAACATCAAAACCATAGTAGAAGTAACACATTACTGAATCCAAAATCTTTATTTAGAACAAAGTTCATGAGCTCCAGCACTGAGTCTAAGTAATTCCAATTCACCAAGTTGAAAGCTTTATGGAAATTGACTTTAAGCAGAATGCCACTTTGGTGGTTTGCCTTTAGCGAATAGATGACTTTGTTTGCAACCAAAATCCCATCCAAGATCTGTCTACCTTTTATAAAAGCACATTGCTCTTTTGAAATCACTTCCCCTACAATTTTTTTTAAGCCTGATTGCTAATAGTTTAGCAATGAAATGAGACTAATTGGATGAAAGTCCTTTAAATGTAGAGCACTTACTATCTTAGGAATTAAGGCTATGAAGGAGGAAGAAGCACCATTAGGAAGTTTCCCCTTAGCAATGAAATTTTCCACCATTAGAAATATATCAACCCCGATGATTTCCTAGGCTACTTTGATGAAGGTAAATTAAATTCATCCGGGCTAGTAGCTTTTGAGCTATCATGACTCTAAACCATAGTTCTAACTTTATATAAGGTGACTAGAAGCTCTAGAGAATTAGTATAAGACTATAAGAGTTTTTTGAAAAATCGATAGGAAAAGAGGACCTATCATGAAGATTCTTAGTATGTAAGTTCTAATAGAAACTAAGAACTTCATTCTTGATCAATTCTAGGCTCGATACCACACCATTTGACGTATTAAGCCTGGTGATACGGTTGTTGTTCCCCCTAACTGAGGCCAAAAGATGAAAAAGCCTCGTGTTTTGATCTCCCTCTTTGAACCATTTAACTTCAGACTTTTGTCTCTATATGGAATCCCTAGCTTTCAATTTACCCATAAAAAGATAATAAGAGAGCTTCTTTTGGGGATCATGAATCTTTTAATAACATAGTCTATATCATCGCACTCTAAGTCACAATCAAGATCATTAATATCTTTTTTGAGTCTCATAATGGCCTGGTTAACATTACCAAAGCTCATCACATTCCATTCCACTATGCATTTCTTAAGAAATTTTAGCTTGGTGTAAACATTTCTATTATGTAAAATACCAGGCTTGTGCTACCAAGATTGAACATTATTCAAGAAGTCATCATTAAGCAGAAAGGCATCTAGAAATTTGAATGGCTTCGAACCTTAATCTATATGAGAACAATTCAGAACCAGAGGTGAATGGTCGGAGATGCTTTTTAGAAGAGCACTTAGAGACATAACATGAAAGGGTAGATGCCACTTTTGGATGACTAGAAATCTATCAATTCTACTTTTACTAACTGAGTTCCCTCAGGTAAATTTTTTGCCAATGAGGCCATTTTGGAAAACAAAGTCATGGAATTTACCATCTTTCCTGTTGAAAATGCCATTCCACCTATCTTCAACCTTAAGAGCAATATTAAAGTCTCCCTCAATTAAAACTGAAAGATCATTAGCCAGTACTTCTATAAGATTAGCCCATACAACCTCTTGTTATTGCTCTCTTACTGACGCATAGATTGTAATTACACGACAACTCATATTTTTTTCTACTAAACATCCCTTGATTGCCAACCAGCCCCGTCCTAAGAAAACTTTGGTACTATGAAAGAGGTCTATTTTCTAAGAAACCAAAATACAACCACTGCTACCTGTGGCATCTTGAGAAACCCAATCAAACTTCTCATTAGCCCATAATTTCCTCATTTGATGTGCAACAAGTCCTTGCATTTTAGTTTCTGCTAGGAAAACCATTATAACTCTATTTTTAACAGTACGTGAAGCAACTAGACTTCTCTTAACAGAAGAGCTTAGTCCTCTAATATTCCAAGAAAAAATCATTCTAAAGAAGTAGAAGAATACTAAAAGAACCAACCTAGATGAAGTTTGAAATTTTTCACTGCCATTCCTTTATATTTTCCTGATTCATCCTTTCCTCCTCTTAAAATCTAATTAGATATTCTAGGAGAGCAACTCTATTTTCTGTAGCCCTTGACAACTGCATTACCAGGTTTCCATTTTAGATTTAAATAAGGTGAGAAGCAGCTGCCACCAGTGCCATAGGCAATGGTACCAGCCAAACCTCCTAAGCCCTCAGCCTTTAGACCTTCACCTGGGCCTGCTTACCACAAAAGACTGAGGCCATTATAGTATATTTACTATTTTGTATTCAGGGAGTTTAAAACTTTGTTTAAATGTTTTTTATGTATATAAAAAAAGAACTTGTATTTAATTTTATATTATGTTTAGTTTTATTCATGTTTAATATGCCTAGAAAAAAATAAAAAAAAACATGCCATGAAATTAATAATAAAACATGTAATTAATATGTGATGACACAAAAAATAAGAAAAAAAAGACAAAAAAATTAGATACAAATTCAATAAGCAAGAGCACTAATATCAAATCCTTTTCATAAGTACTAGAAACCCCCATCAAGAGGCATATACATACCACCATAACCAAAGAAGGAGTTAAGACATCCATCTTCATCATAAGAAGTTGTCTAAATAGGTTGAAATAAAAGAGATGTACAACAAAGAGAAGTGCATATATTTTTAAATTTTGGGAGGATTTTACATCCCATTTTTCTTGAGGAAGTACATTCATTGTAAACTGGACATGCCTTTGTTGTTAGGTTAAGTTATCAAGAAGCTAGTTTTTGGACCCTTTACCACTGACTACCCTGCAAGACTTAGATTAGTAAGAGGTCAGAATGGAATACTACTGAAGCCAGAACTGTATAATGGTTAGAATTCCATTGTAATAGTTAATGTCCATTTGGGCTACAACCAAGAGGACTCTTGGGCAATGAGCCATACTCTTTAAAGCATGGGATGCTTCGATATAAACACATTAGAAGTCATAAGACTAATGTTGACAACAAGGAACTATTGGACAAAAGGTGAAAGCCTGATGATAATGCAAATTCAAGAAAGACACAGGTAAGACCAGGCGTGTCAATAGCCTTAGTGATGATGGTTTTTCCTATATTGGTATCAATCTACAAAATGGTGACATTGTCATCAGGAAGTGCATAGAATCTTGTCAAGATCATAGTATTCAACTAAAAACTCTCCAAGATAGATGTACATTTACAAAACACAAGCTTCAAGCATGTCAGTGACATCTCACATATTCATATTTGCTAGAAATTCCTCAAGTGGAATATTATTTCAAGGGGGGCAGTTGCACCCACAGAACTAAAACAACTGGGAGGTTAGGTATGTCTACAAAGGACACCAACCAACATATTACTCAATCAACTTGTCTCGATTCTGCATGCCCCAGGCGCTAACCAGACACACCCAAACAACATAATTCTGCATACCCCAGGCGCTAATTAGATTCAATAAACTTGTCTTGATTTTGTATACCCTAGACATGAATCAAATAGTCAATCTAGGGTTAACATATCGATAAACTAATGATAACTACCCGAACCAAGGTTAACGCATCGACAAGCTGACGATAACTATCCAACCAAGAGACTCAATGCCTTAAATAATTGTAAGTTTTTTAATCAACCAAGAGACTCATTGCCTTAGATTAAGGTACGTGTTTTAATTAATCAAGAGATTCACTACCTCAGATGGTACGTGTTTTAATCAACCAAGAGATTCGTTACCTCAGGTATGCATCTTTTTCCTTTTACTCTAAATTTTAGCTCACTTTAGTACTAATGCACTAGCTTTCCAAAATTGAGGGTAGCTGTAGACACTAAGACCTGAGGTAGTCTAGATCAGGGTTACTTGATGATAAGGAAGTAGTATATTGTTGACAATAGGCGCTGATCTCAAAGCTCCGATTGTGAATTTCTCACATTTTTCTCCAAGATTTTATGATTTTTTAAATTTTTTCAAGTATTTTAAAAAAAGAGCATGAAAAACTTTGACTTTGCCCTTCAGTGGTGAGATGACCACAGAAGACCATCCCTCAAATGACAGACAATCATCTGTCATATGAGGGACAGTCATCTGTGGCCGTATCTCTCCTGTCCAGATCAAATTAGGGCTTTTTTGTAGATTTGGGATTTTTGCTTGAGGGATGGTTGTCTATGGTTGAAAACCCAGATTTTCCATGTTTCTAGAATTCAAAATAGGAATATAAGTTTTAAAAGGAAAAAAATCTAGATTTTTGGAGGGGAAGATCTCTAGATTTGGGAAGATAGAGTTGGGATTAAACTCTAACTCTACCCTAGGTATAAAAGAAAAATATTTTAGTGTTTCCAAAGGGGAATAAGATCTTGATACAGAGGCTTCCTTAAGGAAGAATAAAATGAATTTCTCACTCTCTAAGAAGAAAATGCTCTAGCAATCTTTTGATCCAAACACATACATACACAAAGAATCATTTAATTTTAAGAAAAACAAAGAACACAATTAGAGTGGAGATCTAGACTTCAGAGTTAGAATATCTCCTAAAGGTAATATTCTAGACTCCTTTTTATTTTCTCTCTCTAAAAAATTGCCATACATAATCATGTTAATCTTTGCTAAAATAATTGCATTTGTATGTTATGTTTTGTTGATTTGTGTGCTTAAAAGATTATAAAGTACAAATCCATAGCAATGTGTATGTTAATGGCATGATTAAATAAAGATTCCTTCATTGTTGTGTAACTTCAAGTTTTATTCTTTATTATGTAATTTAATGAGTTTTGGCATGCTTAAAGCATGATTTAGTGTTATAGTCTTATTTTGGCATGTTTTGAGACTTAATATTTGAGTATTTAAGGCTATCTATAAATTTATGTGATTTTTGGTATTTTTTTCTACATTTTACTCTGTTTTGCAAGTGACGGACGGGAAAAAACTCCCACGGATGGCCATCTGTCAAAGCGACAGATGGGATGTCACGGGAGTTCCTCCTCTTCCCATCCCTTATTCAGTCGTGGCCCTCAGTCACCTATCTAGAGGCATTTATGGCTGATCTTTTATGCATTTACACATGTATTTTATACATTTTATTGTATTTGCATTATTTTTTTAATTCCCAAAATATTTATTTATCATTATGTATAATATTTAGTTTATGTACATATATAATTAAATAAATGATTCTCCTTTCTGTTTTTATTTGTACAATGCTAATTTATTTGCCTTTTGTGGCTTCTTGTGAGTGTGTGATTTTTTTTTCATTTTTGGGAGATCTCACAAGGCATTTTGCATTGGGATTTATGTCCTAGTTGGTTGATGATCACCACTTGCCTTCGATTACTTCTTTTATTTATTCAATTTTATTTATCATTTACTTCATTTATCATTTATTCATCATTTTGGTATTTTAGATGTATTTTATTTTAGGGATGTAATAGTTAATAAAAAATAGTTTTTTGTGCATGGTAAAAGGAAAAGGCACCCAAAATGATTTCTATTAATTAACTTAGGTTTTCCTTCAAAACTTAGACCAATGTCCAATTTTTCATCAAAGCCAAACAAAAGATAAGAAAGAGTATTTTTTTGTAAAATACGCATGAGGGAACCAATGTTCCCAACTCAAATGAAGATCCCAATTTATGTATATCATCTTATTCTTGTTGATTGTTGGATGATTTGCTTCTATAATGGTTTAAGTAGTTTGTTTATTTATTTACCGCTTTTATTGTTTGCTCGGGATATTTATTTAATTCTATTGCTTTCCATTGTGTGAAAGAGGAGAGTGGATTAAAATCTAAAACCCAATTATAAAATAACACCTAACTAATATGCCTAATAAGTGTGATGTTCCGAACACCAATCTCTATTTGGGCATCAAAAGGGTCGAGATTCATTTTTCAACGTTTAATTGGGTGGCGATTCTCTGACACCTACCCCTTTGAGCCCACATTAGATGCCTTCATAGGTTGACTATCAATAATAATTTGGGCTCAATCCCCTTTTTATTGTGAAGTAGCCAATTTATAAGTTAAGTGAGTCTCTCCAGTCTCGGACCCTAAAAGCGGGCCTATAAGAGCAAACCTAAAAACGAGTATGGGCTCCAGAGCACGTCACATAACCCACAAGCCTAAAAGAATTACATTAAATGAGACCAAGCTAATCGAAGTCTAACTCATTTAAATAAGAGTATTAGGCTAAATTAAGGTCCAACAAAACAAATCATAACAAAACAAGTCTAATATAATAAAATAAGTCCACACTCCTAGGTTATATGTATTTAGGCTTCCCAAAGCTACTCTACTAGCTTAAAATAAGTAATCAAGCCCATTTGAATCTTCTCTTCTTTACTTGGCCCCATTGGGTTAGGCATGGCATAATTTGGCCCTACTATTTCTTAAATGTCCATAACTTCCAGAATTCGGCCTACATATCTTTTTAGTGCTTCCTTGAATTTCTTAGCTCTTGACCTAGTCAATGGTCCATCTGGCAATGCTAGCTCATCCTTAAACTCATTACTCTTTTGATGTTCCTTGGTTGTGCCTGCATCATCCCTTCCCTCTTCAAAAGGATTCGTCCTCGAATACAATTCAAAATCAAAAATAGATAAATCAAAAACATTGAAAGTAGCACTAACATTATACTCACCATATAAGTCAATCTTATATGTATTTTCATTGATGTGTTCCAACAGTTGAAATGGTCTATCACCTCTCGCATCAAGTTTTGACTTCATTTGCTATGGAAATCTTTCCTTTCACATATGTATCCAACCCTAGTCACCTGGTAAAAAAATAACTTGTTTTTCCCTCTTTATTGGCCTTTTGTGCATACATACAATTCTTTTTCTCAATTTGTTCACGTGCTTTCTTGTGTATTATTTTATCTAAGTCAACCTTATTTTTGCCATCGAAGCTAGTAAGCTTATTCAAAGGTAAATGCATCAAATCCAACATAGTTAATGGATTAAAACTATACACAATTTCAAATGAAGAATAACTTGTGGAAGAATATGTAAAACAATCATATGCAAACTCAATGAATGGAAAATAATCTCCCCAAGTTTTCAAGTTCTTTCCAACAATTACACATAATATAGTTCCTAAAGTCCAATTAACTATCAGCTTGTGGGTGACATGTAGTAGAAAATAAAAGCTTAGTACCTAACTTTCCCCCATAAAACTCTCCAAAAGTGACTTAGAAACTTAACATCCCTATCTAAAACAATGGTTCTTAGCACATCATGAAGCCAAACCACCTCCCTAAGGAAAATATCAACAATATTTGTTACATCATATGTTTTATGGCAAGAAATGAAATGAGCCATTTTACTAAATTTGTCCACAATAACAAATATGGTATCCCTACCTTTTCAAGTCCTAGGTAAACCCAATACAAAGTCCATAGATATATCAGTCTAAGTTTTACTAGGTACAGTTAAAGGTGTATACAAACCATAAGGCATATACCTATACTTAACTTATTTACATGCAATACACTTGGCACAAACTCTTTCCATATTTCATCTCATATTTGACCAATAAAAATGTTCACTAAGCATATCTAAGGTCTTTTACATGCCAAAATGCCTTATTAAACCTTCACTATGTTGGTCCTTAACAAGTAATTCTTTAATAAGACATGTAGGAATACAAAGTTGCTTACCCCTAAAAAGATATTATTCATACCTATAAAACTGGTCAAATACAACACATTCACAAGCTCGATAAACATTAGCAAAATCAACATCATCAACATATAACTTCTTTAAATGCTCAAATCCAAGTAACTTAGAAGTAAGTATAGAAATCAAAGCATACCTTCTTGATAGTGCATCAGCCACCATGTTTTCCTTACCTCACATGTATTTGATCATATATGGAAATGCTTCAAGATATTCCACTTAACTTGCATGCCTTTTGCTTAATTTGCCTTGTCCCTTCAAGTACTTAAGAGATTGATGATTACTATGTATCACAAACTCTTTAGGTGGCAAGTAGTGCACCTACACTTCAAAAGCTCTCACCAATGTATAAAGCTTCTTGTCGTAGGTTGAATAGTTCAATACTGGCTCGTTCAACTTCTTACTGAAATATGTTATGGGATGATTCTCCTGCATCAAAACAGCACTAATGCCAATCCCATAAGCATCACATTCAATCTCAAAAGTCTTAGAAAAATCAGGTAATGGCAAAATAGGAGCAATATATAATTTCCCTTGTAAAGTGCAAACTGCATTTTCTTGCTCTTTCTTCCATTTAAACTCGACATTCTTTTTGACTATTTCATGCAGTGGTGTAGCAATAGTAGAGAAATATCTAACAAATTACCTAAAGAAAATAGCTAAGCCATGGAAAGTCCTTACCTTATTAACAGGTTTAGGCATTGGCCATTCTTGGATAGCCTTCACCTTTTTCAGAGTTAACCTTCACTCTTTTGGAACTCACTATAAAACCTAAGAAGATGACTTTATCCATAAAAAATGAACACTTCTTAAGGTTTGCATACAATATTTATTTCCTTAACACAACCAAAATAACTTTTATATGCAAAATATGATCATCTAAGCACTTATTGTAAACTAAAATGTCATCAAAGTAAACAACCACAAATTTTCCAAAAAACTCACATCAAACATAGTTCATTAAGCGTGTGAAGATACTAGGTGCATTAGATAAACCAAAAGGCATAGCCAACTACTTATACAATCTATACTTGGTTGTAAATGTAGTTTTCCACTTATCCCTCTCTTTCATCCTAATTTGATAATATCTACTTTTTTAAATCAACTTTGGTGAACAAACATGTACCATACAACTCATCCAGCATATCATCTAATCTAGGAATAGGATGGTGATACTTTGCAGTGATTTTGTTGATTGCTTTACAATCCACACACATTCTCCAATTTTCATCTTTCTTTGTCACCAAAAGAACTAGTACAACACAAGGACTCATGCTCTCTCGTACATACCCCTTTTGAAGCAATTCATCCATTTCTTTTTGTAACTCCTTTTTCTCCTCTAGATTTCTTTTACAAGCTAGACAGTTAGGTATTTGAGCTCCTGGTACAAAATCAATTTGGCGCTTAATCACTCTTAAAGATGGTAATCCATGTGGTACATCTTCAAGAAACAAATCTTCATACTCCTGCAATACGGTCACAAAAACACTAGGCAAATTAGGGTTAAGGTCAATTTCAGTAAACAAAGTTTTCCTAAAATGAATCAATATTAAAGCTCTCTTGTTTAAGTATACACTTTTTATTTCTCTCTCTTTTGCATAAAACCATGGTTGTTTCTAAACTTTTTCACTCTTTTCAAGTCTTTTTTGCTAACTTTTCATATCATTTTCTTTCTTTTCACTCACTAACTTTTCTCTCCTGTAAATCCCACTTTCTTCTCCTCACTTGTGTAGTCACTCACCATTGAGCCTTTAATTTTATTCTTTTCTCTTATGGCCTATTTTCCTTCATCTTTTTTTTCACTTCAGTACCCAAATTTCCATTTGAAGATTGCTGACTTTTTAATTGCTCAAGGTAAGTTTCCCAGGGTGATAAAGGCAAAAAGGTAATTTTTTGCCCATTATACATAAAAGAATACCTATTCGTATACCTATAGATACCGAGTCCTAAGGTAGCCCAGATCAAAGTTATCCAATAAGGAAGCATCACTCATATTACAAATAGAGAATGAAAAATTTGAGTCTTATCCTTGATCTCCACAAAGTTTTAAAGGTTTTTTTATTAAGCATTGTCTTGTTGTATTTTTTTAAAGCTAAAACGAGCTTTTAATGGCAAAAATTACCTTTTTTTATTGATAGATGCCCTGCCCATCTGTCACCACCTGTCTGTGGTGTGACAAACAAACTACCCATCCATCACGATAAACTTATGTCCATCATGTGATATCTAGATTTACTTCCCATGTTTTTTATGCGAGAAAGGGGGGATTTTTTGGATGATTTTTTTTTATCTCAAATTTAGTTTTATCTTTGGGAATTAGATTAGGGATTTAAGCATTAAAAATAGGAGTTTTAAGAGTTTTTAAAATCCTAAAAGGGGAGCTTTATGGGGACTCAAATAATCCCTTAAATAAGTAGGAAAAACCTTAGGGTTTTACGGGCTTTTCTTCTTCTTCTTCTTGGTGGCTAAAGTTTATCTTTCAATAGAAAAACTTGAAAGAGGCAGCCATTAATTCTTGAGAATAAAAAAATTGATTTTTATCTCTTAAGAATTAAAAAAACTCATTTACATCTTTTATCAAAACATTTTCATTATTATTTTTTTAACTATGAAAATCAATTGAGAAAGGAGCTTGGAGCATAGTTCTCTGACGTCTTCAAAAGGCAACCGAGCGTAATATTCTGGGCTTTTATTCTATTTTTTATTTTTATTATTTTCCTTGTAGATACATCAATTCATCTTGTGAAAGTATTGTTTATTTTTTATGCCACTAAAGCATTCTTAAATTGAGTTTGTGTATGCCGTGATTAGTTATCTTTAATTCATTTTTTTGTCACTTCTGTATTTGCAATAATATTCTGTATGTGGTAATATGTTTGAAAGGCATGACTTAGGTTTAATGTCTTCATTAATGCATATTTACTTTCTTGAATAAATTCCTATTTTTACACGATGTTTATTATTTTGATCTGATTTAAATATGTTTTGATATTTTAGAATAGTTTTGGCATGTTTTAAGATGTAGAGATATGCATGACTAAGTTAGGAATAGATTTTCTTATTTTACTATGTGTTTTTTTGCATTTCTTGCTTGTTCTCGAGTGACGAGTGGGAAAAAAGCCCCTATAGACACCCGTTTGTCATGCCGACAGATGGGACATTGCAAGAACTTCATTTCGTCCCATCCCGCCCTTCCTTCTTGGCCATCTATCATTGTATGTGGCCATCCGTGGCCTTATTTTCTCCCCTTTTACTGTCATTCTTATATTTCTTATTGGATTAATCTCATTTGCATGATTAATTATATTTTTAGGTGTTATTTTAATCTTGTTTGCATGTTTTCCATTTTTTTTGTTTTTAGGCCATAATGTATTTTTAATATTTATAACTGTATCTATTTGTTAGATTTGTTATAATTTTAACCATTTATTATTCTTGTGTCTTTTTTAATAATTCATTTTATTGCATTGGGACTCTTGGAGTTTGGGGCTACATACTTTGGAGAATTCTCATGAAGGATATTAATTCCCTTTTTCTCATGTTATTTTATCGCTTTTACTTATTTCTTTATTATTTGATTATTTGGATGTATTATTTATTTTAGGCATGTAATAGGTAGTAAAAAAATAATTTTCACACGTTGAATCAAAATTCATTTAAAATTATTTGTATTAACCAAATTGGGATTTTCTTAATAAAAATGAACCAATGTCTAACTTTTAACCTAAACATTCACAAAATATAATAAAAGCCTTTTTTGTGAAATATGCATGAGGGAACCAATATTCCCAATCTAAATGAATACCATATTTTATGCATGACATTTATTTATCTTTCTTTTGTACATTATTCTTTTCTTTGCAATGATTTACTTATGTAATAGTTAAGTAGATTTACTATATTTATTTTTACTGCTTTATTTATTTAATTGGAATGTTTACTTAATTTTTTTTATCCCAAATGCATTATATGGGAGAGGAGAGTGGATTAATACTAAAAACCCAATTATAAAACAACATATAACCAAGGTGCCTAATAAGAGTGATTTCCCGAACACCAATCTCTATTTGGGCATCAAAAGGTCGAGATTCATTTCTCTATATTCTGTTGGGTGATGACTATATGACACCTACCTTTTTTTAGCCTATTAGTAAATGCCTTCATAGCTTTATTACCAATAATAATTTAGGTTTGATCCCTTTTTATTGCGAATTAGCTAATTCATGAGTTATAGTGAGCCTCCCGGTCTTGGACTCTAAAAGTGTGTCTCCCGTAATTAAACCGAAAATAAGCATGGCTTCGATGCGCGTCACAGTGGCAACTCCACTAGGGACTAAAGAGACCTTGCTCTTAAAAGTATATTGGTTAAGTTATTTTATAATTGGGTTTTTCTTATTAATTCTATCTCTTTTTGAAATTGCATACATCTTAGAGCCTTAGAATTAAGTTAGATGTCCCTTTTTAGCCTCGGTGATATCTTGAATCACGTCCTACGTTCACTCAATTTAGGGAGGTGTCAAGGAGACCCACCAATCCAAGTCTAGTACCAATTGGTATATAAAATGGTAACCCATCGGTCATTATGCTCGTCATGAGCTAGACCTATTGGCAGAGACCATACTTGGGTAGCCCTAAGTCTTATCACCCTTGACTTTAGCCTATGTAATAACAATAGCAACTGCCCCTAGGTTGTATGACCTTAATAACTCTTACTTGATATATGAACCCTTATGTATTGACTAAATTCAAATGAATCAGGAGGGTACCAATCAAAGGCTGCCATGCCTTAACGGGCTTAACCCGATCTGTATGAGTTAGGCAAAACATATAATGGTCAAAACTCATATGCTTGAACTTTTAATTTGAGAGGTTATGCTATTAGTTTTCTGTCGTACACCATGCATGTTCATTAGGTACCCTATTTATCCATTTGCTAAGCCTACCTAAGAAAGAGACTACACGACCTTTTATATGAGAGTGATAAGGTTGGAAGGCTTTTGTCTATGCTTGTGTGTGATTATGACTAACATCTAATGAAAGAATTCAAACATCATATATATACAATGCTCATGCACTACTTATCGTTCATCATTCCTAACATTTGATTCTTGCAGGCATCATAGATTTATTTAGGTGGTCTAGAGGGTTAAATGGTCACTTGGTCCAAAGATCTATGCCTGAGCTATTAGGGTTGAGATCAAAATCAAGTTCAGTGTTGGAATCAGAGGTCATTTTAGGGTTGAGTTTAAGCCAGTTTTTGGGAAGCAGTCGAAAGAATATAGAATGATAGAAAATATTGGGGCAAGAATATCTACTTTAAGGGATAGACTAGCCTTTATTTTAGTGCCTCCAGTTCCACAAGACACATTAAATAGAGAGTTAGACAAAAGAATTTAGGACTTTGAAAAGAGTTTATAGGCTAAAATTATAGGCTTGTTGGACCAAAATTTTGCAAAATTTGAGAAAAGTTTATTGGCTAAAATTATGAGTTTGCTTGCACTATCAGCTAAATCTCAACATGTAACCCCACTATTCCCAGCTACTAAGACTGAAAGGCCTTTGCAATGGTTAATGGAAAAGCTACAGAAGAGCACCTGACCAAGAAAATGAACATCTAAGGTAATGACAGGGTCACAAGGGTTCCAGTTTTAAGAGCAATTTGGGATCATTACACCATTATAGGTAGACCATTATCTTGGCACCTTGCTCATCTCAATAAGCAAAGGAAGTTACAGCCACTCCCACCTAAACCCACCTGAGGATAGGGAATGCCACATCATCGGGCAAACTAGTATTGTTCTTATCATCAGTACACAGGACATCTAACGGATAAATGTCAGACTCTAAGAGATCACGTCCAAAGCATAGTTGATTTTGAGCAGGAGACTAATGAGGGATGGTCACTTGATGGTGAAAATCTCAATAAAAAAGGAGGTGCTAACTATTAAGAATGGGATGGAACAAGATCCAATATGAACAACAATGATGAGATAGTTGAACCATTCACCCCTAAAATGGCTTTGCCAATTACTACAGATAAGCCATTATCATGTTATCTCATTCATCTCATAGGAGAAACAAGTGCTAAATCTAAAAAGAGAAAAACATCAGAAGCATTTAGTACTAGAGAAAGTAGAGGTGCTTAAAAGATAAGAGGGGTATTAACCACAAAAGTAGCTCAAAGATAGAACTCCAATTTAGGAAAACCTTTATCTTGGGTATTCACTTAATTGGTCAAAGAAGGGAAATTGTAGTCTCTACTGTACAAACCACTTAAAGATTTTGGTTTGTCGTATCACATATCAAATTTATTTTGTACCTTCCATTAACACATTGGCCATCTGACTGATGATTGTCTAGTTTTAAGCCATCGGGTTTAAGATCTTATTCACAGTAAGTAAATCCTTAACCCTAAAAAGAGGCAAAAGGGCTGTGACGTAGCTTGACCCGTTCTGAAGATGTCATAATAGCTATGCCAGGGACCAAAAGCAGTGGCATTTTTATAGACTTTGTTTTTTTCTTTCTAAACTCTTTAATTTGAACAAATATTATTTCTTTTGATTATATTAATAAAATGAACAATTTTGCTTGCCTATGTGATATTTATTTTGATTTCAGTATGCATAATCATGATCATAAAACATTCATATTCGACATTAACTCAACAAACACATGTTTATTTAATCTCAAAAGAAAGTCCAAAAGAAATCCTACTATAATCAGATATAACTCTTGCAGAGAGAGGAAAAGATTGAGAGAAAAAAATAATATACATACATACATACATATATATATATATATATATATATGAAACTATCATACAGAGAATATAAACATGTATGCAACACAAGCACTATGCAAACAGGGTTTCTGATGCACAAGATCAGCCTAAGCCACAGGTGCAGAGCATACTTATGAATGCAGCAACACTTGAACACAAATATACAAAATACAATTTTATATAAGGAAAATAAAATACATAAGAAAGTAAAGCTAAACACATGAGCATACTTACGTTTCAAAAATAAAATAAAATTTACAAGTTTATTTTGAGAGATAGTACTCTAAGCTTCAAAGATTTTTACAAGGTGTGCTCAACACATGAGCTTCCTATTTCTAAGCTTGAGAGTGTTTTCTGCCTAAAGAAGAGTCTGCCCCCTTGTAGAGAATGAAGAGTCCTTTTATACAAGGAAGACTTCGTTTGTTACGCCATAATAAGTGGGAGCTTGGACCCATGTTTAGTTGAAAAAATAAAGATTCCCATTAATCACGGGAGTTCCGAGTTAATGGAGCAGTTGGTGGAGCGACTATTTGTCCATCTTGGAGTCGTCACATGGGGAGAATAGATATATGTTGGTGACAAGAAAAGAATCTAATAATTTTCTTTTTACTTTTACTTTTTTATGGGCCTGTTTAGGCTATGCGCCAGGCCTGCTTACAAAGTATGGATTTTAAAAGAAACCATGTTTGAAATAAAAGTCCATTAAGGTGGAGGGAAAATACCAAAACAATCATCCTTATTATCATCTCCTAAGTCGATAATGGGCTCAGAATCTAAAGATGAGGCTTTTGAATGAACTGAACGAATTGAGGAAGTTTTTGAAGATGAGGCCTCACTGTGGAGAAGCTGGGCCATAATTTGGAAATATTCTTCCTTAGTTTTTGCTGCTACCAGTTGGGTTTGTGTAAAGGACTTCTGGGCCAAGAATTGAGAGACTTCTGGGCCTGGTTTTGTGAGTCCTTATGCTTGGAGCCATTGCATGACACCATGTTTTTTAATGCTATTTAGAACCATGAATTTTGTCCACCAGGGAATTTGAAACCTTCGAACTAAAACTGTTTGGGCCTCCTTTTGTTGATATTCTAAATTTCATACTGTTATCCATGGCAGATAGAATTTTGTGGCAAAAAGCATCAAGTGATGGAATTTCCTTTCCCTATTTGAAGGTTTGTAGGAATTTTTAAATAGTTGATAGCCTTCTTGAATCGAAGGTTTTAAGATTTAAGAAGAGACACCATACAATTTCCACCAATGGTTGAACCAAAAGGAAATTTTTGAGGGGTCTATTTTTAGGAAGAAAAATAGCCAAGTGTATTACCTTTTTGGTTTTGTAGTAGAAATACATTATACCAGGCTTGTTGGTAATCCCAGTAAGTGTATGTCCTATAGTAGTTTAAGGTTGTTTGGAAGTTGGCCGGGAAGTGTTTAAGGGTATAGAGAGGCAATCCCCATTCGAGTGGAGAAAGGATTTTGTGAATTTTTATGGTGGAATAAAGGATTTCAAGGCAGTTTTTAGGGTTATGAGTAACCATCACAGAGCCTGTAGATTCTAATATTGCCAAGTAATAAGGCTGGGATTTTGTTAAATCCCATGGTTTAAAATACCAACCTTTTGGGAAAATTTGTGTGATGGCCTATTGAGGGTTTTGAAAATGAAAACCACCCTCAATAGTCTATACATACTGGAAATCAGGTTTTGTAAAATATTATGCTTTTGGTAGTTTTGATTAAGACAAAACTAACTCAAAATTATTTTGTGATAAAATTATTTGTGTAAATTCCTATTTCAAGGGTTTTGAAATAGTTTATTCATAAGAATTTTTGAAACAATAATTTTATTGTAAGATGACTCTTGCAATATTTTTGGAGAACTTTGAGAGAGGGTTTTTTGAGTCGAAGATTCTCCTCTCTCGATTTTTACAACAAAGTTTAGATTTTTACCTATGAAGGCCTCTTTTTCTGCAATTTGTGCTTTTAAGGTCTCAATTTCTGAGAAAGCTTTTAGTGCCTGAAGCCTTTCCTCCTTTTGGGGTTTTAGGGCATTTTCATCTTCTAAGGCTTTTTTGAATCAGTAAATTATTTTTGGGTCTTTTTGAACAGTTTGGATCTAATCGCGGATCATTTTGGACTGTTGTTTGGCTTTTTCTTCATCTTTTTCTACCGCTTGGACCCAAGATTTTATTAGAACAGCAGTAGAGACTGTTGGTTTTGTTTCTTTCTCATCTAGGTCCTTTTGGGCCTCTTTTCCCTTTTTTGATTTTCTGGGTATTTATGGGTTCACTCAAGACCTATTTTGAAGGAATTCTCTGGTTAGGAAATTTGGAATTAAGTTTCTATCTCCTCGAATAAATTCAATTTCAAAATCAAATACACGGAGAATTGCTTGCCATCTGGCAAAAATCTATTTTGATGCAATGTTTTAAACATTTTTTTGTAAAATTTCTTTAGCAAATTTACAATCAATACGAAGCAAAAACTTTTGATTTAGTAAATCACTTTGAAATTTTTGAATGCACATAACAATCGAAAGAATTTCTTTTTTCATTGTTGGATAATTATTTTGACAATCATTCCAATGTGCAGACGTGTATTGAACAATGCATTCTTTGCCATTGACCTTTTGTTTTAATATTCCTCCATATCCTATGTTTGAAGCATCTGTTTCTACAATTATTAATGCTGAAGGATCAGCAAGATGCAAACATGGGATTTCTTTTACCTGTTTCTTGATTTGTTGTACAACGCTAGTGTGTCCATCAGACCAAGGTACTGGATTTTTCTTTAATCTATCATGCAAAGGCTTTGCTAAAAGGTTAATGTTTGGACAAAAATCTAAAACATAATTTAAACTTTCTAGAAATCTTTGGAGTTGAGTTTTATCCAAAATTTTATCAGAAAATTTTTCTGCAAAAATTAAAGGTCTCTCAATTGGAGTAATTGTTCCTTGGATAATATAATGACCTAAAAAATGAATTTTTTTTTGAAAAAGAGAGATTTTTGACTTAGAAACTACCAAGCCATGTCTTCTTTCTACCATGAAGAAAGTTTTTTAAATCTTTGAAATATTGTTCCAAAGAGTTTGAAAAGATTAGTATGTCATCAATGTATACTATGCAGAATTTCAAATAAGATGCGAAAATATCGTTCATTATTCTCTAAAATTCTGATGGAGCATTTTTTAGTCCAAATGGCATTACTGTCCATTCATACTGACCGAAAGGAACTGTGAAAGCCGTCTTGTAATGATCTTTAGGTTCAATTTGGATTTGCCAAAATCCTGATTTTAAATCAAATTTTGAAAAGACTAAGGCAGAATGTAAACCTTGTAAAAGATTTTTTATTTAGAGCTTTGTTTAAAGGTTTATAATTGATCATAAGTCTAGGAGTTCCTCTTTCAATTTCTGAGTTTTTGTTTACATAGAAAGCTGCATAGCTCCAAGGAGACCTGGATTTTACAATTAATTTTTTAGAAAGTAATTCGTGAATTTCATTTTTGCAATGATTTCTAAGTTCGTGATTCATTTGAATTGGTCTAGCTTTTGTTGGGATCAATTTTTCTGAAAAATCATTTTCATATGGAAAATCTACCATATGTTGTTTTCTTTCCCAAAAAGCATTTTTAAATCTGATTTTTTCTTTCCCAAAAATCATTTTCACAAATTTCTTTTTCAATCTGATTTTTAAAATTCTGAATTTTTTGTTGGATGAATTTTGTTTCCAAATTTTTATGGATTCTAGAGAGCAAAACATCCTGTCTTAGAAACTGAAGATGTTTTTGTTTTCCTTGAATTAAAAGATTTAACTCATTTTTTTTAAACAGAACAAGCCTTTAAAATATTTAAATTTCTTGTTCTGGATTTTTCGATAAAAAGGAAAATAATTTTATTTCCTTTAGTTTTAAAAGAAATACTATCATAGTTTACAGAATAGGGAGTTATCATATTGATAAATGGAGTCCCTAGTATGACACTATGATTTATATTTTCTAACAAAACGAAAGGAGTTTTAATTGAAACAGAACCATTTTTTATGGTAGCTTCAGTTTTGCTTTTGATAATCATTTTTGAATTATTTGCAACAAAAAATTTTTATTTCTTACCTGGATAACCTTACAATGGATTTATAGCCCTAAATGCCTATCCGTCGGCTAACACAAGACTTACTACCCTGCAACTATCCTTTACCTAGATAATATTTCAAAATATTTTCAAAAAAAATAATTCTTAAAATATGGATAATTTATTTTGTTGAACTACTTCTTTGTCTAGTTCTTCTACCTCAAACTCTTTGGATCTAGGATCACAAAGATCACGTGCAGTAAACAGTGAAGAAATCACTATTGATGATTTTCAAAAATCCATAAATAATTGGAAAATTCCAAAAATAAAACGAGATCAAGTTTATGAGAATAGTCTTTTTCAAAAACTCATAAAAACTGATTTAATTATTAAAACAGAAGAACGAGGAGTTCAAATATCAAGACCATTTGAAACTATTCATCTTCTTTCTCAAAAAATTCTACAAAAACACATAGACAAAAAATATGAATACATTCATATAGGTCTTGTTCAAGTAGGAATAAAACCTCTAACAAAAGAAGGATTAAACACCTCAATTCTTTGTGTTTTGAGGGATGCAAGATTCTTAGATTTTAAAGATGGAATTATAAGCTCAGTTGAGTCAAGTCTTTTTCAAGGACCAATCTCATTTAAATGCTCACCAAATATTTCATTGTCTTTTGCAGATCCAAACATTTTAAAATCTTTGATTTTACAAATTAAAACTCATAATTATAAAATGCTGAAAGGATCTATTCTAGTAGCTATTATTTTTAGAATACATTATAAAGCAATGTTTTCTTCCTTTACATCTGTAAAAACTATAACTAAAAAAGGTGAAACCTTGTTTTTACAAACGGATTTATCCAGATCAAATACTATTATTCCAAAAACCATACTTTGGAAAGATATTGATTTTCCTGAAGAATGGGTTTTAGAAGGAGCAACTAACCCAAAATCTCCTGAAAAATCTAAACCAAACACTCATTTGAAGGAAATTACTCAGTACGATGATGGGAGGGTAAAAATAAGCTTTTCAAGAGCTTCCAGCTATCGGTTCTCTGACTCTGGTTCCTCTACTAGTACTATAGACATAGGGCAAGCCTCAAAGCTCCCTTCAGTAATTTATCTCCCTGATAGGGAAGAAAATTTTCCAAAACCAAGATTTTCTTGTTCTAGCATTCCAAGTGCATCTTTTCAAAATGTTTATTATTCAACAACAGTTCTTCATCAGGTCTACAATAGACCACAAGTTTCAAATGAGGACCCACTTCATATTTCACCACTTACTTCTCGGTCTTTTCAACAGTAATAGAAAATGTTATAAATGAATTAAACGTTAAAAGGAGTTTGAAGTAGACAAAACATATTTGCACAAGGATTTCTATTCAAAATAAAATATAAAAAAAAGAACATGGTTCTTCAAAAATTTTCTAGAAAACAGAAAAGAAATTCAAGAAAAATACTATGAATTTGTTTTTGAAAATAAAACGAATAGAGTCATCCTCTACATCTGCGCCCATGGTTGCACAAGACACCTTAGATAAAAATAAAACGGTCATCATCTTACATCAAATTTTTGACTCTGAAGAAAACCAAAAACAGGAGTTGTCCAAACTCCATTGGCCAAGAAGTTCACCTTTACCTTTGGCCATGGTAACTGCTCCAGACTTAGGAATAGAAAATAGACCAAACGTATTATCTCAGTCCGAATTCAATGCCTCTACTGTCTATGAATGGAACACAGATGGTATGTCTGAGTATAATACTCTTAGTCTTCCACAACATATGACTATGTCATCTAATGCATATAAAATCCAAACAAATACCCCTGATAGAGTAATAGCTGAACTGCTTGTAGCAGGATTTTCAGGTCAATTAAAAGGCTGGTGGTATTTCCATCTTACCCAGTAACAATAGTTAGAAATTTTAGGTGCTATTGAAACAACAGAGGAACGAACTCCCATCCTCGATGAGTTAGGAAACCCTATTTCAGATGCAGTCGTAACACTAATACACACAATTAGTTTGCACTTCATAGGAGATCCATCTCATTTAAAAGATAAAAACGCAGAACTGCTTTCAAACTTTAGGTGTAAAAAGCTTTCTGAATTTAAAAATTATAAAAATACATTTCTAACTAGGGTAATGCTTAGAGAAGATTCCAATCAACCATTTTGGAAATAAAAATTCTTAGTAGGATTACCAACACTCCTAGGAGAAAAAGGTTAGAAATAAAATCAAAGAAACGTTTGGAATTAATCAAATCCCATATAAATCATTTGACTTACGAAGAATTGGTTAGTTTCACTCAAAAGAAAGGATTAAAAATCTATCAAGATTTAAAACTTCAAAAACATTTAAAATTAGAAATGAAGAAAACACGACAAGAACTAAGGTCATTTTGTAAATAGTTTGAAATTCCAACAGGAAACCAACTAAAGATTGTGGAGGTTCTTATTCAAAATCCCACAATAAGGCTTACAAAAAATATCGAAAAAGATTTTCCCCAAAGCCAAATAAAGAAAATTTCTATAGGAAATCTAAACCTAGAAAACCCTATAGGAAACAAAATCCAATTAAAAAATCTTTTAAGAAATATGATAAAAAAACAAGTTGTTTGTTATAAATGCAATCAACCTGGACATATTTCAAGATATTGTAGAATAAATAAAAAAACTTCATGATTTACAATTAGAATATGAAATAATTCAAAAAATTTCACTACTTTTAGTTGAAACTTAAGAAGAAGAAAGTCAAACAGATTTATTTGAAGAAGATAATTCTATTGAATTTGATGATTTAGCAACTTCTAGTTCGACAGAAAACGATTTTGATTCAGAATGACAAAAATCAATAAATTTTTAACAAAAGATCAAGAGTTAATGCTTGATATCGTAAAACAAATAGAAGATAAAAAAACTTCAAAAGGAAATTTATAGAAAAACTCTTAAAATCTTTTGAAGGAAAAACAACCAAATCCCCTTCACCTTTCAACTCCAACTCAGTTTTAGTTAAAACAAACCCCTACAATTTAACAAAAATCTTAGGGACAAAATCTCAGAAAAAACCTCATATTACTATTCAGTCACTTGAAGAAGAAATTGGTATAGTAAAACAAGAGTTGAAAATTTTCAAACATAAACAATAGTTAGTTTCAAAATATGTTGAACAAAATGAAACCGAAGAACACTCTTCTGAAGAAAGAAGAAGATTTTGAAAACACAAGAAAAGAAATTGAAAACCTGGAAACAGTTCCAGAAGATTTCTTGTTTGTTTTAAGAACTGTCACAAGTAGAAAATATCCGATCAAAATAACACTTGTTTTTTCAGATAATTTTCAAATTGAAACAATAGCTCTTTTTGATATCGGTGCAGATTTAAATTGCTTAAAAAACGATATTGCTCCAAAATAATTTGCTAAAGAAACAAATGAAAAACTTTTTGCAGCAAATAATTCAAAAATGATTATCAAAAGCAAAACTGAAGCTACCATAAAAATGGTTCTTTTTAAATTAAAACTCCTTTCGTTTTGTTAGAAAATATAAATCATAGTGTCATACTAGGGACTCCATTTATCAATATGATAACTCCTTATTCTGTAAACTATGATAGTATTTCTTTTAAAACTAAAGGAAATAAAATTATTTTCCCTTTTATCGAAAAACCCAAAACAAGAAGTTTAAATCTTTTAAAAGCGTGTTCTGTTTACAAAAATGAGTTAAATCTTTTAATTCAAGGAAAACAAAAACATCTTCGATTTCTAAGACTGGATGTTTTGCTCTCTAGAATCCAAAAAAATTTGGAAACAAAATTCATCCATCAAAAATTTCAGGATTTTAAAAATAAGATTGAAAAAGAAATTTGTTCAGATTTACCAAATGCTTTTTGGGAAAGAAAGCAACATATGATGGATTTACCATATGAAAATGATTTTTCAGAAAAATTGATCCCAACAAAACTAGACCAATTCAAATGAATCACGAACTTAGAAATCATTGCAAAAATGAAATTTGTGAATTACTTTTTAAAAAGTTAATTGTAAAATCCAGGTCTCCTTGGAGCTGTGCAGCTTTCTATGTAAACAAAAACTTAGAAATAGAAAGAGGAACACCTAGACTTGTGATCAATTACAAAACTTTAAACAAAGCTCTAAAATGGATTCGATACCCGATTCCAAATAAAAAAGATCTTTTACAAGGTTTACATTTTGCCTTAATCTTTTCAAAATTTGATTTAAAATCAAGATTTTGGCAAATCCAAATTGAACCTAAAGATCATTACAAGACGGCTTTCACAGTTCCTTTCGGTCAGTATGAATGGACTGTAATGCCATTTAGACTAAAAAATGCTCAATCAAAATTTCAGAGAATAATGAGCAATATTTTTGCGCCTTATTCAAAATTATGCATAGTATACATTGATGACATACTAATCTTTTCAAACTTTTTGGAACAACATTTCAAAGATTTAAAAACTTCTTTTCAAACTCTTTGGAATAACATTTCAAAGATTTAAAAACTTTCTTCATGGTAGCAAGAAGAAATGGCTTGGTAGTTTCTAAGTCAAAAATCTCTCTTTTTCAAATAAAAATTTGTTTCTTAGGTCATTATATTACCCAAGCCACAATTACTCTAATTGAGAGATCTTTAATTTTTACAGAAAAATTTCTTGATAAAATTTTGGATAAAACTCAACTCCAAAGATTTCTAGGAAGTTTAAATTATGTTTTAGATTTTTGTCCAAATATTAACCTTTTAGCAAAGCCTTTGCATGATAGATTAAAGAAAAATCCAGTACCTTGGTCTGATGGACACACTAGGGTTGTTCAACAAATTAAGAAACAGATAAAAGAAATCCCATGTTTGCATCTTGCTGATCCTTCAGCGTTTAAAATCGTAGAAACAGATGCTTTAGACATAGGATATGGAGAAATATTAAAACAAAAGGTCAATGACAAAGAATGCATTGTTTAATACACGTCTGCACATTGGAATGATTGTCAAAAGAATTATCTAACAAAAAAAAAGAAATTCTTTCAATTGTTATGTGCATTCAAAAATTTCAAAGCGATTTACTAAATCAAAAGTTTTTGCTTCGTATTGATTGTAAATCTGCTAAAGAAATTTTACAAAAAGATGTTCAAAACAGATTTTTGCCAGATGGCAAGCAATTCTCAGTGTATTTGATTTTGAAATTGAATTTATTCGAGGAGATAGAAACTCAATTCCAAATTTTTTGACCAGAGAATTCCTTCAAAACAGGTCTTGAGTGAACCCATAAATGCCCAGAAAATCAAAAATGGAAAAAGAGATCCAAAAGGACCCAGATGAGAAAGAAACAAAACCAGCAGTCTCTACTGCTGTTCCAATAAAATCTTGGGCCCAAGCGGTCGAAGAAGATGAAGAAAAAGCTAAACAACAGTCCAAAACGATCCGAGATTGGATCCAAACTGTTCAAAAAAATCCAAAAATAATTTACTGGTTTAAAAAAGCCTTAGAAGATGAAAAAGCCCTAAAACCCCAAAATAAGGAAAGGCTTCAGGCACCAAAGGCGTTCTCAGAAATTGAGACCTTAAAAGCCCAAATTGTAGAAAAAAAAGGCCTTCATAGGTAAAAATCTAAACTCTGTTGCAAAAATCGAGAGAGGAAAATCTTCGACTCAAAAAACCCTCTCTCAAAGTTCTCTAAAACCATTGCAAGAGTCATCTTGCAATAAAATTATTGTTTCAAAAAATTCTTGTGAAGAAATTATTTCAAAACCCTCAAAAGAGGAATTTACACAAATAATTTTATCACAAAATGATTCTGAGTTAGTTTTGTCTCAATCAAAACTATCAAAAGCAGAATATTTTACAAAACCTGATTTCCAGTATGTATGGACTATTGAGGATGATTTTCGTTTTCAAAACCCTCAACAGGTCATCACACAAATTTTTTCAAAAGGCTGATATTTTATACCATTGGATTTAACCTTAGTGGACTTTTATTTCAAATATGGGTTTTGTTAAATCCCATGGTTTAAAATACTAGCCTTTTGGGAAAATTTGTGTGATGGCCTGTTAAGGGTTTTGAAAATGAAAACCATCCTCAATAGTCCATACATATTGGAAATCAGGTTTTGTAAAATATTCTTCTTTTGGTAGTTTTGATTGAGACAAAACTAACTCAGAATCATTTTGTGATAAAATTATTTGTGTAAATTCCTCTTTCGAGGGCTTTGAAATAATTTCTTCACAAGAATTTTTTGAAACAATAATTTTATTGCAAGATGACTCTTGCAATATTTTTGGAGAACTTTGAGAGAGAGTTTTTTGAGTCGAAGATTCTCCTCTCTCGATTTTTGCAACAGAGTTTAGATTTTTACTCATGAAGGCCTCTTTTTCTGCAATTTGGGCTTTTAAGGTCTCAATTTCTGATAAAGCCTTTAGTGCCTGAAGCCTTTCCTCCTTTTGAGGTTTTAGGGCTTTTTCATCTTCTAAGGCTTTTTTAAACTAGTAAATTATTTTTGGGTCTTTTTGAATAGTTTGGATCCAATCTCGGATCATTTTGGACTGTTGTTTGGCTTTTTCTTCATCTTCTTCAATCGCTTGGGCCCAAGATTTTATTGGAACAACGGTAGAGACTGCTGGTTTTGTTTCTTTCTTATCTGGGTCCTTTTGGACCTTTTTTTCCTTTTTTGATTTTTTGAGCATTTGTAGGTTCACTCAAGACTTGTTTTGAAGGAATTCTCTAGTCAGGAAATCTGGAATTGAGTTTCTATCTCCTCGAATAAATTCAATTTCAAAATCAAATACACTGAGAATTGCTTGCCATCTGGCAAAAATCTGTTTTCATGCAATGTTTTGAACTTTTTTTTGTAAAATTTCTTTAGCAGATTTACAATCAATACGAAGCAAAAACTTTTGATTTAGTAAATCGCTTTGAAATTTATGAATGCACATAACAATCGAAAGAATTTCTTTTTTTATTGTTGGATAATTCTTTTGACAATCATTCCAATGTGCAAACGTGTATTGAACAATGCATTCTTTGCCATTGACCTTTTGTTTTAATATTCCTCCATATCCTATGTCTGAAGCATATGTTTTTACAATTTTAAATGTTGAAGGATCAACAAAATGCAAACATGGGATTTCTTTTACCTGTTTCTTGATTTGTTGAACAACGCTAGTGTGTCTATTAGACCAAGGTACTGGATTTTTCTTTAACCTATCATGCAAAGGCTTTGCTGAAAGGTTAATGTTTGGACAAAAATCTAAAAAATAATTTAAACTTCCTAAAAATCTTTGGAGTTGAGTTTTATCCAAAATTTTATCAGGAAATTTTTTTGCAAGAATTAAAGATTTCTCAATTGGAGTAATTGTTCCTTGGGTAATATAATGACCTAAAAAACGAATTTTTTTTTGAAAAAGAGAGATTTTTTGACTTAGAAACTACCAAGCCATTTCTTCTTGCTACCATGAAGAAAGTTTTTAAATCTTCAAAAATGTTGTTCCAAAGAGTTAGTTTTTAAATCTTCAAAAATGTTGTTCCAAAGAGTTTGAAAAGATTAGTATTTCATCAATGTATACTATGTAAAATTTTGAATAAGGAGCGAAAATATCGTTCATTATTCTCTGAAATTCTAATGGAAGATTTTTTAGTCCAAATGGCATTACTGTCCATTCATACTGACCGAATGGAATAATGAAAGACGTCTTGTAACGATCTTTAGGTTCAATTTGGATTTGCCAAAATCCTAATTTTAAATCAAATTTTGAAAAGACTAAGGCAGAATGTAAACCTTGTAAAAGATCTTTTTTTATTTGGAATCAGGTATCAAATCCATTTTAGAGCTTTGTTTAAAGGTTTGTAATTGATCACAAGTCTAGGCGTTCCTCTTTCTATTTCTGAGTTTTTGTTTACATAAAAAGCTGCACAGCTCCAAGGAGACCTGAATTTTACAATTAATTTTTTAGAAAGTAATTCACGAATTTCATTTTTGCAATGATTTCTAAGTTCGTGATTCATTTGAATTGGTCTAGCTTTTGTTGGGATCAATTTTTCTGAAAAATCATTTTCATATGGTAAATCTACCATATGTTGTTTTTCTTCCCAAAAAGCATTTGGTAAATCTGAACAAATTTCTTTTTCAATCTGATTTTTAAAATCCTGAATTTTTTGTTGGATGAATTTTGTTTCCAAATTTTTCTGGATTCTAAAGAGCAAAACATCTTGTCTTAGAAACTGAACATGTTTTAGTTTTCCTTGAATTAAAATATTTAACTCATTTTTGTAAACAGAACAAGCCTTTAAAAGATTTAAATTTCTTGTTCTAGGTTTTTCGATAAAAGGGAAAACAATTTTATTTCCTTTAGTTTTAAAAGAAATACTATTATAGTTTACAGAATAGAGAGTTATCATATTGATAAATAGAGTCCCTAGTATGACACTATAATTTGTATTTTCTAACAAAATGAAAGGAGTTTTAATTGTAACAGAACCATTTTTTATGGTAGCTTCAGTTTTGCTTTTGATAATCATTTTTGAATTGTTTGCTGCAGAAAGTTTTTCATTTGTTTCTTTAGCAAATCTTTTTGGAACAATACCATTTCTTAAGCAATTTAAATCTCCACCGGTATCAAAAAGAGCTATTGTTTCAATTTGAAAATTATCTAAAAAAAAGTGTTATTTTGATCAGATATTTTCTACTTGTGACAGTTCTTAAAACAAACAAGAAATCTTCGGGAACTGTTTCCAGGTTTTCAATTTCTTTTCTTAAGTTTTCAAAATCTTCTTCTTCTTCTTCAGAAGAGTGTTCTTCGGTTTCATTTTGTTCAAAATATTTTGAAACTAATTGTTGAAGAAGATCAGAGTCAGACTGTTGTTTTTGTTTGAGAATTTTCAACTCTTGTTTTACTATACCAATTTCTTCTTGAAGTGACTGAATAGTAACATGAGGTTTTTTCTGAGATTTTGTCCCTAAGATTTTTGTTAAATCGTAGGGGTTTGTTTTAACTAAAACTGAGTTGGAGTTGGAAGGTGAAGGGGATTTGGTTGTTTTTCCTTCAAAAGATTTTAAGAGTTTTTCTATAATTTCCTTTTGAAGTTCTTTATCTTCTATTTGTTTTACAATATCAAGCATTAACTCTTGATCTTTTGTTGAAACATTTATTGATTTTTGGAATTCTGAATCAGAATCGTTTTCTGTCGAACTAGATGTTGCTAAATCATCAAATTCAATAGAATTATCTTCTTCAGATAAATCTGTTTGACTTTCTTCTTCTGAAGTTTCAACTAAAAGTAGTGAAATTTTTTGAATTATTTCATCTTCTAATTGTAATTCATGAAGTTTTTTTATTTATTCTACAATATCTTGAAATATGTCCAGGTTGATTGCATTTATAACAAACAACTTGTTTTTTTATCATATTTCTTAAAAGATTTTTTAATTGGATTTTGTTTTCTATAGGGTTTTTTAGGTTTAGATTTCCTATAGAAATTTTCTTTATTTGGCTTTGAGAAAAATCTTTTTCGAGATTTTTTATAAGCCTTATTGTGGGATTTTGAACAAGAACCTCCACAATCTTTAGTTTGGTTTCCTGTTGGAATTTCAAACTGTTTACAAAATGACCCAAGTTTTTGTCGTGTTTTCTTCATTTCTATTTTTAAATGTTTTTGAAGTTTTAAATCTTGACAGATTTTTAATCATTCCTTTTGAGTGAAACTAACCAATTCTTCATAAGTCAAATGATTATATGGGATTTGATTAATTCCAAACGTTTCTTTGATTTTATTTCTAACCTTTTCTCCTAGGAGTGTTAGTAATCCTGCTAAGAATTTTTCTTTCCAAAATGGTTGATTGGAATCTTCTCTAAGCATTACCCTAGTTAGAAATGTATTTTTATAATTTTGAAATTCAGAAAGCTTTTTACACCTAAGGTTTGAAAGCAATTCTGCGTTTTTATCTTTTAAATGAGTTGGATCCCCTATGAAGTGTAAACTAATTATGTGTATTAGTGTTGCAAACGCATCTGGAATAGGGTTTCCTAACTCATCGAGGATGGGAGTTCCTTCCTCTGTTGTTTGAATAACACCTAAAATTTCTAACTGTTGTTGCTGGGTAAGATGGAAATCCCACCAGCCTTTTAATTGACCTGAAACTCCTGCTATAAGCAGTTCAATTATTGCTTTATCAGGGGTATTTGTTTGGGTTTTATATGCATTAGATGCCATAGTCATCTATTGTAGAAGACTAAGAGTATTATACTCAGACATACCATCTATGTTCCATTTATAGACAGTAGAGGCATTGAATTTGGACTGAGATAATATGTTTGGTCTATTTTCTATTCCTAATTCTGGAGCAGTTACCATGGCCAAAGGTGAAGGAGAACTTCTTGGCCAATGGATTCTGGACAACTCTTATTTTTGGTTTTCTTTAGAGTCAGAAATTTGATCTAAGATGCTGACCGTTTTATTTTTATCTAAGGTGTCTTGTGCAACCATAAGCGTAGATGTAGTGAATGACTCTATCCTGCTTAATTGGTCTTTCAAGACTTGAGTAAACTCTGATTTACCTTAAATAAATTTTGACTAGTCTTGGATATCTGAAAAGGTTTAAAGACCGGGTTTTTTAACTTTGATTCTGAGGTCTCAATAGGGGAAACGATAGAAATCTTTTGGTGCTCTTCAATCCTAGTTAATTGTTTAGAAATTGTACTAAGATGAGTGTTTGTATAATTATTCTATTGAATAATATTTTTAATATCCTTATCCGTATTTTCATTTGGAGTTTTGTAAGGACTTGCTTCTACTGTTTGGTTTAAGTGTTTTATTTTTATATGTCTTAATGGTGGATGTAAAGACTATATTTTTCTACCATCAGACATTTTTCACTCTAAATCCTTACTCCTAGAAGTGATAGGATTTACAATTTTTTGTTGAAATGGGTATGAAATTTTTTTCTTGTAAAGAGTAAATTTCAAACCAGTAAAAAAACAAAATTTGCATTTTATTTTCAAAAACAAATTCATATTATTTTTCTTGAATTTCTTTTCTCTTTTCTAGAAAATTTTTGAAAAACCATGTTCTTTTTTCCAGATTTTCTTTTGAATAGAAATCCTTGTGCAAATATGTTTTGTCTACTTCAAACTCCTTTTCAATAACGTTTAATTCATTTATAACATTTTCTGTTACTGTTGAAAAAGACTGTGAAGTAGGTGGTAAAATATGAAGTGGTTTCTCGTTTGAAACTTGTGGTCTATTGTAGACCTAATGAGGAATTGTTGTTGAATAATCAACGTTTTGAAAAAATGCAGTTGGACTGCTAGAATAAGAAAATCTTGATTTTGGAAAATTTTCTTCCCTATCAGGGAGATGAATTGCTGAGGGAAGCTTTGAGGCTCGCCCTATATCTATAGTACTAGTAGAGGAACCAGAGTCAGAGAACCGACAACTGAAAGCTCTTGAAAAGCTTATTTTTGCCCTACCATCATCGTACTGAGTAATTTCCTTCAAATGAGTGTTTGGTTTAGATTTTTCAGGAGATTTTGGGTTAGTTGCTTCTTCTAAAACCCATTCTTCAGGAAGATCAATATCTTTTCAAAGTATGATTTTTGGAATAACAATATTTGCTCTGGATAAATCCGTTTGTAAAAACAAGGTTTCACCTTTTTTAGTTACATTTTTTACAGATGTAAAGGCAAAAAACATTACTTTATAATGTATTCTAAAAATAATAGCTACTGGAATATATCCTTCCAGCATTTTATAATTATGAGTTTTAATTTATAAAACCAAAGATTTCAAAATGTTTGGATCTGCAAGAGATAATGAAATATTTGCTGAGCATTCAAATGAGATTGGTCCTTAAAAAAGACTTGACTAAACTGAGCTTATAATTCCATCTTTAAAATCTAAGAATCTTGCATCCCTCAAAACACAAAGAATTGAGGTATTTAATCCTTCTCTTGTTAGAGGTTTTATTCCTACTTGAACAAAACCTATATAAATGTATTCATATTTTCTGTCTATGTGTTTTTGTAGAGTTTTTTGAGAAAGAAGATGAATAGTTTCAAATGGTCTTGATATTTGAACTTCTCATTCTTCTGTTTTAATAATGAAATCAGTTTTTATGAGTTTTTGAAAAAGACTATTCTCATAAACTTGATCTCGTTTTATTTTTGAAATTTTCCAATTATTTATGGATTTTTAAAAATCTTTAATAGTGATTTCTTCACTGTTTACTGCACGTGATCTTTGTGATCCTAGATCCAAAGAGTTTGAGGTAGAAGAACTAGACAAAGAAGTAGTTCTACAAAATAAATTATCCATATTTTAAGAATTTTTTTAAAAGATTTTTTATTTCTTACCTGGATAACCTTACAATGGATTTACAATCCTAAACGCCTATCTGTCGGCTAACATGGGACTTACTACCCTGCAACTATCCTTTACCCAGATAATATTTCAAAATATTTTAAAAAAAATAATTAATTTTTAAAATATAGACAAGTTACTGTATAGATCTACCACCCTCCTAGGCTCTGATACCAGGGGTGATCCGATGCCTTAAGTATAAAGTAGTGCCTCTCCTATCAGCTATATCTTTTGGGAGGATTGGTAAGCGCCTTATGGTATCAAAGCCAACTCCACACGAGGTCACGGGTTCGAACCAAACCTGCGGTAAGTGCCGAGAAATAAAGCTCCCTTTAAAGTGTGGTGAAAAACCCACCCAGGGCTTTATACATGGGGCCCCTACTCTCAGCCCAAGGTGGGGGTAGGAGTGGTGGTGAGATCCTCGTTAGCATCTTGGTGGGGGTGATCCGGTGCCTTAAGTATAAAGTAGCGCCTCTCCTATCAGTTATAGCTTTTGGGAGGATTGGTAAGCGCCCGGGTATATATATGAAAAAGCCTTTATCTAAACCTATGATGACCTACTAAGAGTTAGTCAAAAGATAGCTAATCACACAGGGTATAACCTAGTCAAGCAAAAATTCTTAGTAGTGGTGGGTAAAGACTGTAAAAATATACGAATGTTTATCTTTAGTAGTTTATCGAGTGGAGAGTTGATGAAGAATGGTCATTACCTTACGACAAATATCTTAAGGAATTAGTTTGAGGATGCTTTAGCCACTTTGGTATTGATGTAGGATGGCCTGAAGGGGGTTAAACATGAAACCTATATGCATCTTTATTTCTAATAAGCCACACTTTGAAATTGAGTTAGTAATGGACGTTGAAATGGAGAAATTAGCGTTCCTAGAAGATGTCATTGAAGAGGATTAAAGAATAATCTATAAAATGTCTACCTAGTGTATCGATATAGGTAGGAGGCTATATAAGAGGTAGCATAATGGTATTCAGTTGAAGTGCTTAAGTGAAAAGGGAATTGCGAGTGTATGTGGTGCTTACATGAATGGTTACATAAAAAAAAGGAAGAAGAAGAAGAAAAACAAAGAAAGAAAGAAAAAAAGGGAAAGGAGAATGATAAATAAAAAGAGAGGGAATACCATGCACTAAGGGCTCTTCTGGCTCGTAATCGACCGCTTAAGGTAAGTGAAAGAATGTCAATTATGTTAGTAAGATATGAACTTAAGACACTTGCCAGTTTTAGAGATATGCAACCTTACATTTCCTTGGTCGTTCGCCGCATAAGGCATGGACATCATGAGAATGATTCATCTATAGGTTTATTATAGTTGCCATATATTACTTCACTAAGTGGATAAAAGCAAAATCCTTCAAGAACGTGGATGTTAAGGACATGGCTAGGTTTATTAAAAAGAATTTGATATGTAGGTATGGGCTACCCCACCATATAGTCACTACAAGAAAAATACAAAATAGCAACAAAATTTAGCGAGCAATAGAATAATCATTGCTAAATTACTGATATAGCGATACAATTGCGATGAAAAATGATTTTTTTCGCAAATAATGGTGGACGCGTAATGAACAACATATATTGCAATAATTTCGCGAGAAAAAAGAAGCTTTGTCGCTACTTTTGTGTGCCAAAATTTTTGTGCAAAACTTAGCGAGGATAAAAACCAAACAAAATGTTATATTTAGCGATTAAAAATTTCTCGCAAATTTAGCGAGAGCTTAAACTCTCGCTACACAACTAAGTAATGATTAGCAAAGGCAACGTCATCGCTAAATTAGCGAGAGTTAACTTCTTTGCTAACATAGCGAGAGAAAAGGTTCTTGAAAAATTTGCGAGGTTTTTAATTCTCACTAATAGCACTTCATGTAGATGGACAATACTAGTGAGGCAAAAAATCATCACTCAATTAGCGAGAGCTTTGTTTCTCGCTAATGTAGTGAGAGAATGCTTCCTCGCAAAATTAGCTTGGGTTTTTTCCTCACTAGTAGAAGTATAGATTGGTGGACTACATTAGGTGACAGGTAGCGAGGGAATGTGTGCTCACTAAATTAGTGAGAGTTTAAGTTCTCACAAAATTAATGAGGGTCATATTTCTCACTAACAGCTTTGCAGATTGGCGAAGAACACTAGTTGACGATTAGCGAGAGAAGTGCATCCTCGCAAAATTAGCGAGGGTTAATGTCCTCGCGAATAGCACCGCAAAGGTATGGCCCATAGTAGGTGAACATTAGTGAGGGATGTTTGCCTCACTAAATTAAAGAGCATTTAATCTCACGCTAAATCAATGTGGCTTGTATTCCTTGCAAATAGCAATATAGGTAGGCCACACAATTAAATGACCATTAGTGAGGAACTATATTCTTGCTAATTTAGGACAATTAGATGCATTTTTCCCAAAGCCTAAATTAGCGAGAATGGCTTGTTCTCGCTAGTATCTAAAATAAGAAATAGCGGGACCGATAATAAGTTTAGCGGGATTTAATTGAGAATTTCAGTTTCCCTCCAGTTATCTGAAATCAGAAATCTCTTCTCATCCTCCATCAGTCTGCCCTACTTGATCTTCTCACGCTGCTCTTGTCTTGTTATGTCTACGCTGCTTCCCCTGTTTGGTTATGCCCTTACCGTTTTGACTAGGAAACTGCCATGGATGCCGCAACTTCTCATTAAAAGGTACTTTTCTGCAATTCTTTTTAAGAATTTTTTTCAAGCTGCCGTTTTTTCTTAATTTTTAGCATTAGGGATTTTTTTCATTCTATTAATTTACTATCATTCTTCCTCCTCCTTTCATCTCTCTTTATAAAATCCATTCTTTAATTAAAGCTAAATCCATTGATAATCAAAATCCCTTCATTATCTCATCTCGCTTCGTCTCTCTCTAGAAAATCACAACTCTGCTTCTCCCCCATTTATAATCAAAGCTATGGTCATTCTTTCTTCTTCTATACTTTTCTGGGATGCTTGGTTTTTAATCGATTTCACAAAGCAATTGATTTCACAAAGCAATCGGTTTTCAATCGGTTTAGGTGATTGAAAGTCACAAGATTTAAAAATTTGGGTTGCTTGCTTCTGTCATTATTTATTTTATTCATTTGTGTTCTTCAATGGGTATTTGCAGCTTTGGAAGGTTGGCTAAAGGCGTGTGCTACTTACATTAACAGCTTCATACGGGTAATTGGACAATTAGGTATTTATATTTTTTTCTTCATCAATTTTGTTCTAAAAGAAAGAAAGAAACAAGAGATGATTAAATTTATGTTATGCATTTTGTGTATTTAATTCTTCAAGAATTGAATTCTGTTGATTACGTAGTGAATTCAATCCGTGCAAACATTTTGCTTTCCTTATTATGATGCTTATATATGACAGCCTTGGTGGGATTTTCCCCTGCTTGTTTTGATCATACAATATATATAAGCCACTGCCAATTATTCTGATTTTTTCGGTTTTATTAATGCAACAGACGACACAAGAAGAAAATAATAACTCATCTCGGCCGTCTGCTAGTAAAGGTGAGATGATAATTTTTCTCGACTCTTTTACCAAGGCTTATGGCCCAAATATTCTATTTGTTTGGAATTTTTTGATTGACGCTGTAATTAGGAAAATCTGAATGATTTATATTTGCATAGTTTAACTTGCTGCACATAGTTTCCAAAACTTTTAACTATATGATATTTAGCCCGTGCAAGTCTGATCCATTTAGTTAAATTCTAAGATATTTATGTTTTGACTGATACAAGCCTGGTTGTTATTATTTATAAATGCTTTTCAGTTTTTATTCTTTGTCTAATTATCCGTATGTTATATTTATTTGTTAGAGAGCTGATAGCATTAGTTTAGAATGTGCCTCTATTTCTTGTATGATTTTGTTCATTATACCTTAATTGAATTGGCCAATTAGGTCTTTGGGTGATTGAATTGGTCCCTTTGGTAACCAATTTCTCGGAATCAGTCTAAGAATTCAGTTTACATTGTCATTGTGGATTGACCTGACAATTTTTTTTCAAGTAAAAAATCAAGGGAATTAATTATATTGTTAAGTAACAGATAATCTTGATTAGGTTATGCACATGGGTTTTGATTGGTTTGAAATAAAATCCCAGTAGTCATGGCATTGAATATGTCAAAATTATTTTAGAAAAATCTTTGATTACTTTAATAATGTAAAACAAATTACTTAAAGAAGTGGGCAAGGGCACTAAAAAAAGAAAAGAAAAGAAAATATATGGTTCTTGAGGACTAATCTCGTGTATGATGGTGTCATGATAAGTGAACCGCTGTACCTATAAATATGTGGTGTTTGTTTTGAATTTTTATTTAGTATTTATGATGTTTTGGAGTGTGATGAGTTTAAATCTTCCAAGCTATTACATTTATGATGATGTTTTGTTATAAAATTATGTTGACTAAGTTAACATCTGCAGCTTGAAACCAATTTATGATTGCACCTATAATTGATCATATATCACAAGGGGCCTACAATTTTTGTTGTTGAAGTAGCAGTTTCTAACTGTGGAAAATGAGTTGTTTCTGTTGTTGAGAATGAGTGGTATTCGATAGGTATAAAACAATTATTACAAGACACTATAGAATTTACCTCTTTGGTAACTAATTCTCTCTCTCACCTAACCAGGAAGACTACAAAAAAATAGGAAATTTCTTACTAACTGCTAAAAAAATAGGAGGTAATGTGAGAATGAAATGAAAAGGATGCGAAATAACCAGATGGCCATCAAAAGGTACGTGCTGTTAAGTGGTATGGCTCTGTTGTTTTCAAGTAAAGCCCCTGTGGTTATTTTTTGTACCTCTTGATATAGATTAAAGGGGATTATATTTACAATTTTTGGTGTAATTGTAATTTTAATTTATGAGAAAATGATACTGAATTGTTGTATTTAAATGCTTTCTAGAGCTCTGTCTACAGTAAGTAAATTACAAACAAGTTAACCATTATGCTTTCTAAAACTCTTTCTAGTTATAGTAAGCACAAGCAGATGACATGATTTATTTGGATCTTCTTCTTATGGAGCACTAAAAGCTACCTTATACCACTGTTTTGATAGATTCTTGCATTGAGAGAGACCTCACACTCTGAAACATATAATAACAATTAAACTTATATGATGAAAATGAAGTTATGGTTTGTGCATAAAAGATTTAGCCGAGCTGTCATTATGATGCAACATGGAATGGGAGTTTATTGGTCTGTTATCATTTATGTTTAGCACATGTGATAGTATAATTAAGACTTAGAATGGATTGCTACAGAACTATTATTTGCAAGACAAAGGTTAATCTGAGTGGAGGCAATCATGTTAACCATAAAAAGTTAACGCCCAATGCATTGCAATTTGGATGCACTGAACATGAATGGTTAGCAAATTTGAAAGCTATCCAAAACATGATCCAGAGTTGCCTATCCCATTGTACTATATTCTTAGGGAACTAATGTTTTCAAAAGGATTTGAATACCTTTTTGATGATCAAGTTCATTTCAGTTGAGCTCAAGCATCTTAAATGCCATATTCGTCAAAGTTCATGTTTGAAATGTAACACTTAACACAGCTTGAGTTGAAATTTTAAGCCCTGAATTTTTGGAGTTGAATTGATTTTGAGTAGTGCATTGTGTTCACTTGGCTATGCTTGGCGGGTTCTGTCAGATTGTTTGTAATTGTATGAGAAATATTTTTTATCCTACATCATTGACTAACTGTTATTATTTAAATATTTTAGAAACATTTATTTATTATTTTTCTTTAAAACTCAGCACTCTATTCTAATCCCTATCTAGGAAAGTCAAATTACCTACATGGCTGCATCTCCACTTGAAATTCTGTTCTAATTTTGCCTTTTGGGGTAGAGGGGCATCTGGCTCTATAATTCCTTATCCTGAAATTTTAAAGACAAGGACAACTCCAAGACATATAGTAGGTATATTGCTAAAGCTTATAATTTTTACATGATACATTTAAGGATATTGTCTTAATGTGTATTTGTAGTAATTCATGATAGCCTAACCTTGATATGTATGGCTTGAGCATTGTAGTTCCCTCACACAGCAAGTGATGATAGGAATATGCAACTACGCTATTGTTATATTCGGAGACCAAAATTATTGATTTCTTTTGATAATTAAGATAATATATTAAAAAGGAGATTAAAAGAGGCTGTCCAAGTACTCGGGATTGTTATATGTATCATTGAAGAATTCATGGGATAAATTATTGAGTAATGACTTCACAACCAATGAACCATTGTCAATACTTAGGTGGGTTTATAGGAATAGAATATTCCTAGTCTGACTTAAGGGCTTTTAAATCATCGCTGGATGAATATTAGGCAAAAAAGAAGTTTCATGAAGTTTTATTAAGTCATTCAATAGACTTAAGGATTCCTTACTAGTAAAATGCATAAAGTAATGAGGAACCAAAATTTTAAAACTTACTTGAAAAATGCAAAACTTGGTGCCTGTTTGCCAATTTGATTAATCAAGATAACATTAAGTGGAGTTGATAGCCATTGTTATTGGAAATAACATTTTTTTAGAAATAATTTTTGTATTTAAAGCCAATTATAATTGATTGTGTGTGTGTATTAGCTTGGAGGTTGTACATATTAAGTTTATGATGGTAAAAATTTTAGAATTAAATGTAAAGAATTCAAAAAAGCCACGAATGAATTCAATAATTAAATGTAAAATTTTTTAATTTAAGAATTCAATATAAAAACGTAAAAATTCTGAAATTTAACGATGAGTTTGGATTTTTTATATTTAATTTTCAATATTTGATGGGTGTGTCATGCCATGTAGAGTTGATATGCATTTATTATAGATATGTCAAAAAGGAAGTTTGTGTGAGCAGTAGTGGTTCGCGGGGTTAATGCACGGCATAATCCTTTCAGTATAGCACTTGCAAAGAAAGTAGGAGAGAGACAAGGATCAGTGCAAACACCTTCATCAATTGCACCTCCATAACCTCCAATAGTGCAGCCAGCGGTAGCAAATAGAGATGCATCTCCTTTGCCTACAACTCCAATTGGTGCATCTAATCCACCTGATATGAGTCCTGAAATACCCTGGGCAGTAGATTCTAAACAAGATAGTGGAGATTTACAACACATTGCTGATGATGGTTATGATGATGGAACCCCCAACCCAGAAGAAATTGTCCTTGATGAATTTGGAAAGATACAAGTCATTATTCGAGATGGAAAGTAAGAATTAAAATTTTAATTATCTCATTATTGATGATTAAAAATGAGAAATGGTCTATTTTTATAGCCAGCCATTTCTTATTTATATTAATTGTTCTTTGCTAATAACATTGATGTATTTATCATTTTTTATTCTATTCAGATTTTTAGAGCCAAGCAGTTAGTGTTCTCGCAAGATGCGCAGGATTTTTGAAGGAAGGTTAGAAGGAGGATCACGTTGGTCAACTGTCAATCAAGAGACCAAAGATATACATTTTGAAGAGTTTAAGGTAAATCGTTACCTTTTTAAATTACATATACATTTCTTATATTTCTTTTAATTACCTACATATATTAAGTACCTACACATAATTACATCTATATTCTTTGTATTTCTTTTAATTATAGAATTTATTTTAAAATATTGATGTAAAAATTTTTCTTTTAGGACCCATTAAAAGATGCATTGGTCAAGTTTGCTTGGAAGAAAAAGTCAACTATTAGATATGGTGATTTTATCTCTAAAATGAAAAAGAGAAAAAATCGTCCAACTTATGTACCAGAGTCTGTTTGGAATTCATGGCTAGAGATGTGGGGCCAACTAGATATTGTCAAGAGATCAAAACAAAATTCAAAAAATTGACGTGGTGGTGACGAAAATGGTGTTGCATTATCATGCTATGTTGGAGGGTCTATTTCCCTTGTAATGCATATAAAAAAACGGTTTGGTAAGTGGAGCTCTTTTCTTTATAATGATCAATGAATTGTTTATTATAAATGCATTGATCCTTATTAGGGTCTAAAAGTGGCCAAAATGGTTATTATAAATGCATTGATCCTTATAGAAGTATAAATGTGAATGTTTTTTCAGATTTGACAATTTGGGTTTGTCTTAGTTTTAGGGAAAATACTGGCAAATTTTCGATAACACCTGAATCTATTTTTCTAATTTTACTTGTTATATTCTATTTAGGCAAAGAAGAAACGGTGACGGCCCACTGCTTGTGAAGTCTTCTTGCACACCCATACAAAGAAGAATGATGGAAATCTTTTTTTAATAATAGATGTAGCGTGATATATGTAAGTGTTGATTAATTGTAGATATGAATGTGTATATTGTAACTACATGCTAGGAGAATTTACTAATCTTGCTTCTAATTTGTAATATGAATTTTCAGGACAGAATCATGCAGCTTAGTCTAGAGAGATCTCAAATTAAAGGAGAAAATATTGATGAGAATCAAATATACTTAGATGCAGTAGGGGGTGCACTTGGAGGACGAGTGTATGGACTTAGAGTTACAACAACTCAGTATTACATAGAGGCTTGTTCATCTCGCTCTCGTTTTGCTTTTGAAGCACATAGTATAAGAGTAATGGAGAAAATGTTTGAGCAACATTTGTCTATTATACGGACTGAGCTTCAAGCTGAGATTCATGATGAGCTTGAACGGGAGACTGATCAACGAGTGGAGCAGCAAGTTGAGAAGCAAGTTGCACAGATTCAGCAGCAGATGGAGATGCATCAACAACTTTTCCAGCAGCGGATTGAGGAGCAGATACGTCTACTCACATCTCGTACTAACCAGGCTAATGGCTCAAATGCTTTACCACATGATCCATCCATTGGGTTATAGATACTACTGACATTATAATTGTTGGTATATATTAGGACATTTTGAATATCATTGATCACTGCTGTATATGCATGTGTGATTTTTGATACGTAATTAACAATGATATGTATTTGTAAATAACTATTTTTGACAATTAACAATGATATCCATTTTTGTGGTTTATTGTTAAAATGGTCAAATTTTTATATTAATTTAAGAGAAAATAATTTTACTTTAATGTGAAATTATCATGTTCAAACAGGTGCTATTTAGCTACAATTTATCTGTAACAAAATTCAAGCTATTTTTGTGAGAATCTAATAACGCTAAATAACCAATGGATAGAGAAAAAAGAGTGAAATGGCGACAAAAATAATCCCCTTGCAAAATTTAGTGACAATATTATCGTCGCAAAGTTCATGCCAGAAGTTAGTGAGGACAATTTTCATGCTAAATTTAGCAATAATAATATTTGTTGCAAAAGTGCATGCTAAATTTTAACGAGGAATTAATCATTAGCGATGAATTTTATTTCTCGCTAAAAATTAGCGACAACATTTTTCCTCGCTAACTCTATGACGACTTTCATTACAAAATTTTTTTCCTCGCTAAATAGATTTAGCTATGAAAAGCCAACATTTAGCGAGGACTTTTTTCCTCGCTATTTTGCATTTTTTTGTAGTGAGTGTCTGACAAGAGATTGCAAATCTATAGGAAAAGTAAGCAAATGCTCAGGAAATATGGGATTCAACATCATAGGTCCTCTCCTTACCATCCTCAAGCTAATGGAGTGGTTAAAGCAGCCAAAAAGAACATTAAGAGGATTTTTAGCTAAGATGGTTTGAACTTACAAAAATTAAGACAATAAGCTACCTTTTGCATTATAAGATTACAGAACTACAGTTAGAACTTCAATAGTGGATACCCTATTTCTCTAGTATATGGGACAGAGGTCATGCTGCCAATGGAAATTAAGTATCAGTCTTTGAGGGTGGTTTTAGAAGATGAATTGCCAGAGACCGAATAGGTTAGACAAAGGTTGTTGTAGCTTAATTTATTAGATGGGGATAGGATATGAGTTTACTACCATAATCAGATTTACCAGAAGAGATTAGCTCACTCGTTTGGGAAAAAGGTTAGAAAGCATCCTTTAAAGGAAGGAGATCTGTTTGAGCAGATGAGACTTGGGATTTCAGATATCCAAGGCAAGTTTAGGCCTATATGGGAGGGACCCTTTGTATTGAAAAAGTTATTGTTCAAAGGATGCTATTCTGACTGACAATGATGGCAATGAATTTAGAGAACCAATAAATGTTGATAGATTGAAAAGGTCTCATGGCTAATACTCAAAAGAGGAAAAAAAAGAGAATAAAAGCCCTACGAGTCACAAATCGAAAAAAAGGGTGGCCTTGCTAAAAATTTAGCACCTTGTCAAGGTGAAAATCAAAAAAAGGTATCCTGGGAAAAAATTAGGGATTGAGAGAAAATAATCAATCAAGAAAATCCGAAAAGGTTGATTGATGATGGGAGTTCTGATGCTCTTAAGATTTCATTTCGAGATTAAGTAATATGTGTCATTGAGATGATGTTGAATAATGATCATGTGTAATGAAATCGGACAGAAAAACCACATTTGTATCCAAAACATTATTAATGCATTCAAAAGTAGCCTTTTCCTGTTCGAACTTTAAAGGTTCTGATAAAGCTTAAAAAGTATAGTCCATGATATTATCTAATCTAGTCTATATATATCACACTACTCTTTCCCTCCAGGTGCCTAAGCTAACGTGTCCTATTATCAACCATCGGACACGTGACCCACTACTTATATAAGGAAGAGATGGTAAAGTCACAAGCAACAATCTCGAGAATGACTGTCCTCATTGGAAGCCGATCCCAAATCCTCTAGCAGTAGTCTGATAGAAAAGGGAATGGAGAGTGGTCCACCTCGAGAAGCCAAAAGGCACCTAACAATGTCCTGATGGTCCCCGTATTGCCAAGCACAACAATCACTGATGTAGAAAGTGGCCCGATGTAAGCCACACAGAGGGACGCATCTAGAAGGTCTATGCCGAACCACAAGAGATATGGGTAACCAAGGGCATCTGAAACTAATGTCATCATCTGTTAGATGGGCCAATCGGATAACTCTCCCATAGGTTGAATAAAACTCATACCGTTCATGCTTATAGTTTTAATGTCTTAACGGATAAGTGCTCATAACTTTGGCTCGAACATAAGGCTCCAACAACAACTTCAGCTTCTCATGTAGCCACACTTAAAAAATAACAATAAAAAGAAAAAAGAAGAAGAAAAAAGAAAGGAAAAAAGAAAAAAGAAAGGAAAAAAAGAAAAAAGAAAGGAAAAAAAGAAAAGAAGAAAAAGAAAGCCGACGGGGTGAGGAGGATTCATCTCAAGCAAAAATAAGGCAAGGAAACATATGAAAATCCAAAAGAACACATTTTTCAATAAGAAAAGCTAATGTGAAAACCCACATGAGGCATATTACCTTTAAAATAATGACGTAATTAGAGTAATGAGGGGCTACCAGTAAGGCGAGTAATAGAGTAGCATGAATAGTGTCCAGACCAAGGATCAACTCTACCAAGACCAAATGGAATGGAATGAACCCTTTGCACATGCCATCAACAATGTTGAATAACCCATAATCTCCTACCCAATCATCTGTGGACGATATGAGACATTAGGCAAAGCTGTATGGTAGAATGATGTTAGTCTAAAAGGTGGGCACATTGGAGAAATCATCTGCGACATCAATTAACCACTCTAGTGAGAAGGTGTCATCCTGAGAAACTAATCCTCTGACCTCGGAAGGAAGAACATCCAAAGCCCTTGTCACTTCCCTCGAGAAGTCAGAGACACACTGAGGTAAACAAATAAAAGTGCCTGATGCAAACCTAGCTTCAATTATCTTAGCAAACTCTTTGGCTAGTGCATATGATACTTGATGAGTGAACTTGAAGACATGGAATTGTGGGTCCCAGTAATGAATGGCAAAGAAAATTAGAGTCATGTCTATCTTTACTCTCCTTAAGAACTTCAAGCCTAAGTAAGGGGCCAGATTAGGATTTTCGCAAGTTTTTAAGTCATTCAATAGTCTATACAGTCTCATTATGGTAGGATTTAACTTGGCAACAATATTTAAGTGGCCTAAATGCCAAAAATAATAAAAATAATTGTGAATTCAAAAGAAAGGAAAAAAAGAAAAGATAAAGAAAGAGAAATACCTAGAAGAAAGCTTGCTTGGAAGAGGAAGAGTCAAAGGCATAAAAAACCAAGAAAAATCAAGGTATAAAAAAGGCATGATAGACGAATGTCCCTCACAGGCAACTTATGTCTTAGCCGCCTGCCACCCTAGACTGCCTTAATCAGTCTTTTTGCATGGTCCATGCATTACATATTTGCATTTGTCTTATTTTTGCAGGAAATATGAGAAGCATTGACACTACAAGGCTTTCAAAGACCCAATACGAAGAAGAGAATGGTTAAAGTCAGAGTGCGAGACGTTTATTATAGTATCACGCGACGCCGCTTCATGGAGGCCATGGGACAACCTATAGGAATAAATGTCTTAACCCCAAAGAGGGGAGTTGTGAGGGAGTATTGGGTAGCCATCACCCTTTCTAAGGCCACATATAATTTGAACATGGCCAAGAGCACAAGGCCAACCACGTAGGCATTTAGATACATCTAGAGGGTCTTGTTTACCTCATATATCGATTGCATCAACAGTCTTGGGTCAATAAATGCAGTCGACATAATCTATCTATGTTCCATACATATGTGGAGGAGGATCAACATCACTTATGAGATCCGCTCCACATTACTTTGGGTAGTCACACATCAAACCTCACAGACATTTATTTGGCAAGTGGTGACCCACCTACTGTTGGGCTTGGGGGCAGACGAGGGGACCTTTGGTTAGGTGCTTCAGGAGGATTTTTTTGTAAAACTTACAGGCCGCCCCTCCCATAAGGATGGTTAAGCTGATTTAGGGTAGAAGGGACAGTACAAGCTACTGAAAGTCTACAAGACTAAAGAAAGATACAAATTGGATTCTATAGTATCAAAGCTGCCAGCAGAGGGAGATGGTCAAGATCAGGCTCAGCCATAGCCACCTGAGAGCCTCCACTTCCATTGTACCACCACCATCCCAGCCTATATTGATCTCAAAAGGCCCTACATATGCAAAGTTGATCCAGAGGGTAGATAAATTAGAGTCCGCTATATAGACCTTTATTTAGTAATATCAATAGGATAAAGATAAGACCTTAGGGGCACTGGCAGTTGCTGGAGCTAGATTTAATACTGCGTTATAGGTCACGGATGCTTTAGACACTAATGCAAGCCAGTAGAATACCAAAATAGAGGGGGTTAGTTAGAGGACCTTAGATGCCATGGGGAAGGCCTAGATGCACTGGACACTCGCATCGATAAGATGAGAGATGACTTGAGAACTTATGCAAACCAGTAGAATCAACCATTAGGAACCTAAGCATAGGTATTAGCAGGTTGGTTGTGATGATTGTATAGATATATGCCCTTTGGCGAGGTACATACTGGAGTTCCAGTTCAAGACACCATCTCCACCTCTAGAGCCTTCTATGATAGTAGTGCAGACACATCATTAGCCTGATCCACCATCATCATCCCTGAGACATTTAGCCTCCTGGTCATCATCTTCAAGACGATCAATCCTTACACCCATCGTCATCATGGTTATCCATACCTTTCCCACCATCATTAGGGATGGCATACAACAAGACACCTAATCGCCACACTAGTTATATTTCGTATTTAGGGAGTTTAAAACTTTTTAGACATTTTGATGTATATAAGACTGATGACATGCATTTATTTATACTTTATTATTATATGCATGACAGAATAATGAAAATAACAATAAGGCAATTGGAAAAGATGAAATAATAAAGATATTTGATAAAAGGATGAAATTGACCACGATTGATCAAAATGGCAAAGTCAAAATAATAAGAAATCCAAATTCATCCCGCAAGACACTGATATCACACCTTTTTCTCACAGGTACCAAAGCCTCTCAAGAGGCACATATGTTTTACAATCTATAGGGCCTCTAGTAGACATATTGCGTGCTTATAAATGGATAACTCATCGATGATACCCATACTAAACCATATCAGAAGGATAAAATATTTATGAATGGGAAACGGATAGGAGTGTGTGATGGTTCCTCTTCATTGGTTATAGCTCCAAGACACCTGTGAAGCCATAAGAAGTCACCTGAATAAGTTAAAATTAAAATATATGCATGGTAAATAGAAGTGCAGATATTTTCTAACTTTGGAAGGATTTAAAGGAGATGGTTAGAAACCACTCCTGCCTCTCTTGGACAAAGGAATTATTAAACTAATGGGAGACTTCACTAATAATTAATCCATATGGCTGAAGCCAAAATCATAGCATAAAACTGAAGCACACTAAAAGGGGGATGGTACAGAAGGTTGTTTTCCAAAGATGAAGGAAAGAATTATGCTATGACTCCTTACAAATGTATATTTTTCAGAAAGTTTATCAACAAGCATATTATTTTAAGAGGAGGTTAGTCTTGCCGACAGATGGCTATAACCACCACAATAGCAAGGTTAGACATGTCGACAGATGGCATTAACCAAACGACCATCTTTTCTGATTCTGCATGCCCAGGCATTAATTAGGTATAAACAAACTCATTTCAATTCTGCATGTCGAGAAACTGGCATTAATTGGACAATTAGAGACGGATGGAGTTAGTCTCAAGCCTTCATTCTGCATGCCCCAAGAGTTAATCAGGCACAACCTTTTTGTCTCAATTTGTATGCCTCTGATGCTAATCGAACGACCGGAGACTCGCAACCTTCAATGGAGTTAGTCTTAAGCCCTGATTCTGCATTCCTCAAGCATAACCTTTTTAGCTCAATTCTGCGTGCTCTCGGTACTAATTGAACAACTGGAGACTCGCCACCTTTAATAGAATTAGTCTCAAGCCCTGATTCTGTATGCCTCAGGTGCTAATTAGGCACAACATTTTTGTCTCAATTCTGTATGCCCCCGGCGTTAATTGGATAATTGGAAACTCACCGCCTTCAATGGAGTTAGTCTTTAGCCTTGATTTTGCATGTCCCAGGTGCTAATTAGGAACTTTAAATGATAATTTTTGTTCATTTAGGCACTAGTGCACTAAGCTCCCCAAAATTAAGGGCAGTTGCAAACATTGGGTCCTAAGGCAGCCCATATCGGAGTTAACCAATATGGAAGCATCATTCATATTACAGATAAAGAATGAAAACTTTGAGTCTAGCCCTTGATCTCCATAAATTTTTTAAGGTTTCTTATTGAGCTTTATCTTATTGTATTTTTTGGGGCTAAAATGAGCTTTTAATGGAAAAAATCACCTTTTTCCATTGACAGACACCCTACCCATCTGTCACTGCCCGTCTGTGGTGTGATAGATGGCCTGTCTATCTGTCGTGACAAACTCCCATCCATCATGATCAACTCCCGTCCATCACGATCAACTCTCGTCCGTCGTGCGATTTTCAGATTTACTTTCCACATTTTTTGGGAGAGAAAGGGGGGCTTTTTTGGATTATTTTTTTTTATCTCAAATCTAGTCTAATCTTTAAGGATTAAATTAGGGATTAAAGCCCTAAAAATAAGAGTTTTAAGGATTTTTAAAATCCTAAAAATGAGAGTTTTAGGGGGACACAAAGAATCCCTCAAATAAATAGGAAAACCCCTAGGGTTTTAAGGGCTTTTCTTCTTCTTCTTCTTCTTCTTCTTCTTCTTCTTCTTCTTCTTGGTGGCTAAAGTTTATCTTTCAAGAGAAAAACTTGAGAGAGGCAGCCATTAATTTTTTAGAAAAAAAAATTAATTTTCATCTCTTAGAATTAAAAATACTCCTTTACATCTTTTCAAAGTACCAAAACATTTTCATTATTACTTTTTTTAATCGTGGAAATCAATCGAGAAAGGAACTTGGAGCATAGTTCTCTGACATCTTCAAAAGGCAACTGAGGGTAATATTCTAGGCTTTTATTCTATTTTTTTTATTTCAATTATTTTCCTTATAGATACATCAATTCACAATGGTGAAAGTATTGTTTATTTGTTTTTATTTTTTTTATGCCATGAAAGCATCTCTTTTATTGATTTTGTTTATTCCATGATTAGTTATCATAAATTCAATTTTTTTGTCACTTCTGTATTTGCAATAATATTCTGTATGTGGTAATATGTTATAAAGGCATGACTTAGGTTTAATGTCTTGAACAAATTCCTATTTTTACGTGATGTTTATTGTATTGATCTGATTTAAATATATTTTGATGTTTAGAATAATTTTGGCATATTTTAATATGTAGAAATATGCATGATTAAGTTAGAAATAGATTTTCTTAGTTTACTGTGTGTTTTTCTGCATTTTTTGCCTATTCTCGAGTCATAGACGGAAAAAAAGCCCCCACAAATACCCAACTGTCATGCTAACAGACGGAACGTCATGGGAACTTTTTTTCGTCCCGTCCCATCTTACCCTTCCTTTTTGGTCGTCTGTAGTTGTATGTGGTCATCCGTGGCCTTGTTTTCTCCCCTTTTACTGTCATTCTTGCATGTCTTATTGCATTAATCTCATTTGCATGATTAATTATATTTTTAGGTGTTATTTTAATTCTGTTTGCATGTTTTCTATTATATTTTTTTATTATTTTTAGGCCATAATGTATTTTTACTATTTATAATTTTATCTATTTGTTATATTTATTATAATTCTAACCATTTATTTTCTTTGTGTCTTTTTGAGCAATTCATTTTATTGCATTGGGACTCTTGGAGTTTGGGGCTACATACTTTGGAGAATTCCCATAGAGGATATTAATTCCCTTTTCTCATGTTATTTTATCGCTTTTCCTTATTTCTTTATTATTTGATTATTTGGATGTATTATTATTTTGGGTTTGTAATATGTAGTAAAAAAAAAAAGATTTTTGCATGTTGAATCAAAATTCATTTAAAACCATTTTTATTAATCAAATTGGGATTTTCTTAATAAAATGAACCAATGTCTAACTTTTAACCCAAAAATTCACAAAATATAATAAAAGCCTTTTTTGTGAAATATGTATGTCGGAACCAATGTTTCCAATCTAAATGAATACCCCGCTTTATGCATGACATTTATTTATCTTTATTTTGTACATTATTCTTTTCTTTATGATGATTTGCTTATTTGTTAAGTAGATTTACTTTATATATTTTCACTGCTTTATTTATTTGATTGTGATGTTTACATAATTTTTTTATCGCAAATGCATTGTATGAGAGAGGAGAGTGGATTAATACTTAAAATCCAATTATAAAACAACACATAATAAAGGTTCCTAATATGAGTGATATCTTAAACACCAATCTCTGTTTGGGCATCAAATTAAAGGTCGAGATTTATTTCCTGACATTCTATCGGGTGGTGCCTTTATGACACCTACCTCTTTTGAGCCCATTAGTAAATGCCTTCATGGGTTGACTATTAACAATAATTTAGGCTTGATCCCTTTTTTATTATGAAGTAGCCAATTCATGAGTTATAGTGAGCCTCTTCTGGTCTTAAACTCTAAAAATGGATCTCTAAGAATCAAATTGAAAATAAGTATGGCTTTGGTGCACGTGACGATGGCAACTCCACTAGGGACTAAAGAGATCTTGCTCTTAAAAGCATCTCGGTTAAGTTATTTATAATTGGATTTTTCTTATTAATTCTATCTCTTTTCAAAATTGCATACATCTTAGAGCCTTAGAATTAAGTTAGACATTCCTTTTTTAGCCTCAGTGCTATCCTGAATCACGCCCTACGTTTAGTACCAAGTTTAGTACCAACTGGTATACAAAATAGTGACCCATCGATCATTATAATTGTGATGAGCTAGACCTATTGGTAGAGACGCTGCTTAGGTAGCCCTAAAGTCTCATCACCCTTAACTTCAGCCTATGTAATAACAATAGCAACTCCCCCTAGGTTGTATGACCTTAATAACTCTTGCTTGATATGTGGACCCCTATATATTAACTAAACTCAAACAAATTAGGAGGGTACCAGTCAAAGGTGCCATGGCCCGACGGGCCCAACCCGACTATATGAGTTAGTCAAAATACATAATGGTCAAAACTTATATGCCTGCGCTTTCAATTAGAGAGGTTATACTGTTAATTTTCTGCTGTACACCATGCATGTCCATTGGGTACCCTATTGACCCATAGGCTAAGCCCACCTAAAAAAAAAGACTGCACAACGTTCTATGTGGGATAAGATTGAAAGGCTTTTATGTATGTTTGTGTGTGATTTTGATTGATGTCTAATGAAAGCATTCATTGCATTCATACATTATGTATATACAATGCTCATGCATTACTTATCATGCATCATTCCTAACGTTTGATTCTTACAGCCATCATAAATTTATTTAGGTGGTCCAGAGGGTCAAATAGTTGTTTGGTCCAAAGATTTAATGAGAGTTATCGGGGCTGAGGTCAGAATTAAGTACAGTGTTGGAATTAGAGGCCAGTTCAGGGTTGAGTTTAAACCAGTTTTTGGTAAGTAGTCGAAAGACTATAGAATGATAGAAAGTCTTAGGGCTAGACTAGCCTCTATTTCAGTATCTCCAGTTCTACAAGATGCATTAGACAGAGAGTCAGACAAAAGATTCCAGGAGTTTGAAAAGAATTTATGGGCTAAAATTACAGGCTTGCTGGACCAAAATTTGGCAAAATTTGAGAAAAATTTGTCGACTGAAATTTGAGAAAGGTTTGCCAAGGCCTACCCAATAAAACATGACCCACTTGCATTAGTACAACATCACATAAAACCTTATCAACATATCCGCCAATTAAAAATGCAACAACCATCTGCTTGGTATTCTAACTTCACCACTATCATTTAACCATTGTAGCCTATATGGGTTAGGGTGTCTATTACATTTTAGTCCTAATTTTTCCACCAAAGTAATACTAGCTACATTAGTGCAAGTATCCCTATCTATGATCATACTACAAGTTTTCCCACCTACGCTTATCTAGTGTGAAAAATGTTTTTTCTTTGCTCTAGGTTATCTTCTGTCACATTTACAATAAATGCATGCTTAGTAAGTAACTAAGGCCTTTCCCTTACAAACATATTCAACACGTTCATCATTATCAAAACAATTCTCTAAAGGTGGCATGCTTAAATCATTACCATTATCAAACTCAGAAATAATTTCACCACCCCTAATGAATATAGGCTTTCCTTAGGACTCTCAGATGCATAATGATCATACCCTTGACATTTAAAATATTTAATATTCCTATGTTTAAAAGGTTTGGATAAAGGATTAGTAGTACCTTTTTAGATTGAAGTACTTTCTATTTGCTTTTATTGTTTCATTGCCTTTCTCTTTGGAATCTGAATGGTGTTCTCTATTTTTATCTTCATTCTTACTCCATTTTGGACTCCATTTGTTACTGGTGTAACTCTCTATGGTGATAAAATGGTACAAATCTCTTTTTCATCTCTATAGGTGGTTTTCTATTTCTCCTCCTATTCTATATCAACTAATTCCCCCACACTAATTCATAATCAAAAAAACTCAACTACTTCCAATCTCACTTTTTTTTCTTCTAAGTAATTGTGATAAGCAAAAATCATATTTACCTTTCTTTCCCATTCTAAATACACATCAGTATTATTCTTACCCCTAAAAAATGGAATGTTCATTTTTTATGGCACTAAGGTTGCTCTCTTCTCTTCATTCTTTCTTCTCTCCCTACTCTTCTCCATATTCGTCATATAATCTATCCAATTTTTCCTCCCTATTCCTATGGCTATTATACCTACTTTAATTTTGGGCTCTATCCATCCTAGTAGTAAACTTTTTAAATTCACTCATGAATTCCTTGTACATCATCTTCAAATCGGGCACATTTTCATCCTTTAAGCACATTTTGAAGATGATGTACAAGGTATTCATGAGTGAATTTAAGAAGTTGACTACTAGGATGGATGGGATGGATAAGAGACTTAATGAAAATTCTAGAGCCCAAAATTGAAGTAGGTTAATTGATAGCTATAGGAATAGGGAGGAAGAATTGGGCAAATTATATAACAAATATAAAGAAGAGGTACAATTTATGAGAGGTAAAGCAGGGAGAAAAGAAAGAATGGAGAGAAGAGACAACAACCTTAGTGCCATAAAAATGAACATTCCATCCTTTAGGGGTAGGAATGATGTTGAAATGTATTTAGAATGGTCTCGAGAAAGATAGATATGATTTTTACTTGTCACAATTACTCAAAAGAAAAGAAAGTGAGATTGGAAGCAGTGGAGTTTTCTGATTATGCTTATGTGATAGAATAAGTTGATAAAAAATAGGAGGAGGAATAGGAAACCACCTATAGCCACTTAGGAAGAAATGAAAAGAGTGATGAAGTAGAGATTTATACCATCTTTTTACTATAAAGAGTTACACCATCAATTACCTAAACTCACCTAAGGAGCTAGATCAGTAGAAGATTATCAAAAAGAGATAAAGATGCTTTTGATCAAAGCTAATATAGAAAAGGAGGAGAAGGTGACTATGGCTCGGTTCATATGAGGATTGAATAGGAAAATTACTGATGTGGTTGAATTGCAATTTTATAGAGAGATTGAGGACTTAGTGAACATCGCCATGAAGGTAGAGAGGCAACAAAAACAAAGAAGGGCAGCATGATCATTCTTTAATTCCAACAACAAATGAAGTCCAAAATAGAGCAAAAATAAAGATAAGAGGAGGGAGCACCATTTGAATTCGAAGGAGAAAGGCAATGAAACATACAAAGGTAAAGAGAAGAGCACTTCAATCCAAAAAGGTACTATTGATCTTTCATCCAAACCTTCTAAACATAGGGATATTAAATATTTTAAATGTCAAGGGCATGGTCATTGTGCATCTGAGTGTCCTAATAGAAAGATTGTTCATTAGGGGCGATAAAATTATTTCTGAGTTTGATAATGATAATGAGTCTGATAGAAGTGATTTAAGTATGCCACCTTTAGAGGATTATTCTAATAATGATGAATGTGTTGTTGAATATGCTGTTAAGGGAGAATGTGAAGGAAGATAGCTTAGAACAAAGGGAAAACATTTTTCACACTAGATTCTTGGTAGGTGGAAAAGCTTGCAGTTTGATCATAAATGGAGATAGTTACACTAATGTAGCTAGTGCTACTTTGGTAGAGAAATTGGGGTTGAAATGTGATAGACACCCTAACTTAGCTACAATGGTTGAATGATGGTTGTTGCATTTTCCATTGGTAGATATGCTGATAAGGTTATATGTGATGTTGTACCAATGTAAGCGGGTCATATTTTGTTGGATAGGCCTTGGCAATTTGATAGGTGTGTTATGCATAATGGGTATATTAATAGGTATTATTTTATGTATAACGGGTAGAAAATCATCCTTGTGCCTTTGTCACCCAGAGAAACTTACCTTGAGCAATTAAGAATTTAGCAATCTTTCAAGTGAGAATTCGGATAGTGAGGAAAGAAAGAAGAAGGAGGCCATAAAAGAAAAGAATAAAATTAAAAGGTCCAATGGTAAGTGATTGCACAAGTGAGGAAAAGAAAATGGGATGTGCAGGAGAGAAAAAGTTACTGAGTGAAAAGAAAGAAAATGATATGAAAAGTGGGCAAAAAGAACTTGAAGAAGTGAAAAAGTTAAGAAACAACCATATTTTTATGCAAAAAAAAAAAAGAGAAATAAAGTAAGATGTGTTTCCTGAAGATGTACCACATGGATTACCAACTTTGAAAGGGATTGAGCACCAAATTGACTTTGTACCAGAAGCTCAAATACCTAACTGTCCAGCTTATCGAAACAATATAGAGGAGACAAAGGAGTTACAAAGACAAGTTGATAAATTATTTCAGAAGGGTATGTGCGAGAGAGCATGAGTCTTTATGATGTGCTAATTCTTTTGGTGCCAAGGAAGGATGGAACTTGAAGGGTGTGTGTGGATTGTAAAGCAGTCAATAAATTCACTATAAAAGATCATCATCCTATTCATAGATTAGATATTGCTCCTATTTTGCGATTACCTAATTTTTTTAAAAATTTTGAGAATGAATGTAATGCTTTTGGAATTGGTATAGGTGTTGTTTTGATGCAAGAAAATCGTCCTATAGCATATTTCAGTAAGAAGTTGAGCAGCCAGTATTAAACTATTTTACCTATGACAAGGAGCTTTATACACTAGTGATCGAGCTCTTGAACTGTGGGAGCAGTACTTGCTGCTTAAAGAGTTTTTGATACATAGTGATCATCAATCTCTAAAGTACTTGAAAGGATAAGGCAAATTGAGCAAAAAGACATGCAAGTTAGGTGGCTGATGCACTATTAAGAAGGAACGCTTTGCTTTCTATGCTTACAGAAAGTTACTTAGATTTGAGCATTTGATGATGCTAATTTTGCTAATGTGTATTGAGCTTATAAATGTACTGCATTTGATAAGTTTATAAGCATGAAATATAGATCTTTTTATATTAGTGAATTACTTGTTAGGGAATCACATAATGGAGGGTTAATGGGACATTTTGGCATGTAAAAAACCTTATGCTTAGTGAACATCTTTACCTGTTCTTAGTGACAATAAACATTGCTGATAATAAACATTCCAAAAACCATTATTTTAGATAGGGATGTTAAGTTTATATGTCATTTTTAGAGAGTTAGGTACTAAACTTTTATTTTCTACTAAATGTCACCCATAAACCGATGGGCAAACTAAGGTAGTCAATAGGACTTTAGGAACCATGTTGCATGCAATTGTTGGAAAGAACTTAAAAACTTAGGGAGATCTTTTGCCATTCATTTAGGACCATTTCAAGCGTTGTAACACATCAATGAAAATGCATATAAGTTTGACTTACTTGGTGAGTATAATGTTAGTGCTACTACTTTCAATGTTTTTTAATTTAACTCTTTTTTATTGTGATTCAGATTCGAGGATGAATCCTTTTGAAGAAGGAGGGGATGATGGGAGCACAACCAAAGAATTTCAAAAAAGGAAAAGTTCAAAGATGAGCTAGCACAAACGGACCAGTGACAAAGTCAAGAGCTAAGAAGTTTAAGGAAGCACTAGCCGAATTGTGGATAGATATTCAAGAGAGAGTGGGGCTAAATTATGCCATGTCCAACCCAATAGGACAAAATAAACAAGAAAAGATTCAAATGGGCTTTGATTAATTATTCGAAGCTAGTAGCTTTGGGCAACCTAGGTGTGTGGATTTATTTTATTATGTTGGGCTTGTTTTGTTATGATTTGTTTTATTAGACCTTAATCTAGAGTTGGGCAGCACAAATTATGCTCCAACCCAATGGGGCAGAATGGACAAAAGAAGATTCAAATAGGCTTGATTAATTATTCAAAAGAAAGAGCCCATGTAACCTAGGCGTGTGGATTTTATTATGTTGGGCTTGTTTTGTTATGATTTGTTTATAACTTGTGATTTGTTTTGTTATGATTTGTTATGATTTCTTTTAGACTTGTGGGTTGTATTTAAAGATAATTAGTGTGGAATACCTTTTTATAAACATTGTAAAGGCAAATTAGCCAGAGATAATTAGTGTGGGCTTAAGTTGTTTTTGCAACTTGGTTGAAATTCATTCTTAGACAGGTGCTTGTTTTTTTTTTTTTTTTTTGCATCAAGAATCTTATTAGGATTAGAAATTTATTTTTGTTCATGTTCATGCCATATTATATGTTTAAAGGGTTTCGGGTTCTTTAGCCCTGACATGTTTACTGTAAAGCTAATTCTGTTGGCTAATCCTGTTCTTTCTCGGAACCCCTGACTCAGCTTGAACCCTACCAGAGCCTACCGGAGCCCCAAGTAGGGGTGAGCATTTGGTCGGTTCGGTTCGGTTTTGGACCGAACCGATCAAACCGAAAATCGAACTTCAGGAATTTTAGGAACCGAACCGAAACCGAAGTATATAGAACCGAGAACCGAATGGACCGAAATAATTTCGGTCGGTTCGGTTCGGTTCTTCCGGTTTTGGGCCATATTTGGGCCTCTTTTTTTTTTGTTTTTAACCTAAATAGGCCTATAAATCCAACAAATACACTATGCAAAACGGTGAGTTTTGATGGAAGTTTGGTCGGTTCGGTTCCTTCGGTTTTCCAATTTTAAAAACCGAACCGATAAAACCGAAATTTTTTTTCGGTTCTGGACCGAACAAACCGAAAACCGATGAAACCGAACCGAACAGACCAAAACCAATTCGGTTCCGGTTCGGTTCTGCACACCCCTAGCCCCAAGCCTCCGAACCCTTGCCTAACCCTAGCCCAACCCTCTAGGGCCCTACCATGCCCTGAGCCCTCTACCCGAACCAAACCAAGCCTTGCCCTCTAGCCCCTTCTCCTACTAAATCCCTAAATTTATTTAATTAACAATAAATGAAACTGGGTAAAAAGTCTAAAATAGCTCTGGCATAGAAAAGGTAACTAAACAGCCCACCTTTCAGTAAAGTATTTACACTTTGTAGTTGTGCACCTTTTGTTGCATATACTAGAAATTAATTAATACTAAATCCCTAAATTTACTTAACCTTAAATCTAAACCCAATTAAATCTTAAACCCTAAATAAATTAACTAGACAAAAAAGTTTATACCAAATTAAATTTAAGTTTTTTAATATTTAATTAACAATAAATGAAACTGGGTAAAAAGTCTAAAATAGCTCTGGCATAGAAAAGGTTTTCACTAAACAGCTCACCTTTCAGTAAAGTATTTACACTTTGTAGTTGTGCACCTTTTGTTGCATATACTAAGCCACTCGTTTCTGTAATTACATTAAATTAATGCATATTTAGCACAATTTTGAAGCATTTTCCAATACTTCTTTGAAAGAATTAAAACAGATTAAGGAAAATACACCAACCATACAAACGCAATGGTTGATATGATGAAGATGAATTTTGAACTTCAACTTCCCTGCGAAGCTAGTGTTCTATTTGTAATTGCTGCAACTGACTCTTAAACCTCATCATTTTGGGCCACAATATGATTTCTCAGTTTCAGATACCACACAATTTCAATTGGCTAGGCAAGTGCCAATAAAGGATTCCAAATGAACCATGAATGCCATTCAACATAAAAAGAGAAAAAAAAAATCAAAACCCATTATTTCAAAGAAACGAATCAAAGGAAAGAAAGAGAGAACGAAGGAGTAGCTTCTACAGTAAAGCAAAAAGAATAAAAAACGAATTACCTTTTCCTGGGCAGGGGTCTTGCCATATGAGAGAAAAAGGGAGAGAGAGTTTTATAGATAGAAAGAGAGTAAATGGAAGAGAGAGATTTTGGTGGAGAAGAAGAGGAGAGACAGAGAAGGAAAAGAAAATTAAAAAAAAAAAAAAACAAAGATTATAGGGTGAAAGCAACAATTAAAATTGTTATGGGCAACAACCTTCTTCTGCGCAGATGAGAGACAAACAGGGAAGGAGAGTTTTAAAGAGAGAAAGGAAGTAAATGGAAGAGAGAGATTTTGGTGGAGACGAAGAGGAGAGACAGGGAAGGAGCATGTTCTTAAATAATGAACGGTCTTTTTTAAAATGTTGCAACGGTCGATTTGCAACGGTAAAAAAATATTTTTGATTTTTCTTTTTTGAGTCTTTGTATTTAGGTAGGAGCGACTTTTATTATTTTATTTTATTTTTGATAGAAGGAATGAGCGTCTTCTGTTGTAAAAAGAAGATCCCAGATACATAAGATTTAAGGCTATAACAAGAAGATCCCAAATTGGGAGGGATCTCATTCTATTCTGCAAGAGTTGGTATCGAACCCAGGGGAGTTTTTCAGATGTTTCTCGACTGTATAGCTGCAGGACTTCAAGTCAATATTTTCTTGCTTCGGCTCACTCCGGAGATGGAAACCCAGTTGAGGTTTTTACTTATGCATGCGAAGTTGGGGAGTCAAAAGCGGCACCAGTCATGGTTTGCCAACACCAGTAAAAGAGACTCTCACAGGAAATAAAAGATAAATTAATAGCATGTAAAAAGCAAAAGGTTGTATATTTTCTGTAAAATTCAGTTTGAGTTTAATTAAATTATGCAATGATTCATAATAAACTTATTTCAGTTACTTTTTTTTTAATATTGTTTCAAATAATTTTAAAAAATATTTTATTTTAATCTTCCAATTATTATTTTCTTCTTCATTTTGATGTTAGGTTAGGTACTATTGATAATTAATACCTCCCATAAAAAAAAAAAATGTTCTTTTCAAGTGCTGAAATTACATGAAATGAAATTCTACAGCTTTAGTAGCTAATAGTTCAATCATACTTTTGTCATAAGTCCTACAATATCATTTGTTTATGGTGTTGGCAAACTAGAATAAGAACAGTAGAAATATCATATATGCTATAGTGAGGCTTCCTTTACCATAAGATCGTTTGCAATGTTGATAATCATGAATGCACAAAATTCTCCGGTATTTTGGACAAAATAATATATCCAGCACCTCTAATCACAGAAGAAAGTGTAATTCTTTCTCAAGGAAGCAGCTTTGGCAGTTTAATTGACTGCTAGGAACTTGAATACCTATTTGACCAAGCCATAGCAGCAGCAAGAATTTCCAAAAGTGACAGATAGAAACAAAATGAAAATGGCTCAAATTAAATTTATAATTTTTATAGGAATGTTCGAAGTTAGATAAATCCTGAAGGAATCAATCTCATTGCTCCCTAGCTAAGCTAACTGGAAAGTAGCTGGAAATCAAGAAACAAAACACAAGTTAATAAGTTGGAGAGCTGAAACTTTCCTATCTCACACAGAGGAATGATATAACTATTAATTAAATGCAAAGCAAGGATTTGCTGCTTAATATATAAATATGATCTATCTGTTGGATATTAAGAAATAGAAAATTTCATAATTATGAGGAGATAGATTTGTATTTTCAGTTCTGCAGGAATGCTATGTCAACATTATGCAAAAGTGAAGAACAATTAGAGAAAATAAAACGAAAAGCAACAAGCACAAATGATTAATCGAAAGTTATTTTTACTCATTATTTTTATAGCTGTTAAATTCTAGATGATCAATGATCAACCACAATAAACGAAATAAGAATTTCATTCCACCAAAATTATCTCTTAGTTTCTCTCTGTCTCATCAGCCTATTCTCCTTAAAATCAAGCCAATGGTATCAGAGCCATCTTCTTAGAGGCCCTGAATTGAGCAACTATAAGGCCTGAAAATATCACTGAGAATGCTTTCCAAGTTAAACACGAGTTTAAGGAATCATCACCAAGGAAAAGTAGCAAACCAGCTGTAGGAAAATATCTTCCATGTGGCACTTGTAAGAAGACCAGCCATAAATAAAAAGAATGTGGCACAAGGGAAAGCCACAATGCTCCAACTGCCAAATGTTTGTGCCTGTAGAAAAATCTGATATAGCATAAGTTGAAGTAGAAGAAGAACATTTATTTTGAGGAAATATAATGTTGGAGATATGTGCATCAACATAGAATAACTTCAATATTTAATGAGAAGTGCACCTGAAACATTAGACAGAAATGCTTTTAGTAAATCCAAATAAAGAAAAAATGGAAAGATGTGCTCCACGAACAGCAATTATCATTTCAGGCTGTTTCCAGAGTTTACAATATAAAATCAATGTGTATAATAAATTCTCTTATGGTTTCTCTATTGTCTTTTGTTGAATGCCTTAAAACTTCTTTGCATAACAGGCAAATGTTCAAATTTTCAAACCCATCAGAGCAGTTCGCTGTCTTAAACTGAGAAAGAACTAACAATCATCAATCAGAACAGAACATAAAGAAAGAAATTAACAATGGAAAAGTTTGTTCCCAGAAATACTTAAATGCTGATGTAGTTTTGGATCAATGACTTAGAGTTATTGCAGCTAAATTACTAAGTTGTGTCTGCACCCCAACAGAAGCCCCAGTGCATCTGAAATTTCCTTGCTCTAAGATTTCACATAAGAATAATCATAAGCAACTGGGAAAAAAAAAACCAGAAGTGGTGGAAACTACAGCTGTGGGAGCTACAACAGAATCACTTCAATTGATCGTTTAGGAACAAAAACAATGAAATGAAGCAGGAAAGCAATAATGAATCCCCACAAACAACATTGAGAATTGATAAACGCCATCAATAAATCAGTGACAACAGAATGTACTGGTGGAAACAGGCTGAGGTGATACACCTGTGTAAAGGATTTATTACATTTGACCTCTATGGCAAGCAAAGATAGTGAAAAGTCAAGAGAAGTAAATATAGCAACTGTAACATGCTCTGTTGCACAGATGAATTTAGACCATCGAATACTAATACAAGCATATACATGGTATTATAAACAGAAACTCATGACACTGATCAGAAGCTAACTTAAATCACATAACAGATACAATAATTAAACTCGCTATCAATTTCACCATCAAAGACTGAATTCAACCATTCAGAGCAATTGCAATAAAAATCACTATAGAGAGTCCAACCGCTGCCTTAATCAACTCACTGGGTGCAGATAACGAGAACACTAGTTACCAATTTTGGTGTCGAATACTAGAGACATTGTAGTCTCAACCATTAATCACTAGATACCATAGATTCAGTGTCTTCAATAGCAGCTGCATACTATCCCTCGCAGTCATGCTTATCTATTAATAACTATGCACAAATGGGCTACTTTGTCTTTATATCTCTTTGCACGTACACTTTCATGCCACCACAGTATCGCAATGTTAAATCACTCAAAGATTATTATAGCACTTAAATCAAGCTTTGCAGGTAGCAGTTCTTACACAGTTTATTCATTATAATAGCACTATGCTGAATTCTTTAACATGCTTTTAGAAAAGAAAATGATAAAGAATTGAGATTAAAATGTGGTCTGGCAAAAAATGAAATGTAAGAAAAACAGGCCTGCCTCCTGGAGTCGATCCCCAATAATTAGCACACATCCAGATGTATACCACGTTTTGTGCTGTAGCGGATAATTTGAGTTAAATAAATATATATATATATATATATATATATATATATATATATATATATATATATATATATATATATATATATATCCAGATGTATTCTTTACATTTAATGTTTCAATTTTAGAATTGGGAAAATTTTACTCCATTTTTAAGATATTGATTCGTGACAATCGAACAAATAAATGCGTTGTACAAAATGTAAAATTCAATCAATTTGTGAAAGATAACACTGCACTAATTAAAATTTTGGAAGTAAAACTATTTTTTTTTATCAAATGTTAATGACAAGATTGCAACTTAAGCCATGTATCAAATTATGATGATCCAAGGTTTTTTTTTTTTTGTAAAAAAAAGAAACTGCTCCAAGTTCTTTTTGTTTTAGAAATTAAAAAATAAAAACTAATATATAGTGTTAAGAACAGCGGATGGTGTGAACTATGTACATCAATGTGGTGTTAACTATGTACATGAATGTGCATCATTCGATCAATGATTTAATGAGACTATTGTAATTACAGAGCAATTGAATAAGGATATATTAGAAAAGTTATATAATTTAAAAATGAAAATATAACTGTAATCTGGGACATGTAAAATTAAAAACCAAGACTTTACTTGAACATGATTTGTTCTAAAGGATCACACTTTTGTGACCTTAAGTACCAAGGAGATAGGAACATAAGTCTGGTGAATGAGTGAATAATGACTGTGTGATCAGAAAAATTAAAAATTAAAAATTAAACTTATATTTATGAAGCATAGAGAGCAAAGTATGGGGGACAGAATTATAATAGACCCTTAACTAAAGGAAGGCCCCTAAGAGAAAATATGAAAAATTGAGAGATCATAAAACTTAGAATTTAATCTTCAAAGTAAACTTAAGATTTCTTGAGTAATTCTATAAGTTTGCCTAAAATAGTCATTAAATTTTTAATATAGAAATGATTGGTATGAGAGATTTGGTAGAAGTAATTCAGACCGCTTTTATAGGTTTTGAGTATTTTAAAAATAAAAATAAATATTGGAAAAAGAAAGAAATTAATCAGAGGTAAAAATATAATTTAAAAAATTAAGTTACTTGGATCATACATAACGGGTTTTATTATACAATTTTATTTTTGTGTATATTTTTATGCATTTTAAATTATGAAATTAATGAAAATTTATATACAATATGTATATCTATGTAAATATATTATGATTTACCGCGCGGGGTAATATAATTATGAAAATTTAAATTATGAAACAACAAACTCTGTTGTTCAGGTATCAAAATAGTGATGATTCTTTTATTACAAAATTAGAGATAATTCCAAGATCTTTATAATATTGGTTGTAAATTAGAAAATAATAGGCCTACTTCTATTTTCTTGTAGTTTAAAAAAGTTAACTTTTATTGTTACGTTTCTCACTCGTGGTTTAAAGATTGTGGTACCTTTTTATGGCTTGCGTGAAAATATAAAAATGGAGAGATATAAAATTGCATATTAAATATCATGTTATTTTAAATTTGTTTTTGAAATTGTATAAAATATTGAATGCAATTTTTTATACATTTGCATATAAAAAATTGTATAAAACATTGAAATTTGTAGGGTATTTTTATCATCAGGGGCTATCTTGCATTATCCAAACCCAACCCTAACCCTAACTTAACCCTACCCTTACCCTGACTCGACTAGAGCCCTAAATTACCCCGCCAGACTAGCCCTTCTGGCCCAACCTAAGCCCTATACCATGACCGGAAGCTCGAGCCCTACCCACCCTTACCCCATACTTGCCTAAACCAGGTCCCTTAGCCTAACCAGAGCCCTGCCCTGCCCTACCCTACCCCTCAGCCTTTGTCAAACCCAATCTTATGGCCCGACCCAACTTTATCCTACCCTACCTTTGCCCAAACCAAGCCATTTGGCCCGACCCTACTAGTGCGTGAGCCCTAACCTGCTCTACCCCTCTAACCCTTACCCGAACTCAGCCTTTTGGCTAGGTCTAAGTCTATCTTAACCCGTTTTTGCCCAAACCCAATCTTTTGTCTCGACCCGAGCCCTACCCTACCCTTTCTCTACCCGAACTAGGCCTTATGGCCTAACTCGAGCCTTACGCTCCCTTACCCCCCAGCCTCTGCCCGAACCTAGCCCTTTGGCCAACTCGAGTCAACCCTATCCTACTCTTCCTAAAATCAGGCCTTTTAGCTTGAGTCGAGCCCTATCCTACCCTTCCTTCACTAAAACCAATCCCTTAGATTGGTTCGAGCTCTACTCTACCCTTCGACCCAAACCTTCCAACCATTGCTCGAACCCAACCCCCTGGCTTGGCTTGAGCCACCACAACCCTTGCTTAGGCTAGAAGAGCCCTACCTTACCCCACCCTCCACCCCCTATTTGGACCATAGCCAACCTACTCTACGCCTACCCCTAAACCAATGCAAAAATAAATTCCATAGTAACTCTCCTTGACCTGAGCAGCATTATAATTCGATACGTGCATATATGGTGCACACCTATGCCATTTTCGCACACCTACGTTGTCACATATCAAGCATAAGGAAAGTTCTAAAAATGAAATTGTTTGGTCAATATTTGATTTTTTTTTTCCGGAGTTTTGAGATTTATCCTTCCTAATTCATTGACGTTTAGACACTTTCTATACTAAAAAAAAAAAAAAAAGGATTTATGGGAATGATAAACTGGGCAATGTAATGAAAGGGATCGCATTGATTAATTAATTAATTAGTTACTATATTGAGTTTGGTGTACAATTGTTATAAAAGGAAAGGGAAAAGAAAAAAGGATATTCTAAAATGCTTTGGAATTATACCATGCGTCACAAATTAGCAAAACCTCACATTGCTCCTAACTACTGCTACTAGTAGGCTCCATTTCAATTAAACTCCACATCACAGCTCAGCTTATGAACATACAGCAAAACAGCTATTTTATCCTGAAAAAAAAAAAATTATCCTCAATATTTGATTTGAAACTCCATATTAACCCCTTAAGTTACTTTTAAAGCAATGGCGAACACCATAATTATTAAAACTTGGCTAAATTGTAATATTTTCGATTCATAATTTTTATTCATCTTTTTTTGTCCGTCTTAAATTATTGTCATTTTTTTTATTTCACATTATGGTTAATTTATAAATCGTCTATTATACTCCTATTTAATTTTATCTTATTAATTACAATTTATATTTTTATATTATATTATTAACTATAATTTTTATAATTTCAATAATATTTAATCACTCATTCTACATTTAGAAGTGGTATAATAAAAAATTATAATATAAAATTTGTCCTTAATCATAATTAATACATTTTTTTAATATATATGAAAAATGAAAATGAATTAATTTGACGAAGGGAGTATCATTTTAAAACCCTTTTAAGTTTTAATATCTATAAATATATTTTACTCTAAAAATAATTTAAGGGATAAAATAGAATTTCAAGATGAGAGCAAGACAATATCTTTTTTCAATATGAATAATATTTGACAAAAAACATTGTATAAATGAATGATAGATATTTAGATATATGTAGTTAGTAAAAAAACTTGTTACCTACTTGTATCTTTTAAGGTAATTCATGATGCACTTGAATTTGAAAAACAAAACTTACTATCTAAACCTATAACAACTGCAAGATAGGTAAAGACTAGACCCGGTTAATTTCTAACCAACTTCAAAATTTCGATTCGAGTTGATTGAAATTTCGATTCGAGTTTATTGAAACACGTGATTTGAATTTAAATTCCTATTCGAAGAAAAATCCATCCAATAATACCTAGAATCTAATCAAAATTTGTGATCCAAAATTTTTCAATTAAATTTTATTTATCGTGTGTATATATATATATATATATATATATATATATATATATATATATATATATATATATATATATTGCTCATTCAATTAAATTTTATCTTATCGTATTTATATATATATTTTTTGCTAATTCTGCTCTTTTTTTATTGCTCGTTCTTCTCATCTCATTGCCATGTTAATCTCACTTTATCTATGTTGCCATTGGCATCAAAATGACATAATTTTATTAATAATTTAATTTGTTCGATTTTAACAGTTTTAAATATTAAAAATCGAATTGATATAATCAAATTTTTATTTCAAAATCGAACTGAATATATTAAATTTTTCTAGTTCAATTCAATACAGTGAGGATCATTTTGATTTTCAGTTCAATTTTTAGTTCTAATTGTAATTCGAGACCTGGTTAGAATCCATCGGAAAAATAAATGACTCCAAAGAAACTCAAATTAAAAAAAAAAAAATTGACCCTAAATGATCCAAATCCAAATCTGACCCATTTGCCATGTCTAGTAAAGACTGAACCATTTGTTAGAACTTATTTCAAAGCTGATAAAGTTATTGGCAGTAAATTAGAGGTTAATTACAAAATATAGAATCGCTATCGGATTTGTCAAGAAAGCTGGAGTTCTGGTTGTTAAACATAAACAGATGTCCCATTTTACATTTTGTAAGATTTCTTCATTGCCGTAGAGAATTAACATATTTTAGATGGGTATAATGATTTTGTGTTTGTTGAAACAAGCTTGGTTTAGATGATCTACATTACTTGTTCAAATTTGAAGTTCGAAAGTGATAAAGAGAGCAAGGAGGGCGATCTAGCATGTACATGTCCAGGTGGTTTAACGGTATTCATTAGCAGTTGCCAAACTGTTAATGAAGGAATCTAGTTGAAAGCGTTTTACGAAGTTGGAGTTCATTGTTAACTTTCTGATTGAAAACCAAACGATACGGCCTTAGGAGGATTTTAGATATTATTCATTTTTTTATTTTGTTATCTTGTTGATTAATGGCTTGATAAATTTTAACTCGATATCACTTCAACAATTTTTTTTTGTTTTTTGAGATTTATTAAATATATTTTAATGTTGGTTAATCTGATTTTCAGTTAAATAAGAATAATAACGTAATTTGATGAATAACTGAAATTTAATTCGAAATTTACTTGACTTAAAATTTTGAATCAAACACTGCATTCACAAATATCAACGATTTGTAAGCAACTTTACTATGAAAATCTAACTCAAGTTTGGTCGAGTATAAAAATAATCTAGCACAAAATTGCTTCAAAAACAAAAATCAGTAGATCAAAATCCACCCGATTCTAAAACATCACCCCAAACAATTTACATTTAACCAATGAACTTAATTAACAGAAATCGGAAAAACTTACCGTTATTTCCAATTAATAATTTACCGTCAGATTATTAAATAATGCCAATTTCATAATTAAAATATAAAAAAATGTTATAAATAGAAAAATGCATTAGCCAAAATTTAAAAAAAAATATATATCTTTGTCCAATAAAAATAAAAAAATAAAAAGACCAGCCGCTGCAATATTAAAACGCCACCTGTCATGAGAAGGGCCCGCAAAAGGCAATAAAATAAATAAGGAAAAGGTAAAAATCCAACGATAAGTTAATAACTGACTCTCTCTCTCTCTCAATCACAGGCGAATAAAACCAGAGATATCCTCTTTCGTTCTTTCAAAGAATAAATGGATATTCCTATATTAAACCTCGAATATTCTTCCCTCACCGTTATATCACCCCCACATCTTCCCTCGCCTTTATTCTCCCCCTCCGTTTTTCCTTCTCTTCTCTCGCCAACCAAACGCACCTAAACAATCGCAAACCCTCCCCATTTTAAATAATTATGAAGTTCGGCAAGAGCCTTAGCAACCAGATCGAAGAAACTTTGCCTGAATGGCGAGACAAGTTTCTCTCCTACAAGGATCTCAGGAAAAGATTGAAGGTCATAGAGCCCAATAAAAGCAGTCATAGGCCCAACAAACGCCCCAGATTGGACGCCGGAGATTCTACAGACGACAAAAAGGACGCCATGACGAAAGAGGAAATCGATTTCATTAAACTATTAGAGGACGAGCTCGAGAAATTCAACACCTTCTTCGTGGAAAAGGAGGAAGAGTATATCATCAGATTGAAGGTATTTTATTTATATATCTGTCCCTGTTCGGTTTCCTAGAAAATTTTTCTTTCTTCTCTAGACTGGACGGTAGTTAATTTAAGTTGCGAAATTTAAGGAACCCAATATACTAAAAGTGGGATTTTAGAAAACGGCGTCGGTTAATATAGGGATTTTAGATTATAGCTTGCCGAGTAGAGGTTTCAGTGGAAGGATATAGGAAGCCTATGTTTGGACAGGAGCAGGGTAGATAGAAGTAAATGAAAGTAAATGAAAATAAGCTGAATGAAAGTAACTCTCATTTATTTTTTTTGGTTTGGTAAATTTAAAATAAATATAGAGTAAATAAAAATAATTTTTTAAAATTTTATAATAAATATAAAGTTATTTTTATTTATTTTTAAATTAAAAATAATTTTATTTAAGTATATAAAATAATTAATTAATTTCATCTATTTTTATCTATTTTTTATTTTTATTCTGTATTTTTTACAAAATAAACATAGTGATCGATTTACTTTAATTTACTCTTCTTTCATCTGTATCTATCGATCTCCATCCAAACATAGGTTAAGGGATAATTTTCTTTTTGCCGACGACCAATTAATAATTGCCAGCTGTTCCCTTTAACAGCTGGTGCGCATCTATGGCTATGCTGGTAAGCGAATTGTGCCTTGGTATATTCTTCCAGCATCCAACCATCTACCAATACGTTTTTATTTTTTATTCTTTTGATGGTAATAATTTTGGAACAAGCGAAACATATATTATCGAGTAGTGATCAAGTACCGCTGGGCGCGCACACTTTATTTTATTTTATAATTTTTTAATTTAAAAAAAAAAGAAAATTATGATTTCATTGATTATGTGACATGTTCGTAGACTGATTCTTGGCTGGTGAGTAAATATTGAGTTTAGTTTTGTAATAATATTTGTGTAGTTATTTATGTGATATAGCCGCACATGAAGTGCTATTTCACCATAGTATATATAAAATTCAAATCTACTAGGCAATAACAAGTAAAAATCTCAAGTTCTTGCTAATATATAGTTAATATTATGAACCAAGTTCTTTTATTTACAAAATTACAAGTTGGAAGTAAATTTAATTTAACTTTTTTTATGAAACGTGGGATTCAGGAGTTGGAAGATAGGGTAGCAATGACAAAGGCTTACAGTGAGGAGATGATAAAAATAAGAAAAGAGATTGTTGACTTCCATGGAGAGATGGTTCTGCTGGAGAACTATAGTGCCCTTAACTACACAGGTACTTAAATATTGTTTTGTTTGTTTCATATTGACTTTCTGATTCCAAATTGTAATTACAACTAAGTATGCATTTGTGTACGAACAGGATTGGCAAAAATTCTGAAAAAATACGATAAAAGAACTGGCGCTCTTATTCGGTTGCCATTCATCCAGAAAGTGCTTCAGGAGCCATTTTTCACTACTGACATGCTCTACAAGCTTGTGAAAGAATGCGAGACCATGCTTGATCGCCTTTTCCCCACAATCCAACCTCCATCTTCATCGGTTGGTGAAGGTTGCACCCCTTCGACTTATGATACCATTGATGGAATTCTGCAAGCCCCCAAAGAGCTGGCTGAAATCGATCATATGGAGAGTTCTTGTATGAAGAGCACAATATCAGCATTGAGAGTTTTGAAGGAAATAAGGAGTGGAAGCTCTACTGTTAGTGTGTTTTCATTGCCTCCGTTGCAGATTAGTGGGCTGGATGATACTTGGAAAAAGGTTCCTACACTGGAACAGTTAGCGAAGTGACATGTCTTAGATACTAACATAGATGTAAAATATTTAATCAGACAATTATAAACAATAGAGTGTTGGATATCAGTCTTACGGATATATTGTTTGTCTTATTATAATAAAAGATTTTGCAATACCGGATCATATTGAACAATCTGCTACCTGTTATTTGATACCATTCTGACACTTGTTCTTTAGAGAACAAAATTTCAGATAAAATACTCTGCATGCTTTACGCAACATATTGGACTATATAGATCCCTTCACAACATGGGTCACGGAAAGGATCTCAGCGACCCACCAAAGCACGAAATCTAGAATCTCTTAGGAAATGGGTTCCTATTCAAAGAGTGCCTAACCCTTTTTTTCTTTCTTTCTTTTTCATGAAAGAAGGTTTTAGATAAGCTTCGAGTTGTAAAGGAACACTAGATAACAACAAGAACAGCATCTTCCCGCATGATTGATGAATTATTAACATTTTAAGCTGTCTTAATATGTACTTGGGATGAACTGAAGGTTAAGAGAATGTTATTATTATACTTGTTAGAAACAGAGCAGGCACAGGGAGAAGATTGGCGTTACGGTCCCCCATTATAGATCTTGTTGTGGGACGGATCATAATAGAATCAGATTTTAGTGGGGGATAGATGTTGGGAGGAAGATTTCCTTTTATCGACCTATGGTGCAGGTTGTGCGATCTCTTGAGTTAAAATATAATGTTGGTGGAGTAACCACCCTTGAAACAAAGGAAATAACATCCTATATACTGGACTGGAAAGTTGGAGGAACACCATCCTCCATAGCTGGAAACACAACTGAATATGAAATAACTAAAATATAAGAAACTGCCAAAAAAACTTTGACTAATTCTTTGGCTTGCTAACAACTCTAAGAAATAGAGCAACTATCTTTTTTTGGTCAATTTTTAATTTTAAAATAGATAATTTTTGACTCTCTGAACTTATGAAAACCGACATTATATTCCTAAAATGAATAAAATTTGATATTATTAAAATTAAGAGAGTTTAGATATTATTAAAATTATGTAATTCATATTTTTCATTTAAATGAATTACTAAATTAATTTTGAGCAACAGCTTATATATTATAAGTTAGAACACGATAATGTTAAAGCCAATGCCACCTAAATTTGTAATCCAGCCCGTATTACATTTCTTTGATTCAAAAGCCACATGAAGATAAAAGGTGGAGCTTTTAGTCATGGATCGAATTTTTAATTTTTTTCTTTATAGAAAACTGAGAGATTGATTTAAATTAATGATATATTCAAACTAATCACAATGTCCACAATAATAAAATATCAAATTTCCTAAAAAAAATATTATTTGTTGAGTCGAGTCAATTAAGGAAAAAAATACATCATTTTGGTTTTAAGTGTTTTTTTTTTTTAAATTGACCCATTTGATTAATGAAAAAATTAAAAAAATATATTCTCATTATTTTAATTTTTTTTTTCAAAATTGATCCCATCAAATCCTCTTTTTTTTTAGGTGAATGAATTTTTTATTAGTGGTTTTAATGTTGAATCTAAATTAAATTACTCGCTATGCCCCTCTTGTATTGTGCATTTTTGTAGAAATTTTATTTTAGATAAAAAATACTAATTAATTAAAATTTAAACTTGGAACAAATCATGATCATTAAGTTAAAATTTATTGGTTTAATAAATAATGTCTAATACAGGGTTGGACATCAAATGACACATAATTGACGTCCCTTATTATTATTTTTTTTAAAAAAAGTAACTATAAATTAGGTAGATAATCTATCTTACACACCATAAAAGAAATTAAGTCAAAAGAAACTATAATTGCTCTCCTTTTTACTGTCTTCAGTTCGATACTTCAAGATGCCCAAGTTCTGTTTTACTTGCGTAACTTTGGTGACCTCTTTAGGAGTGTTGTCTGGCGATCTCAACACAACTGGATCAAAACTCCCATCTGTAGATTTCTGGATTGCGTTGGATAGTTTTTTCCATGCATTCTCAAAGCTAAGAATGTCATAAAGTGGGCGAATTCTTTGCTCAAAACCTCTTTGAAATTTTCGCTGAATAACTCTTAATCTTACAGCCTCTGAAACCATTTCAACGACAGTCACAACCCCAGTTTTAATATTCTTCTGATCATTATTATAAAGCCATTGGATTGCCTTTCCAAGTGCAAACTTCCCCAAATCCACTTCCAATCTGTCTGGTAGATTTGTGTATGAGCCTGTGAATGGAAGATCCACTTGTTTTGTTTCTTTGAAAAGAACGTCTTTTAAGCTCACAAAATCTTGGAAAAAGTAGGAGGTGGTTCCTGCTTTGTAAGCCACAAAGTACAAATCCACAACTTTAAGGGCCAACGTGATGGTTAGCTTGTTATATGTTAAGTCTATCATTATATACTCTTTGCCTTTGAGAATTTTGGATTCTTCGCACAGTACGGGTAACTCGTAGCTTACTTCGTCACTCTTCACTTTGTAACTGAAATATCCTAAGAATTCTACGTAGCTCTCGTATGTGGCATCGTCGACATTGAAGCTCTGAGATTCGTAGCTAAGTGGAGAATTATCGGGTTTTGGATTTTTAGGACAAATTTTGGACGCTGATTCAACTTTAATACTCCTCCAGCACCACACCCATGTTGCCGCCACCACTATCCACACCTAGGGGTGTGCAAATGATCGGTTCGATTCGATTTTGGACCGAACCAAAAAAAATCAAAAATCAAAATTTAAAAAATATAAAAATCAAAATCGAAGTTTATAGAATCAAAAACCGATTATATTGAAATAATTTCGATCGGTTCGATTCGATCCAACCGGTTCTGAGTTAATATAGGCTTTTCGGGTTCAATTTCAAACCTGCCTATAATTTGGTTTGGTGGGCTCCAATTTAGTCCAGTTTTATTGCTACAAATGATGCAATAAATTATTCAGAAAATACGAATACATTATATTCGATGTCACTGTACCATAACAGAATATAATCGAATATAATTAATTATCACACTAGAAAATACAACTGAATACAAAATAGTCATTCATCAAGTGAATACATTGTATTAAGATTTGTTTTGTTATGTATATGATGTATTTGGTTTTATTTTAGCATTCACTTTAAGTTTTTATTTTCCTTTTAATTTTTTTTTTATGCTTCAATTCAATAAATTAGAAGGACGTCACTGTAACAAATATAAAATTAAAATACTACATTATATTGTCATATTCAATTAGTGTAAAATATTAATACAGTATATTAACTAGTAATATAACAACATCATATTCACTTATTCCAGATAAATAATATAATCAATGTTATTATTCTATATTAACATAATATATTGTATACGATAAATTTCATAAATGATTTTGTTATTATATATTAAAATAATACATTGTGTATTGTATACAATGTAATCCGATTTGTTATGTCATGTATATTTTAGAAGGATTTAAATTCATATTTTAATTCATTTCTAAATTTTAATTTTAATTCACTTGTAAAAAAAATTAAAGTACAAGAATTGAGAATACTAATACTCTACTACTCAATTTAATAAATTAAAAATTTAAATTTAAATCATTTTTTAAGTAAACTCATCAACAACTCTTTCCATGTAAATTTTGGTAGTGTATTCACTTTGCCCAAAAAATAAATTGTGTTCATTTCTATCCAACTAAATGTATTGTGTTTATTTTTGTCCAAACTAAATAGAGTAAAAAGAATGATTCCAATGTATGAATAAAATTATTAGCTCTATATATAATTAAAAATTAAAAAAAAGTCATTAATTAACAAATTACACTGATATAGAATATCACATTAAAGAGATGTCCATATATTGAAAAAAGAGATGAGGCAATCTATATAATATAATTAATTTGCTATTTATTTCATATAAATACAAAGAAATGTGTAAGTTGATGCTGAACAACTCAACTCAAAATAAAAAGTAGTGCAATAAAATCAATTAAAATAACATTTGTAATTTCTATTCAATTTTTATCTTCCTTGACATCAGAAAAGATAAATTTAAAAAAATAATTTTAATTTAATAAAGAAAAATAATATTAATAAAAAGAAAAAAATATATAGTTAATTAAATAAGTTAAATACCGTCAACTTTAAAATAACCCCACAAAATTTATTGTCTTTTTAGCTTTCTTAACACCAACAGTGAAAAGTAATAATAAAAAAAATACACAGCAATAGTGAAAAAATCTTCTCTTTCTAATTACGATTGCATTAATTGTCTACTGTCAACAACATCTGTTGCTGATAGATCGTATACAGTTTCACTAGAGCTAATACACTCTACCCAATTTGGCCAAAATTAAATGCCCTATATTCAATTTTGCTCCAAACAAATATACTATTTTTCAAATTGAACTCAAATTCAATCTTATTTTTAATTAAAATTGAATTTGTAAACTTAATTTAAATTGGATTTAATCTATTAATTTAATTTTAATTGAATACTATTCAAATTGAAATTAAATTGGATTTTAATTAATTTCAATTGCCAAATTTAATTGAATTAATTCATTTTTTTTAATTTCATTTGAATTCACATTTTAATTAAAATTGAGAACACTAATACTCTACTACTCAATTTAATAAATTAAGAATTTAAATTTATATTTTAATTCACTTCTAAAACTAATACTCTACTAATCAATTTAATAAATTAAGGGTTTAAATTTATATTTTAATTCAAAATTTTAATTTTAATTCACTTGTAAAAAAATTAAAGTACAAAAATTGAGAACACTAATACTCTACTACTCAATTTAATAAATTAAGAATTTAAATTCATATTTTAATTCACTTCTAAATTTTAATTTTAATTCACTTGTAAAAAAAATTAAAGTACAAAAATTGAGAACACTAATACTATGCTACTCAATTTAATAAATTAAGGATTTAAATTTATATTTTAATTCACTTCTAAAGCTAATACTCTACTACTCAATTTAATAAATTAAAGATTTAAATTTATATTTTACTTCACCTCTAAATTTTAATTTTAATTCACTTGTAAAAAAAAAATTAAAGTAACAAAATTGAGAAACAAAAAATATGTGCCTACCAGGATTTGAACTCAAGACCATTAAGTCTTGATAAAATTTCATGCCATCACTAAGTTAGAGTGTCTAATTTGATATTATAATACTGTAAAATATATATATATAAAAATTTTGATCGGTTTAGTTTTTTCGATTTTTCAATTTCAGGAATCGAAATCGAACCGATTTTAAATTTTGATTCAGAACCTAATGAATTGAAAATCGACCTAATCGAATTAAATAGATCAAATTTTATTCGATTCGATTTTTAATTTTGGTTCGATTTTATACATCTCAATGAAGGAAAAATTTGTAAAAAAAAAAAACTCCGCTTATGTATTAAAAGGACAGTTTGGTATTAGTTTGCAATTTAAAATGCAAATGATTGCTTTCTGAGAAGGACACCTATGCTCTAATATTCAATTATTGCCTTATCATAAAATAAATTTAGGTATAGGCTTGATATGATTATGCCTTGTTGAATATGATTGCCGAACGAATAGGCATGGAATTAATTCAAATTTAAAAACTAACGCAGGTCAAAAATTATCTAAATTGTTATAAAAATTATTTATTTTTATCATTAGTGGATATAAAACACTTAACACATTCTTTTCAACTTACGATATAAAATATTTAACACACATTTTTTAACTTTTGACCAATACATAGCATTAATTTCATCTCCATTGGATTTACATAAAAAAAATGACTAAGTAATAAAATAAATTTTTGTTTCAAAAAAAATTCAATTTTTAAAATATTATCAATAAAGTCACTTTTGTGAAAAATTATAAATCCAACACTGGAGCGTTGACTTGACAAACTATGCCAATTTTAAACATCCACGTGACAAGTTCTGAGGAGTTTCATATGACACTTTTTTGAAATATTTCACGCTGATGTGACTTAACAAATCATTTATCTAGTGTCGAATTACAATTTTTCAGTTATAGTAACTTTATTAGTAATATTTTAAAAGTTGGAATATTTTTATTAAATATTATTTTACAATTAAATTGTTATTGTACTATAAGTACAGTGATTATGAATAAAATTAAAAAATTTCATTGGAGCATAAAGTTTGTCAAATTGGACATTTATGAATGGTACCATATTTGGAAAAAATGAGGTGAATTTAACTTAACTTAAAAGCTAATTCGTGAAAAATTTATTGTTGAATTCATTTTAAGGAGCATTATAGCCTGTATCCCGAATCTCATTCAGTGTTGTTCTGTCTCTTGGTTTAATTTCATTTGTCAATTTTTATGATAGAAAATTCAGATTGATAATTTTGTTACCACAGCAAGTGAAAAAGAAAAATCATTAAAAATTAATTAGATGGTCAACACTCGATTAAATTTATAGAAGACTTCGAGTTCGATTTCTCGTAATGGCATTCAGCGTTGTAATTAAGCAATATTACCTTCCTTAAGAAAAAAAAAAAAAAAAGAACACGTAATATCAAAGTTAGGCAATAACTAATAATAAGGCATATGGACACCTAATTAAGTAGTCAAAGCATAGCAATCTAAAACTCATAATGTCAATTTTGTTGAGAACACTTTGTTACCTTTATTTGCCAAGTTGTGTACCCGTCTAAATAATGTTAAAGCAACTCATAATTGACTCGACTCGCAAGGGGTGTTTAAATATGAATTGAATAGGTTACAATTAATTTTTTATCTAATTCATCTAAATTTTTAAATAAATTGAACCAATCCCAATCCAAAATAGTCGGATTATAAATTAAATTTTTATATTAGGTTGGTTTGATTATATGGATTATGTTAATTATATTATATTATATTATATTATATTACAAGTTATTTATATTTATACATTTTTATAATAAATCCTAATGATATTTCTACAACACATAATACTAATTATTTTGTAGATAATTCAAAATTGTACAGAACTGACAATAGATAATTTTCGGATGTTGATATTTTCAAAAAATATATATAAATTCATAAAAAAAACGTTATATGTAGGTAAAATAATCGCCTAAGTCATATAAAATATTTGCCATGTCGAACTAACATGTAGTATGATAACTAAATTGAAATGACATATCAGACTAATACATAATACATATTCTATATATGTTATTTAATCATATAGGTTTTATAATTGAAAAATACATACATATTTTGATTCAATTAAAATTGCATTTGATGAACTTGTAGTTTAAATATTCAAAAATACAATGTCAATGGATAATAAAATATGACTTATTCCTTAAAATTTATTGCAATAAATTCACATTGATTACAAATAAATATATTTTTCAACAATTAATTACTCCGTTCTCTTTTATATATAACTTTTAAGTAAAATATAAATTTTATTTACCTGTCACTTTTATATTTTTAATATAATTTAATTTACTTTACACTAATTTACTTTGCTTTTTCAATAAAGTTAAAATCAATTAGATTAAATAATTTGATTTTAATCACGTAATTTAATATTAAATTTAAGTTTATTTATTATTTTTTAATTATAGTAAAAATAATAAAAGTGACAGATAAAAAAGAACGGATGTAGTATTTTAGTAAGAATCCTTATTGCAATAAATCAACACTGATTATAAATAAATATATTTTTGAACTGTTATTTTGGAAGAGATGTGATTAGCAAAAGTGAAATCTAAAGAAACACGAATAGCAAAACAGAGAAAAGAAAAGAAAGAGTTTTTTATAAAAAAAAAACTAAGTATGATATTTTCTTTTTAATTTAATTTTGTGATTATTCATATCTGTTTTCTCTGTTTTAATTTAATTTTGTGATTAACCATTTAAAGTTTTTTTTTTCTATTTATTGCTCATAATTGTCTAATGTTGAATAGTTTGTATTGTTAATATTGGATTTTGGGGAATTTGAGTTTAGACCGTTAAAAATAATGGATTAGATGGTTGGGTTATATAATAACCTATAATTCATCAATATTTTTTAAAAATTCTAAAATGGATTATATGAATTAAATTAGATGGGTTAAATGGTTTATGTTGGATGGGTTGAATTGCTTGCACCATTTTTGTACAGGCCTAGACTTCCCCAATCCATCTCTACAACTGCTTAAAAAAAAAAAAGTATATTATTGTTTTTAAACATATGTAAAGAGAAATATAACTTTAGGAATGCGAAAATCTTAATGAATGGTGATAAAAGAATAAAATAGAAAATAGTCAATTTTTTTTTTTAATTACATTGATTTTCTAAATCTTCTTTCAGTAGTCTAGGCAATCAACTTTGAAAACATTTATGCAATCAATAAAACTAATAAAGATATACTAAATTATGCTAATATAAGATAAAGAAAGAAATTGGAATAAAGAAATCTATTATATTTAAATAAAATTCAGTGATTTTTTTTTATATTAAATTTCATAAACGTATATGCTTTTAACATTGTAGCTATGCTGTGAATATTTGTTCCTTTTATTATGTTAGTTTGATAGCACAACTGATATGTATCTTTTTTGTAACGCAGCATTGTACTGATTTACTAAGTATCCTTCCAATCATAGCACAAAAATTCACCAACGAAATTACCAAAATTATTGGCCATATAAAACCCAAACGTAATTCATGAAATTACACCTAAAACTCAGCTTCATCAATAGGGACAGAAGCTGGAATTTCACCATCCTTCAACCCATGAACAACCAAAATATTTGTTTAATGTCCAAAAAGACCTTTCTAATAAATTTGCGTGCATAGGAGAATCCGATTTGATAATTGTGAACTTATCATTATTTTAAAATAATTTAAACCATTTTGAAGGTAGTTTCACATGTTCAAAAATACCCTTTCATTAATTCTATTCAGATTTGATAATTATGAATTTACATATTCAAAATAAATTCACAACCTATCAAAATCACATAATATAAGCTACAGAGAGCTACCCAACCAAAAGCTGCTACCAGAGTGTACTCTACACCTTTTTTTTTTTTGGTCATTCAAGGTGAAACAAAACTTAAAATCTAATTACTGGATTAATTATAAAAGAAATTATAATGAATAAATTATAAAAGAAATTGTCCCAAAAAAGTTAAAATTTAAAATTCTTTTTTATTTAGTATCGCTTTAATCCAAACTTTAAAAAAACGGTGTCAGATTACCATGTATCACTTTAAAAAACATGATACTTACTAAAAAAAAAAAGAGTGATTAAATATATTTTTTTTTTCAAATTTTCAAGCAGATCACATACAGATTTATTTTAAAATGGCATTTTTCCAAAAATGAGGAGTGCCATGTCAACAATTTGGCACTAATATTCTTTTTTTTAACTCTTTGACTTTAAGTGAAATAAAATAAAAAGTAGAGTTATTTTTATGGGACAAAAATTTTATTTTTAACCAATTTATTATTAATGTAAAATTCAACGACTATATGAACAAACTTAATTTCTAATTGCTCTTTTTTATTTGAAAAACGAAATTATTTATTCACTGGATTGAAGAAAATAACAATTGGATTACCATTTTTTTAACTAGTAATTTTGATATTATAATATTATTTAGAAATACTATTTGAAGGTCAAAAAATGAAAAGGTTGAAAAACATGCCAAATATATATATATATATATATATATGATTATTTGATTTTGAACTAATTATTTAACATGTTTGTCAGAGCTTCATAAACAAAACCAATTTATACGGAAGTATTAAGTTAATTTAACTAGTTAAAAATTTCAATTACTTAAATGAGAAGCACGTTGTTGTTTTAAATAAATATGTGATGTGGAGAACAAATTTAATTACCACAAGAAAACAAAAGTTTGTAAAAGATCTAAAAGTTCTTCTCATGCAAAGATACACTAATTTAATTATTGAAGATTTAATTATGGAATTAATGAAATGATGCGAATGCATGGAAAAAGCAATTCAAGGATGAAGGAGAAAACAAGAAATATAAAGGTGGTAAATAGGTATAAAAATGACAAGCAAAGAAAAATATAAATAAAGCTAAAGAATCACGAAAAGTGTTATCACTTCATTATCATTTCATCAAAATTAAGCACTCAAAAATCAAATAAACATTTTAGCTAGTGCATATTTGTAGAGTGATGGCCCAAGTTGGGCAGTTCCAACTGGTAGAAGAGATGGCAGAGTTTCATTATCAACTCAAGCTTCCAATTTACCTTCTCCTCTTGATTCCATCGCCACCCAGAAGGCTAAATTTGCAGCCAAAGGCCTTGATGCTCATGATCTTGTCACCTTGGTTTGTATGCATATATCTCTCCTCTAATTTCCATGATTATTCATTTTAACCTTCAAATCTCTCATATTTAGCCCCTCAACAAATTTTGTTCAATTGGACCCTAAAAATATAGTTATAATCTGCTAGTTATATTTACTTAGTATATAATTGAGTGGTTAAATGTTACGATTATTTTGACTTATAAATGAAATAGTAACTTTATAGACTTGATGCAATTGAAAACAAGGGTTAATTAATTGGCTCTCCATTAATTTTTTTTTTTGTCCATAACTAATGGAATGTTGAGTTGGTAGCATTATGTGAAAACTGATTTGTTCAATTTTATATATCAAAAACCTGATTGAAACTTAGATGATAGACTAGAAAGATATTTGTAATTATCACTACGCTTAATTGGGCATTTCGTTAGTTATAGATAATAAATATAATGGATATTTCAATTTGAATATAACGGACATCCGAATTGAAATATCGATTTGATTTGTTTTAAAAGTTCGGAAGCCAAAATGAAAAACTAGGTCATAGGTTGGTGGTATTTCAGTGCGAAATTGAAATTACGGGGTCTAATAAAACAAGGTTTTAGTTGAGGGACTTAATTGCATATATATTTATAGTTTAGGAGAAAAAATAAGAATTTTGCCAACTTATATATTGGTGTGGGTGCAGGGGCACATACAATAGGGCAAACAGATTGCATATTCTTCAGATACAGACTACAATTTCACAACAACGGGGAATGCAGACCCAACAATAAATCAATCATTTCTATCACAACTTCAAGCACTGTGTCCTAAAGATGGAGATGGCTCAAAGAGGGTTGCATTAGACAAAGACAGCCAAACTAAATTTGATGCAATTTTTTTTAAGAATGTAAGAAATGGTAATGGAGTTTTGGAATCAGACCAGAGACTTTGGGATGATGCCGATACACTTAATATTGTATACAAATATGCTTCTACCATAAGAGGATTGTTAGGCGTTAGGTTTGATTTTGATTTCTCTAAAGATATGATTAAAATGAGTAGTATTGAAGTCAAGACTGGAGCTGATGGAGAGATTAGAAAGGTTTGCTCTAAGTTCAACTAATTTATTCGTCCCTCTCTCTAATCTATGTTAACAGTTTTCTTTTATTGAACTTTTCTTGGCGGTTTCCATTCACACCAATATTCACCAGTCATCATGAATGAATATAAAAATGAAGTATAAAATAAGGTCCAATAAAGCAATTTACAATATAATCCAATCATGTTTACGTCTCGAATGTAAAACTATTATATGCATAAGTAGCACATTCTGTCCTCAATTTCCTCGAAAAGAACCAAATGGAGTGCTAGAGTCTTAACGAATCTTTCATCTCCACCTAAATTGTGATGCATGAAAAACTACCAAAGCTTCTTCAATCTGAGAATTAAACCAGCTGAGCTCTACACAAAAAAGTAGTAGCGAAGCTAAGGAGGACAAATAAGGTAATTTGTATGGCTCTCTAACCGTTCTTTTTAGACATAGATTCCTAATCCGATCTCTTTTGGTTCAGTTTCTACCATCCAAGGTGGCCTATCAGAAAGTGAAAACGAGCATGCCACATTATGAGGGGGAAAACTTCAACTTAATTGAAGGTTAAAACAAGGAAGAAGGTTTTGGATCAGAATATTTACTTATTCATTACGAAGTTGATTGCTCCTTCTGTAGCACGCTGCAGAAGAACTTCCCTTGCCTCAATTGCAATGCCTTCAGTCTATACAGAAAATTTGACAAGAGTTTTAAACCGGTTTATTCATAATGCTTGGGTCTTCCAACATTTAATTGTTGTGCATACCTCTTCTGGAAACCAGACCCCAGGCTGTGTGCTTCCCTCGAGAACTGAGAGAACAAAAGCAGCAATTGCATTTCCCACAGACCTAAAAGACATGAATCATACACTTGTAATTTCTTAATAGAAGCAGTCACTAAATATCCTTTTTATGACCCTTTAAGAACTTAATCATTCTGATCCAACAAAACATGAAGAACTAAACTAATGGAATACTGAGGCTTACACGGAGAGTCTCCTGTGGCTAAATATGCCAACTGTACTGCGACCGTCTGAGCACTCCAAGTCAACCTTAGAAAAGAATAGAAAGTGGAAAATGATATAAAACAAATGTCAGAAAAGTTTACTCAGCAATCTATAATTTTCTGGCTCATTTTTATTTAACAACTGACAAGCAAATGCATGTAAGTTATTATTATTCGCTCGCTTTTTATCATCTTACCCTCATCGATACACGCTCCCCAGCAATCCCATCAATTGCTCGGACTACAGGGTCAAACAATTGAACTAACTCTTGGACTTTGCTTCTGTCCTTCAGAACTGCCTGCGATAGATTATCAAATCAGAAAACAACATTATTTTCCTGGAATAAGTGGCAATTTGGATTATAGGTAAGGTAAATGCTTTCCGTCTTTCAAATATGACAATAAAAAGAAAGAAAAAGAAAATAAAAGTTAAACTCCGTCACTTGATCTAAACTCAATAGACTCTCAGCTTAGAAGCATACAGGAGGGAAAAGATTAGTCATGGCTTCCATTCCCCAATTCCAAAAAAATGGAGCAGTTCCAAATCGAGCACTAACAGTTGGTATTTCTAGAATCTCATAAGCACTTTGTACTTCTGGCAAATTCCTGAAAATAAAATATATTAATCAGAATTAGCCATTGCAATCAAACAAGTACAGTAACATTTAGACAAAAACCAAATGGTTCCGTATATCACATTCCTTGCATGCCACAGTTGAACCAAGATTCCTACACCAAAAAGCAAATTCAAGGTAGGAATAAAATTTATTTACAGGAAACACTGCAGCTTATTTCTATGGTAGTTCACCAATACATTGACACAACCAGCTTATATTTTCCTGCTAGATGTAGAAGTTATGCCACAAATTGAACTGAGATTCCTAAACTAAAAGGCAAATTCAAGGTAGGAAAATAATTTTTTTACAGGAAATACTGCAGTTTATTTCTTTGGTAGTTCACCAATACATTGACACAACCAGCTTGCATTTTCCTGCTAGATGTAGAAGTCAGGCAGGCTATTTTTCTCGTACTTGGTTGAATTAAAAGTAATAATTTTCTTGTAAAGGGAACTTACAACAGATAAACATCTCTTTTTCCAATCCCCTTTCCAAAGTCGATATTAAGCATTCCGCTAAATGGCCTTAGTTTAACCTTTTCTCCTGAAAACAGTAAATTGACTATTGCTTGAGTTTCATTTAGAAAAGATCAGCATACGGACAAGAAAGAAATATACAAATTAGCAAATGATGTTGAAAATGGACCTTTGTTATATGCAACTACTTCCTCTCCAAGAAGCAAGAAACTAGTGGCTAATATTGTTGGACCAGCGCCACCTGTCCCTGCTGTGTAGTAAGAGAACCTAAAAGGAGTAAATTCAAGTGAATATCATGCAAAGTAAACAGATGAGGAGAAAAAAACTAGTTTAAACCTATGTTGTAACAGTTCTCCTGGCATACATAGTTATATTAAGTTCAGATCAATTTTAGTTTATTTCAATTTAATTCAAGTTGAAAAACACGATATATTCATGTCCCAAGGATACCAGAAAGGTCCAAAGCTTCATTTAAGGAAAATAATATGTGAAAATTGAGGATGCTGCTCATGAGCATGCAGGAAAGCGGCTAGGAAGAAGTCTTTTCAGAATCAAAGCTGGTTTGCACCACTAAAAATCTAATGTTGTTGAGCCAGCAATCAGACATGGAGATGTTGCTCGGTTGAAATTTACATTTAGAAACTAATTAGTCTAAGACAAAAATAGCCTCAAGGGTAGTGAAATTATTAGAAGTAATCAAATTGAGCATTGCAAAATGATTTATAAGGGATTTTAGGGAGTACAAACATTCTTGGACTTCAAGTACACAAAAGGGGAATGTTTACCTGAGCCTTTCAGGCTTCCCCTTGCTTTCATTTCTAGCAGCACGAACTAGTTCTGCCGCCATCACTGCAACAACAGTGATCAAAATTAGCATGTATACTTGTGCTAAAAGCACAACTATATTTATAGGCACTAGTATTACCATTGCTCACTCCTGGATAAATTCCAGCAGTTGTGATGGCAGGAACATTAGCAGCTAAAGCTTTATCATTAAATGATTTTGCTCGAAAAGCATAGCTTGTATCATCACAAACATCAACGTATGCTGTCTATTGAAAGACAAAGACACGGTCCTAAGATTAACCAAGGTTACATAAATTCCTAATAAAAAAAACAAAATTTAAAGTTGAAATGCGGAAACATATTACCTTTTCTTACCTTAGTCTCTATGGCAGCTTCAAGCACACTGCATTTTTCTGCTTGCTGAAAAGGTCCTGCAGCATGAACCACGAGATCCACATCTACAGGGAAATTGATATTATCATCCACAATTTTGCATTCTTTTCAAATTAAAAATAAAAATGATAGCATCATATTTCTCTTGATTATTTACAAAGTTAATTTATATTTATATAACCGGAGGAAGAAGAAGAAGCACTGTCACCTCTTAAAGCCGCTTCCAATGAGGTCACATTGTCAATGTTGACATCAACGTAATCAGAGTTCTCCCCCAACTTATCCACCATGGCTGCACCTTTTTCCCTGGCATTCGAAATAAAGCCTTCAATTTCAACCAATATAGAACCCAGAATTCTATTTCCCCCAAAAATATGATAATTACCTGTTTCGACCACCAATAAAAATTTGAAGGTCTGGGCAAAGCTTAGAGAGAGCAATGGCGGTAGACCCGCCAACCCGACCCGTCCCACCCAATACAAGAACCCTCGAATTTGCAGTCTTTTTAGGAAGTTGAAGTCTGGTACCATCAAGTATCGTCTCTTTGGCGCATGCAATTGTGCATTTCAACTGAAACAAAGCTCCCACCATTGCTCTCTGTCCCAGCTCTTAAACGGTAAATATGAAAGGAAAGAGCCATTATCAATTTATCGGAAATAATGACGTGGCATCATATGGTGAACGATGACGTGCCACTCTTATGACCGTTACATTTGCATGGGAAAAATATACTATAATTTTACTTTTTATTTCTGAATTTTTTAAATTTATATATTGCTTAAACCTAATTGTTTTCTCCCAAAATTTATTTTTACCTTTCAAACACATTTAATACATATAAAATCGATTCAAAATATTTAATACAAAACTCCGACACCATTTCAAAACGAGTTAATTCTACTCTAAAAATTTTAAATCACCTAGACGGAATTATAAACTCTATAATTTTTAAAATTATTTTGCAAACTAAATTTTAAAATTTTAATTTTTCATATTCATTAAAATACTCGAAACTTGCAATGAAGTATTAATTTTTTTTTATTTTTGAAAAATAATTTTCAAACTCGTTCCGTCTATAAATTGTTTCAAAATATTTAAAATAATTGACTCTAAAATAAAGCGAATTTAATAATTATTTTTTAAGAACAAAGAGTCTTTGATTTTTATTGTAAGTTTTTGATGCTTTATTAAATATGAAAAAAGAAAGTTCGAAACCTCAGAATTCATTTTTCAAACTAATTTTAAAAATTACAAAGTAACTTTATAATTTTGTTTAGTTGAGTTAAAATTTCTAATGTAAAGTAGACTTGCATTGAATTGTATTAGAATCTTACATCAAAAATATTTTGGAGTAATTTTATAAGTTTTGGATATGTTTGAAGAAGAAAAATAAATTTTGTAATGAAATAAATTGATTTGGGATAATATCATAAATTTAAAAAAGGCTTAACGTGTAATTTAGTTCTTGAAATTTCGCAAAATGTGCAATTTAGGACCTAAAATTTTTTTTGGTGTAATGTTGGGTCTAAAGTTTCAAAATTGATGTAACGTGGCCCCTACCGTTACAGAGCCGTTAGCAGCGTTAGTTAACCAATGGCGTGGCACGTTAAGTGACACATGGCAATCCAAGTGCAAAACATGGCGTATGACTTGACGAATGGAGGACACGTCAGCAACACGTGGCAAACCATGTGCTCCTTACGTGCCTAGTTAAATTAAGGTAAATAAGGCTGAAGATACAATTTAGTCCGTAAAGTTTTCTAAAATGTGCAATATGGGACCTAAATTCACTATTTCTGTATATCTGTGCAATGGAGGACACATCAGCAACACGTGGCAGACCATGTGCTCTTCACGTGACTTTTCTCCCTTCTATACTCTTTAGGGGAGAGCAACGGTCGGTTCGGTTCAATAATCGAACCAAAATAACGGAAGTTTTATTATTTTTATTAACCGAATCGAAGTTTTAGAATAACCAAATTTAAACCGAACTGAAATTTTCGGTCAGTTTGGTTCGATTAACCGAAAAATTAAAATTTAAAATTATTTTAAAAAAATAAAAAATATCGTGTTTAAAAATTATAAATCATAATATACTAAAGTAAAAACATCTAAATTGTACAAATAAAAATTCAAATTAAAGAAATAATTTCAAAATATATAATAAATAATACAATAAAATCATTAAATAAATTTTTTTATTTAATCGATTTTCAATTTAATCGTAAAAATTCTAAATTGTTAACTAAAAATAGATATTAATAATTGATAAATGTACTCATATAATTTACAACTAAAAATAAAATAATTTACATGTATAAAATAATTATTCAATAAAAAATCAAAAAATATATATAATTATATAAATTTTGATTTGGTTCGATTTCTATACGATTTTCTCCTTCAAAAACCGAATCAAAAAATCGAAGTTTTTTAAAATTAAAAACTAAAAACCGAACCAAAAACCGAAAAGCCGAACCAAATTAAAAAAATCGATCGATTCGATTTTTGCTCACCCCTACTACTCTCATTCCTCCTCCTCCTTCACTCTATTTCTTCAGATCTAAAAACTCCAACCTAGTGGAACCATAACACCCTTATTGTAACAGTCTTATCGGACTATGCGAATGGTCGGGATTTTTTTTTTAAAAACCAACTAACAGCTTTTCTAATAAAACTTAATATCCTTCTTCCACCTAACTTCTAATAACCACTTGTCTATAACTGTCCAGTTTATACTATGCATTTTACAAAAATTTGGCAATATAACGGCTATATTCTTAGCTAACCCCCTGAAAAGCAAACAATACCACAGCCTTTCTGAGGCACAACAATTTATATACAATCACATGACAAATCCGCATACACCATCAAACAACACATGCATACTATCCATTCTCTGCAATTCCTCATCCACATACTACTATATACAAAAAAAAGATATTTATCGCTACAACATTGTTCTCATAATACAAGACATAATAGGTATATATATACATGCCACAAAAATATTCCTTCTATTCCTTCAATCTCAATTGTTTCCTGTGTACTCGTGCTCCAAAATATCTGTACCTACACGCAGTAAATCCTACGTGTTGAGCATTAAACATGTTCAGTGCTGACTAAAAATCATAATATTTTCCTAAAAGCATATTTTCCTATTTAAGTGCAATTAAGTTAATTATTAACAGTTTTTCTCGTTTAAAAGCATATTATACTGTTAACAACCAATTTTTCGATTTAACTTAAAACTTTACTTAACTTTTTAATTTAGTCTTTAAACTTTTTATTTATTTCAAAAATACCCTTTTATACTTTTAATTACCAAAATGCCCTTTATTTTCTTATTTTCTCATTTTAATTTATTAATTAGCTTATAAATTATCGATTAATCCTTGTTTTAACTTTTACCATGTAAAATTACATTTTTAGTCATTTAACTTTATAAGATTGACTTTTTACACAGTTAGTTGACCAAATTACCATTTTACCCTTATTACTTATTTTATTCTCACTTTTACTTATTAACTTCATCTTTTAGGAAAATTACCGTTTTATCCTTAAACTTTTTAACTCTTTTCATTTTAGTCCTTTTTCATCTTAAACTTCAATTTTAACTTTCTTTTCACACTTTTAATATTTTCTTATCATTATGCCTCTAGTACAGACCCGACAGAAAACTCTCAGACCGGATATATGGGACGTGGACCCCATAAAGCCACAACAAAATGAGAAATGACCTCCAAAAATCATCCTTCAATAACATATGAACGTATGACAGTACGTATGATATATACTATGGAGATCAACGATCCAATTATAGTAAAGCAAGTCGCCATGACTTGCACCGCGGTACAAGTATTCCTATGGCCAGTCAATTATATCCTGAACTAGGTTTTACTGCCTGACTCTTTCTAAGGGCACTTATTTCCTTAAGTTTTCATTTTATTATCCAATTTCTTATTCCTTTCATTACTTGTCAATACTGTATCAGTGCAGTACACTTACAGTCAGTCTTCTTTACACAGAGGATTACTTACCAAGATATCCTGGTCCAAGCATGCCTTTTTTATCTCTTTATCCCGAGCTAATGCAGAATTAATATAGGAATGAGTCGAACCAGGATCAATTAAAACATGAACTGAATCAGATAATAGGAGAAATGTACCTACTATCACATCTGGAGCATTCTCCTCCTCTCTGGCTCTAACAGTATATGTCTGACCTACAGATCGCCTCTGCCTCTGAGATGACTGCCTAACTGGTCTAGAAGCTGATGTGATAGGGGTAGCTCCCCTACCACGTCCTCTCGATGCAGAAGACTCAGTGCCTGATGCTGGAGATGCCACTGAAGCAGTTGGTAATACTGGACAATCTTTAATCTGATGCTCTCTAGACCCACATCTGAAACATGCTCCAGTCTGAAATCTGCACTCCCCAGAATGAAATTTACCACAATAATCATAAGCTACAGCTATTCCACTGTCTTTATTCCGAAGGGTGATGGAATATGACATGGTATGATAATCATGATAGCACAGCGAAAAAACAAAAATTTGATCATACATACCATACATATCCAAAGATAGGAACGAAAACATGCAATTTTAGGGTTTTGAAACTTACAATAGATGATGCCTTTTATTCTTTGATTTTGTGATGTCCAGCAACCAAGATGCCTTTATCCACCTTAGATCTCGATCACCAATGCCAAGGAATAGCCTTTTGCGCCACTCCCTCTATTCTCACACACACAATTACACCGTCGGCTTAAAAATGAGATTGCTATATCTCTTTTTCGGTATTGTGTAAGGGTTATAGTTTGAAGCTACAAAACTTGATTTTGTACCTCTTTAGATTGCTATTACTGCTCAATAACACAAGAGAATGAGGAACAATCCTTTCTCCTTGTGAAAAATTGAACAAAAGAATTAAGAGAGAGAGTCACTATTCACGAGTTACTATTCATGCCACACCAAAAAATTAGGTTTAGGGTTTTATTTCTTTTAATATATATGCTTATCCTTTGGCAAGTCATTAATCTGAATTCAACTATCCTAAGATAATTAATTCAAACTCTATCACTTCCTAAAGATAAGTAATATATTTTGAATTAAACTCCTTTGAATTTAAATTCAAATTTGAAATAAAACATAAGACATTTAAATAAATAAAATCACTTAATTAAATATATAAGTGATTTAATTTAATTTAAATTCCTTTAGGCTTTAATATTCAATTAACTTAATTAACACAAGATAATTAATTAATTGAAATTAAACCTTATGGGCTGAATTTCTCTCTCTCATGGACCAAAGCCCAATAGCAATATTATAACCCATTACATACATTAATTTGACTTTAATTAAAAGCCCAAATTAATGTCCAATACTTAATTTAAATATTTTAAGCCCAATGCTTTGTGTGCAATCCTATAGGTCCATTTAATATTGGCAATGAATTAATAAATTAATTCAAAGGCTATATATATTCTCTAGCAAGATATTATAGCATTCCAAATTAAATGAAAATGCATATGGCATTTGGTGACCTAATGCAATTTCGCATAGTCCCTTACCCATAAATATCAGAATTAATATAAGGCATGGAACTAGTCATCCTTATATACATTAATTCATTTCTTGATATTCCAGTGACACTGAACTCTCAGATAAATAATGATTACTCATTATTTCATCTCGGTATGGCCATACACTTCTCAGTTCACTGATCAAGTGGCCGGTTATATTTTTCTCTCTTATCGAGAGGGGTAATCCCTTCACTTCTCTCATGCTCTCTAACATGAATCAGTGCATACCCAATCATACCCGTACTTGTCACTCTGTTACGAGCACGTTAGGTGTATGTCAAAGTACACAGTAATTCATAAAGAGTTTCATAGAGATTTCAGGTCTAAGAACTCCGATACAAAACTTGCATATGAGAAACACTTATGACTTGTACCATGTAGTGTTCTCATGAGCGGATCGAATCCAGATACCATGTTCTTTAACATGTATCTATGATCTCTGATTGACACTCTTGTCCTAATGATCCGTAAGACAGAACTCATAAGATCAGAGAGAGCATACTAGTCTTAATTCATTTGTTATTCCCATAACAATGACTGACTAGGGATATTTAGAATGATGTCTCATTTGTTTCAAGGTCTTACAATCCATGTGCCTCACACATGATAACTTAAACCGAAACAACACTCTTGGATAGTTTTATCAATTGATATGCACAGGAATACAAAGGATAAAACAAATGCCTCATTTTATTAATTTCAAGTGTTTCGTTACAATGTATTGGGGCTAGGGCTTACACTAACAATCTCCCATTAGCACTAGTCCCAATTGGGCATAGCCCTAAGACCGAACGCTTTCAAATGAGCTTCGTGCAGATTTGGACGTAACTGTTTCGCCAAAGGATCTGCTACATTGTCTTCACTTGATATCTTGCTAACCTTGACGTCCCCACGATCAATGATTTCTCTGATCAGGTGGTACCTTCTGAGTATGTGTTTGGATTTCTGGTGTGACCGGGGCTCCTTAGCCTGTGCGATGGCCTCGTTATTGTCACAGAAAATTTCTAATGGATCTAGGATGCTTGGGACCACTCCTAATCCATTAATGAAATTTTTAATCCAAACAGCCTCTTTTGCAGCCTCACTTGCTGCAATATACTCAGATTCTGTAGTTGAGTTGGCAACGGTTTCTTGCTTTGAGCTTCTCCAACTGACAGCACCACCGTTCAAAACAAAAACAAACCTAGATTGCGATCTAGAATCCTGAGTGCTGGTCTGAAAAGCAGCATCGGCATAACCTTGTATGATGAGCTCTTCTTGACCACCATACACCAAGAAGTGATCCTTAGTCCTTCGCCGGTGCTTAAGGATCCCTTTTACAGCAGACCAGTGCTTCTCACCAGGGTCTTGCTGAAACCTACTGGTTATACTCAGTGCATGAGCAACATCCAATCTAGTACATAACATAGCGTACATGATAGATCCAATAGCAGATGCATATGGGATTCTACTCATGTTGTCCCTTTCCTCTTTGGTTTTAGGGCACTGTTCTTTAGTCAAAGGAACTCCCAAAGCCAAAGGTATGTACCCTTTCTTTGAGTCTCCCATACTAAAATGCTTTAGTACTTTGTCTATGTACTTTTCTTAACTTAGTCCCAAAAGCCGATTCGATCTATCTCTATAGATTCGAATACCAAGTATTGTCTCGGCTTCACCTAAGTCTTTCATTGAGAAACATTTTCCCAACCATTGCTTAACCTTTTGCAATGTTGGAATATCATTCCCAATGAGAAGGATGTCGTCCACATATAGGACCAGAAACACTACTATGCTCTCACTAACCTTCTTGTACACACAAGGCTCATCTTCGTTCTTGATGAAGTCAAATTCTTTGACTGCCTCATCAAAGCGAAGATTCCAACTTCGGGATGCTTGCTTTAATCCATAAATGGATTTTTGAAGCTTGCATACCTTCTTAGGATGCTTGGGATTGACAAAACCTTCAGGCTGTGTCATATACACATCCTCAAGTAAATTTCCGTTAAGGAAAGCAGTTTTGACATCCATTTGCCATATCTCATAATCATGATATGCAGCTATGGCAAGCAAGATCCTAATGGACTTGAGCATGACTACAGGCGAAAAGGTCTCGTCATAGTCTATACCATGAGTTTGTCGAAAACCTTTTGCTACTAGTCTATCTTTGTAGGTCTTATCAGCTTTTAGTTTGAATAACCACTTGCATTCAATTACCTTAGCACCTTCTGGTGGATCAACCAAGGTCCAAACCTGGTTATCGTACATTGATTGCATCTCGGATTTCATGGCTTCAAGCCAATTATCCGAGTCTGGGCTTTCAATAGCTTCTCGGTAGGTAGTAGGATCCTCACGATCTACTAACTCAATAGTGTCACTGTCAGTGATTAGAAATCCATATCTCTCAATCTCCTGACGTACCCTACCAGACCTTCTAGGTACTTGTGTAATGGGTTCTTGTTCCACAACTGGTTGTGAACTTGATCCCATTTCCAAACCATCCTCTATAAGAGCTTGTGGCACTTGAATTTCTCCAAGTTCTACTTTATCCCACTGTCTTTCTTGAGAAGGAATTCCTTTTCCAAGAAAACAGCCTTGCGAGCAACAAATACTTTGTTCTCGGCTTGTGAGTAAAAGTAGTATCCCTTTGTTTCTTTGGGATAGCCCACAAACAAGCAGACAGTCGATTTGGACTCTAGTTTGTTAGATGTTAATTTCTTAACATGTGCTTCACAGCCCCAAATCTTGAAAAAAGACATATTAGGTTCTTTCCCAGTCCATACCTCGTATGGTGTCTTCTCAACTGCTTTAGTTGGAGTACGGTTCAATAGAAACGCAGCAGTTTCTAATGCATAACCCCAAAAAGAGATAGGAAGATTAGCTTGACTCATCATAGATCGAACCATGTCCAACAGAGTTCGATTTCTCCTTTTGAACACACCATTCCATTGCGGTGTTCCAGGAGGAGTGAGCTGTGAAATAATACCACACTCTTTTAGATGATCATCAAACTCTTGGCTTAAGTATTCGCCACCTCGATCTGATCGAATGGCTTTTATACTTTTGCCAAGTTGGTTTTCTACTTCGTTCTTAAACTCCTTGAATTTCTCAAAAGTTTCAGACTTGTACTTCATTAGATAGACATAGCCATATCTACTGAAGTCATCTGTGAAAGTCACGAAGTAGCTAAAACCACTTCTAGCTTGTGTACTTAATGGTCCACATACATCGGTATGTATTAGTTCCAATAAACTATTAGTCCTTTCACCTTTCTTGTTAAAAGGACTCTTTGTCATTTTTCCATGCAAACATGGCTCGCATGTGTCATAAGACTCTAAGTCAAATGACCCAAGCACTCCAGTTTTGTGGAGTCTTGAAATGCATTTTTCGTTTGCATGTCCTAAACGACAATGCCAAAAGTAAGTAGGGTTCAATTCGTTTGATTTAACCCTCTTTGTATTAATGTTGTATATCGACTCTTTGTTTTGTAAATCAAGTATATAAAGGCCATTTTGCAACATGGCATTGCCATAAGAAATGCCTTGGCGACGAATATGAGCATTGCCATTTTTAATAACAAAATCAAATTCATCATTATCCAAACATGAAACTGAAATAATGTTTCTGCTCATAGCAGGCACATAATAACAATTATTCAAAACAATACAAAGTCCGGAAGGTAAAGTGAGGTGATAGTCGCCTATCTCCATGGCAACAACTCGTGCTCCATTCCCCACACGGAGGTCCACTTCATTCTTCCCAAGTAACCGCCTATTTCTTAGCCCCTGCACATTTGAACAAATGTGAGAACCACAACCGGTATCCAATACCCAAGTGGTAGAAATAGAAAGGTTAATTTCAACAACAAAAATACCAGAACTGGACGCCTTGGCTCCATTCTTCTTTTGTTCTTCCTTGAAGAGAGCGCAATTCTTCCTCCAATGCCCTATCTTGTTGCAATGGAAGCAAGTGCTCTCACTCTCTTTGAGTTTTGGCGCCTTGGGCTTGGATTGGGCCTGAGGTGCACTCCCACTTGACTTGGGTTTTGCCTTTCCCTTTCCCTTTCCCTTAGCGGGTCCCTTCTTAATTCCCTTTTGAACCATTAGAACGGGATTGGTCTTTCGAATATTTTCTTCAGCATTCTTAAGCATCCCATGAAGCTCAGTGACTGACTTGTTCATTGCATGCATGTTATAATTCATCACAAATGGATCATAAGCAGCAGGCAATGATCCTAAGATCAAGTCAGTGGCCAATTCCTTTGGCACTAGTACCTCAAGCTTCTCAAGAGTATCAAGATACCCTTTCATCTTGAGTACATGGGTACTAACAGGTGTACCCTCAGCCATCTTGCAAGAAATTAATGCCTTTGTTGTCACGAACCTCTCGTGACGAGCTTGCTCTTGGAACATCTCCTTGAGGTGCACCATGATCGCATAAGCCTCTTGGTCCATAAATTGCTTTTGCAATTCAGGCACCATAGTGGCCAGCATCAGACAGGTCACATCGTTGGAGTCGCTCTTCTTGGTCTCAAAAGTTTCCTTTTGAACCGCAGAGACGTTCCTTCCTGGTTCTTCAGGCAAAGGTGCATCCAAAACATACGACTTTTTCTCTTGCTTAAGAACTATTCTTAAGTTTCGAGACCAGTCTATGAAATTGGTGCCATTTAATTTGTCCTTTTCAAGGACCGATCGCAATGAGAAATTGTTATTTGAAGATGCCATTTTCAATCTACAATAAAATTTAGCAAGATTAAATGAGGTCTTATTTATGATCCCACAAACCGAATTAATATCCCTTTAAATAATTCGCGTTAGTGATTTAATGTGGGCCAAGATCCACTTTTCACAACAACTTATTAGTCAAGCTGAGCTTGTACACCTAACAAGTTAAGTTACTTAGGTAGGAAAACTCCAATCATGTCTCGTACATGACTCTTGGATCAAATGGGCTAACATCTTAAGATGTTATAGGACAACCCATTTATTAGTTGCCTAGGTCCGGGCATCCCTTTCCATGATAAGTCTAACCTACATTCATAACCCATGCCTCACAAAGATAATCGGGCACATCTAGGACTCCTAGTCTACGTGACCGATGATCGATGCCTTGACATATTTCGAATTAGGAAGGCAACTTTGTGACTTACTATTTTAGGGATTCATTTTATTACGGCTTACATGGCATACGCTTTGTCATCCATACATAGCATGCATATATATATAATTGCATAAAGTAAAGCGTGACAAACATGGGCCCAAAAACTTACAACTAAGATTCTATACTATTACATAAGAATTTTCGAGTTGGGCTTCTCCACTCCGGTGGGCTTCGTCTTGATTTACAAAGTCTTCAAATAAATTCTATTCTAAGAAATAAATGAAACTTTTACAATAAAATATAATGGCATGCAGGCCATATTTAATTACAAAAACCCAGGGCCCATGAATGCACCATGCATATCCATTCATCACACCAAACAAGCAAATAAATATACATAGCATTCATGGATCAGACAAAGTCCAATTTTAATCAATTTAGCCAAGCCCATTAATGGAAATTGTGTACTTGAACCTTTAAGAGAAGACCCCGTGATGAGCCTGGGCCGAAGCCCAATGGACTAAATCCTCTTATTGAATAAGTTCTCTTAAAAGCCCAAAACACAAACTAGTTAGATTTGTGCCATAAATCAACTCTAGTATAATTTCCAATTTTGCCATTTTTAATTTTATGTCATACAGCCCATAAACATTAAAAATACATATAATATGTGCTAACATGAATTAAAAATAAAATCATGAAGAACACATATAATAGAACACGGCATTCATGCAAAAACAAACAAACAACAAAACTAGTTGTTTAATGCTTATGTAATGCCATGAAATGCACAAACATTTAAATCAATTTTATGAGTCATTTAATAATCTAAATAAGTCCATAAATATTGATTTAATATTCTGTACCATTTTAATCTAAATGTGTTTTTACCATTTTAATCAAAATAAAGCAAACAATGTTGATTAAACATGTAACAAACACAAACTAGTCATTGTTTTAAGTGATTTTAAAATTAATCAATTAAATTATCATGGACCAGAAATAAAACCAAATTTAAAAATGTCCAGACCTGATAATTAATCTTTAAATATCACTTACAAACATGCCAAAAACGTTTTTACATATAAATTTGAAAACTAGTTGTTAAACTAGCAATTTACATGCCAACTAGCACCTAGTTTCAAAATTAACATGTACTATCAGGTATAAATAATTAAATCCGACCATTACCAGCCCTAATAACATCTTAGGACAGTATATTAACATGTCATATTAATTATAATACCTATCTAATCAATTAAAATCGTTTTTACACCAAAACAATGCAAAAAACTCAAAACAGAAAATTTCAGATTTGCATATTTTCAAAATAACGATTTTTAATTAATTTTTTCATGCATCTAAAGCACTAAAATAAGCATGTCTAGGCTCTGATACCACTGATGGAATATGACATGGTATGATAATCATGATAGCACAGCGAAAAAAACAAAAATTTGATCATACATACCATACATATCCAAAGATAGGAACGAAAACATGCAATTTTAGGGTTTTGAAACTTACAATAGATGATGCCTTTTATTCTTTGATTTTGTGATGTCCAGCAACCAAGATGCCTTTATCCACCTTAGATCTCGATCACCAATGCCAATGAATAGCCTTTTGCGCCACTCCCTCTATTCTCACACACACAATTACACCGTCGGCTTAAAAACGAGATTGCTAGATCTCTTTTTCGGTATTGTGTAAGGGTTATAGTTTGAAGCTACAAAACTTGATTTTGTACCTTTTTAGATTGCTATTACTGCTCAATAACACAAGAGAATGAGGAACAATCCTTTCTCCTTGTGAAAAATTGAACAAAAGAATTAAGAGAGAGAGAGTCACTATTCACGAGTTACTATTCATGCCACACCAAAAAATTAGGTTTAGGGTTTTATTTCTTTTAATATATATGCTTATCCTTTGGCAAGTCATTAATCTGAATTCAACTATCCTAAGATAATTAATTCAAACTCTATCACTTCCTAAAGATAAGTAATATATTTTGAATTAAACTCCTTTGAATTTAAATTCAAATTTGAAATAAAACATAAGACATTTAAATAAATGAAATCACTTAATTAAATATATAAGTGATTTAATTTAATTTAAATTCCTTTAGGCTTTAATATTCAATTAACTTAATTAACACAAGATAATTAATTAATTGAAATTAAACCTTATGGGCTGAATTTCTCTCTCTCATGGACCAAAGCCCAATAGCAATATTATAACCCATTACATACATTAATTTGACTTTAATTAAAAGCCCAAATTAATGTCCAATACTTAATTTAAATATTTTAAGCCCAATGCTTTGTGTGCAATCCTATAGGTCCATTTAATGTTGGCAATGAATTAATAAATTAATTCAAAGGCTATATATATTCTCTAGCAAGATATTATAGCATTCCAAATTAAATGAAAATGCATATGGCATTTGGTGACCTAATGCAATTTCGCATAGTCCCTTACCCATAAATATCAGAATTAATATAAGGCATGGAACTAGTCATCCTTATATACATTAATTCATTTCTTGATATTCCAGTGACACTGAACTCTCAGATAAATAATGATTACTCATTATTTCATCTCGGTATGGCCATACACTTCTCAGTTCACTGATCAAGTGGTCGGTTATATTTTTCTCTCTTATCGAGAGGGGTAATCCCTTCACTTCTCTCATGCTCTCTAACATGAATCAGTGCATACCCAATCATACCCGTACTTGTCACTCTGTTACGAGCACGTTAGGTGTATGTCAAAGTACACAGTAATTCATAAAGAGTTTCATAGAGATTTCAGGTCTAAGAACTCCGATACAAAACTTACATATGAGAAACACTTATGACTTGTACCATGTAGTGTTCTCATGAGCGGATCGAATCCAGATACCATATTCTTTAACATGTATCTATGATCTCTGATTGACACTCTTGTCCTAATAATCCGTAAGACAGAACTCATAAGATCAGAGAGAGCATACTAGTCTTAATTCATTTGTTATTCCCATAACAATGACTGACTAGGGATATTTAGAATGATGTCTCATTTGTTTCAAGGTCTTACAATCCATGTGCCTCACACATGATAACTTAAGCCGAAACAACACTCTTGGATAGTTTTATCAATTGATATGCACAGGAATACAAAGGATAAAACAAATGCCTCATTTTATTAATTTCAAGTGTTTCGTTACAATGTATTGGGGCTAGGGCTTACACTAACAAAGGGTACTGGCAGCTGGTGTAGCTGGACCTCTACCACGTATAGCACTACCCCGACCCCTGCCTTCTAAAACTGGAGGATGGCTTTGAGGTAAAAAAGATCCCTTTGACTTTTTACTCTGATCACCCTTGCCACTAGACTATCCTTGCTTTCTCTTTTGCTAAAATCGAGACTATCTCTCAGCCTGCTCAGCCTGAATGGTCTAGTTTAATGGATGCCTCCACCATAGCTCTCAAAGTAGGGTACTGCTGGGTCCCTATAATCTATTTGAGCTCAGTATGCAGTCTCTCTCAAACTTCTGTTGCAGCTTTGCATCTGTAGACTGACTCTCATCAAGGTATGCACTAAGGCGCTCAAACTCACGTTCATACTCTGCCACAGATTTACTACCCTGTCTAAGTCTCCAAAAGGCATCCTGCATGGCCAATTTATACTCAGACCCTATATATTTAAGTTCAAACTGAGATACAAAGAAATTCCAAGTCAACTGATCCATTGGGATGTACCTCCTAACTGAATCCCACCAAACAAAAGCTGGTCCTTGCAACAAAGCAACTATACCTTCCAGCTTTTCTTCTACTGAACTATTTGTGATTTCAAAAAGCCTCTTTATTTTAAATAACCAATTTTCAGCCTGTGATGGTGTCAAAGGATCCATTCCAGAAAAGTCTTCAGCTCCTAACCTTTTTAACTGTTCCAAAATATATCTTCTTCTAAGTGGAGCTGGCTGGACCTGAACAACTGTATGGGAGGACTGAGCCTGACCTGCTTGTAGTCGTTGCTGAATGTAGTCAGCCATAAGATTAAAGAAGTCTAGCTGTGGGAGTGGAGATGGCACTGCTGGAGAGGAAGCCTGTCGCTGTGGGGCCCCTGCTGTCCAGTACCTATGGAAACTTCACTTTCACCATTTCCCACCTGTCTATCTCGATCAGATGACATCTTTACATTATAAAACATAAAGAAGCAAGTACACATTAGATTTCCATCATACTTTATTACTTACAATTGGCATGTATATATAGGTAAATAAATCATACTTATTCCCACTTCGATCTTAGAATCGACTAAACCAATGCTCTGATACCATAAAATGTAACACCCTTACTATAACAGTCTTACCAGACTATGCGAATGGTCAGAATTTTTTTTTTAAAAACCAACTAACAGCTTTTTCAATAAAACTTAATATCCTTCTTTCACCTAACTTCTAATAACCGCTTATCTATAACTGTCCAGTTTATACTATGCATTTTACAAAAATTTGACAATATAATGGCTATATTCTTAGCTAGCCCCCTGAAAAGTAGACAATACCATAGTCTCTTTGAGGCACAATAGTTTATATCCAATCACATGACAAATTTGCATACACCATCAAACAACACATGCATACTATCCATTCTCTGCAATTCCTCATCCACATACTACTATATACAAAACAAAATATATTTATCGCTACAACATTGTTCTCAAAATACAAGACATAATAGGTATATATATACATGCCATAAAAATATTCCTCCTATTCTTTCAACCTCAATTGTCTTATGTGTACTCGTGCTCCAAAATATTTGTACCGGCACGCAGTAAATCCTACGTGTTGAGCATTAAATATGTCCAGTGATGACTAAAAATCATAATATTTTCCTAAAAATATATTTTCCTATTTAAGTGCAATTATGTTAATTATTAATAGTTTTTCTCGTTTAAAAGCATATTATACTATTAACAACCAATTTTTCGATTTAACTTAAAACTTTACTTAACTTTTAAGTTTAGTCCTTAACTTTTTATTTATTCCAAAAATACCCTTTTATACTTTTAATTATCAAAATGCCCTTTATTTTCTTATTTTCTCATTTTAATTTATTAATTGGCTTATAAATTATCGATTAATCCTTGTTTAACTTTTATCATGTAAAATTATATTTTAGTCCTTTAACTTTATAAGATTGACTTTTTAAACAATTAGTTGACAAATTATCATTTTACCCTTATTACTTATTTTCTTCTCACTTTTACTTATTAACTTCATCTTTTAGGAAAATTATCGTTTTACCCTTAAACTTTTTAACTCTTTTCATTTTAGTCCTTTTTCATCTTAAACTTCAATTTTAACTTTTTTTCATACTTTTAACATTTTCTTATCATTATACCCCTAGTACAGACTCGACAGAAAACTCAGACCGAATATGGGAGACGTGGACCCCATAAAGCCATAATAAAATGAGAAATAACCTCCAAGAATAATCCCTCAATAATATATAAACATATGACAGTACGTATGATATATACTATGGAGATCAACGATCCAACCATAGTAAAGCTAGTCACCATGACTTGCACCGCGGTACAGATATCCCTATGGCCAGCCAATTATATCATGAACTAGATTTTACTGCCTGACTCTTTTTAAGGGCACATATTTCTTTGATTTTTCATTTTATTATCTAATTTCTCATTTTTTCATTACTTTTCATTACTTGTCAATATTGTATCAGTGCAGTACACTTACAGTCAGTCTCCTTTACACAATCTGTGGATTATGTCATTTTATCTATAAATTATGCAATAATTCAACATAATTTCACATTTTTCAACTAATACCTAACTAAAACTTATTCCGAAAATATTCATTTAATTCCCATAAATTCTATAAAAATTCATAGAAATTAAATTTCATTAATATTAACATTAGAATCCTTAAAATCACTAAAATAACTCAAAATTTCATTCTTTTCTATTGAATTACCATTCGGCTTACACTAAAAATCCACCATATAAATTATTTTAAATTCATTCAAAGGTTCTAATAAACATAATTAAGTTTCAAATACATGAATATAGCATTACTTTCAATTTTACTTCAATATATGAAATTTCCTTAAGAAACCTAAAGGAAATTCACTTAATTCATAGGGAAATAAAAGGATTAATTAGTAACAAACCTTTTTTTAGTGATTATCCTTGCCTAGGCTTCCTTTCCTTTGCTTTTGGCTTGTGAAATTTGCTCCTCCCTTAGATTTCCTTCAATGGCTGAATTCTTAATCAAAACAAACCCTATTATTTTGACTTCAAATGCTAAAATTAATAGTAAAAATGAACTCTAGGCACCCAAAACTGGTAGTAGACACCTAAAAACCAAATTAAAATCAAATATTTTACTTACCTAACTTTGACACCTAAACTTTAACCCTTGGTTTCCCTTGATTTTCTTCCTTGAATCAAAGATTAGAGCTAGCTAAGGTACTCTAGAGAGGCTGAAATCACTTTCTTAGGCTTTTATTTGGTGAGATTTGGTGAAGGATTGAAAGAAAAAGAGAAGGAAATGATGAGAGTGTGTTTCGGCCAACCAAAGAAGATGAAGAAGGAGTGAGTTGCTGCTGGAGTTTTTTGGAGAATGAGAGATTATATATGTCTTGTAAATGGGCTATGGTTTGGGCCTTAATTGGGCTTGAACAATTTAATTGTTTAAGCCCAATAATTACCCGATAAATAGCCTTAATTAATTTCTCCCACTTTTCAACTTTAATTCTCTTCAAATTTGATTTAATTATTCATATCACATTAAAAATAGGCTATACCTAAAATTTTAGCCCAATCGGAGTTCATTTTGGGTCTGATTCAATTTTATCTGTCTGATTCAAAAATACCGGTATAACCGAAAAATTCACTTTTTAATACCAAAATAATTTACATATTATTTTAGGCACATATATAATTTTTTATAATTTTTAGACTTCATTTGATATTTTTAATAGCCAAAACGATAAAAAATCAATTAAAAATCCTAAATCCTAATTATCTTGATTTTTGTTCTTTTGGCTTTCTGAGGCCTATTTGATCTCAAATTCACTTCAAATTTTAACTTCGGACTACCCGTGACTAGTACTTTCCAATAATTTAATAAAATATTTTTTACTTTCGGGTATAATTTTCAGCCTGGAAATACTATTCACTGTCAGAAAGTACTATTTATGATTAGACCGACGTTGAGCCCATGAAAGGAACTCCCATTTCATCCTGATAATGCCCTATTAGTGGCACTGGCGACGCCAGGTGGAAAGGAAGGGGGGCAATTGTCGCCCCTTATTTTTAATTTTTTTTATTTTACATGTATATATATATATATTAAATAAATAATTTTACTTATTTAAAATTTTATTTTGACCCCCTTCTTCTTAACTTATATTTTAATTTTAAATATAATTTATATTTTTGTCCCCCTTAATTTTAAATCCTAACTTCGCCACTAGTTAGTGACTTGTAGTTTTGCTCACAACTCGATCTTTCAACTAACAAATCTCGCTTCTCATTTTTTCATTATCTAATGTGAGAAATTGTGGACATTTGGTGACTTTGAAGATTTCTTTCTTTTTCCTTTTTTTTAAAAAAAATTGGTTTAAGTTTTGGCCGTTTAACTCTTTTTATCATTTTTGATAGGTAACAAACAGAGGGATCTGCTCGTCTTTAAAGTCTCATTTGTATTTAGAAAAGAGAAGGTAAGCCTTTTCTTAAGTTGTATTACTCTTTTCACAATCTACTGTTTCTTGGTTTGCATTATTGATCCATCTTTTCTTGCTTAAAGGTATTCTGGTTTGCTGGAAAAGGATTTTTCTTTCCAGCGTTGGTGTTGTAAAATGTGATTTTGGATCTTGGGTTTTTGTTGTTCTTTGGGTTTTGAGTGTATCTACCTTTTTGGTATTGCTTATTGCTCGTATAAAAATATTTTTTGCACTTAGTGTTTGTTGTTCTTTAAAATGTGTTGATTATGAACCGGTTACCGCCTTTTTCTTTTTGTCTTTTCTTCAGTTTTTCTATCAGCACCAGCCTTGGCGGCGTTTCTTGCCTCTCTTACAACCCCATCTCGCCATTCTCCTTCACCATCGACCACCGAAGTTTTGCTGCCCTCTTCGACCTTGAGCAACAGCTAAGAGATGAGGTTTCAGCTGCTGGAAATCTGAAACCAAGAGAAAAATAATATGAAAATCATATTTCATTTAGGATTTGAAATTTTGGAAATTTTGTGAGTATGAATTTTGAATTTGAATGCTCGTCAATTTGTTTTTCGAATTGTTCTTTTCATCTAATTATTGCCAAACTGATCAAATAATACAACATTGATTGTAGTTTGGTTTGTTTGTTGATATAAGCTTAAGGTTGTTGCAATAGTATCATTTTTCAATTCTTAAAATACTTGATGGAAAGCCATGGGGATTTAATGGTTTTCTGTAGACATGTTTGTTTTGAAGTGAAGTGCCTGCATCGTATTGTTGTTCGAGAGATGGTAAAGGCTCTAAAATAATTTTTCCTTGAATTGTCATTTATACAACGTGTTGTTGTATGGTGAAGGCTCTTTTTTTTTGGTTGAATTTGTGAAATGCATGGTTTTATTAGTTATTTGATTAGATGAAAAAGATATTTTGTATTTGAGTTGCCTATTTGCTTGGCCTTCCTATACTGGATTATTCATTAGATATTGTTAAAGAACATGTGAACCTCATTGATGAAAAGCTTGAAAACTGATATATAGTGGATAGTTTGATGCCAAGGAACTAGGCAGGTGCATCTTTAAAAGTTTTTATATATTTTGGAATAGCTAATGTGGAGCAAAGAAGATTAATATGGTGTAATAGTTGTGCACAGATTGGCAGATGTAGCAATGGTTGGACTTGCTGCTTCTCGTTTGTGTGGACTGTGTGTGGAAATGCTGAGTTAAGTGATATATCAACATACCTAAATAATTTGATGACTAAAGCATATGACCTCTTAATTCACAAATATATTTTTTTCTTAATTGGTGTAAACTTAATTCACAAATATATTTTTTTCTTAATTGGTGTAAAGAATGATGATAAAACACATGACCTCTTAATTTGGATTGTTCGTTCAATAATAAATTTATAAATAAATAATTAAATTTTGATATTTAGCGACGAAATTGTGACAACAATTTAATCGCTAAAGATATACAGAAATAGTGAATTTAGGTCTCATATTGCACATTTTGGAAAACTTTAGGGATCAAATTGCACCTTCAGCCTTATTTACCCTAATTTAACTAGGCACGTAAGGTGCATATGGTTTGCCACATGTCGTTGACGTGTCCTCCATTCGCCAAGTCATATGCCATATTTTGCCACTTGGACTGTCATGTATCACTTAACGCGCCACGTCATCATTTAACTAATGCCGCTAACGGCTTCGTAACGGTAGGGGCCACATTTCACCAATTTTGAAACTTTAGGCCCAACATTGCACCAAAAAAACTTTAGGCCTTAAATTGCACATTTTGCGAAACTTCAAAGATCAAATTGCACGTTAAGCCTTTAAAAAAATTAAAAAAATGTAAAGATCTAATAAGCAGTAAAATTAAAGTACAATTCAATATGTAATTTTCAAAATTTAGGAATTCAAATATAAAAATTCGAATAATCCATAAATTTAAATGTGTTTTTCTTATTTTCATGATAAACAATGCTCTCTGCTATGGTAATAACTAGACATATGATATGGCTGTTGTGATGTGCGTTGTACCCTGTGCAACATCTGGATTGGTTGTCGGAATCCAATTTTTAGGGTCCAAAATTGGATGAGACTCACTATAACTCACAAGTTGACACTTCACAATAGAAAAGAGTTATGTCCAATTTATTATTGATGGTTAACCTATGAAAATGTCTAATATATGCTCAAAGAAGCAGGTATCATCAAATTGCCACCCAATAAAATATTGGGAAATGAATCTCAACCTTTTGATGTCCAAGCAGATATTGGTGTTTAGAATATCATTTTTACTTGGCAGCTCAGTTAAGTGTTGTTTTATAATTGGATTAACATTAATCCATTCTCTTATCTCACATGGTGCATATAAAAGTGAATAAACAAACAAGTCAAGCATACATGAAAGCGATTAAATAAATAAAACAAAGAATCTTAAATTATTACATAAACAAATTGTGCTAATGAAAAAGAATAAAATAAACTTCATACATAAAATGAGGAATTAATTAGATTGGGAACATTGGTTATCTCGTGCATATTTACGAAAAAATAGGTAAAGAGTTCTTGTCAAGTTTTGGAAAACGTGGGGTGAATGATCTCAATTTTGAAGAAAATGGACTCTCTTTTTATTATGTAATTTTGGAATAAAAAATTGGATATTGATTCACTTTGTTAAAAATGCGAGTTAATTAAGTATAAAACATTTAATGACTTTTTATACTTAGCGTGCAAAACAAAATCCTGTTTTACTATGTTATTACAAACCAAAAAAAAATACATCCAAAAATAAAAATAGAAAAATTGAAACATAAACTAAATAAACAAAACAAGCAAAGCAACATAGATAAAGTAACATAAGAATAAACATAAATGCAAATAAAAAAAGGAAAAGAGGAAGAACCGAAGGTGCATGCCTCCTAAGGCAGAACATCCTCCCAAAAAAACACAAGTAATTGGCTCATATCAAAACATACAAAAAATCAAATTAATTAGTACATTAATAAGAAACAAGAGTTAAACGAACTATAAATTATCATAAAATAACATAAAGCAAATAAACACAGAATTTAAATCATGCTTATGGAAGGAAAAATAATCCTAACATGAATCTAAACATTAAAGGTGACCTAAAATGGCATAAAAAGCATCAAAATATGATAAAACAATAGAAATCAAGCCACAGACGCCCCAACAAATGGACAAACGCCCAAAACAAGAATGAGGGACAGGAGAGAAGAAGCATCACAAGGTCCCATTTGTCGTGCTGATAGACAACTGTTTGTGATACTTTTTTCCCGTCTGTCACTCAAAAGACAAACACAAAAAGCAAAATTAAATCTAAAACAAACCAAATCACTTTTAAACCTATACATACAATTTTAAAACCTTAAAACATGCTAAATCTACATGAATGACAATAAAATATGGTTTAAATCATGCTAGCATGGATGAGGAAGCAAATATGGGAGGTAAATTAAGCTATATCAAGATTATTAATGGAAAATATACACAAAACTAGAATGCCATTCTACACATAAAATCACACTTCAAGTCATCATGGCATCATAAGAAGATAAAAAAAAACAATAAGAACACATCAAATAATCATCATGGCATAAAATACATCAAAGAAATAGTGAATAACATGATAATGACATGATTCTTAGAGAGAAAAAGAACTTTGGGGTCTAGAATATTACCCTCAGGAAATAAGGTTTTGTAACTCTAGAAAGCATGCTCCGAAGCCTCGATCTTTGATCTCCACATTCAACCAATCAAAGTACGTTTTTTCAAAAACTTTTTTTTTGTAACAGCCTCCAAGAATAAAGAATTAATTTTCCTTTCCCAAAGGTGTCTCTTCACTTTTTTTCAAAAGTCTGTAAAAAGATCCCCTAAAAAACCCTAATCTTTTCTTTAAATACTTAGGGAGGAGTTAGAGATTGACTCCAACTCTTTTTCCCCAAGATAGGAAGGTTAAATTCCCCAAAATTTAGGCTGATCAGATCCTCCAAATCCAATCCCTATCCAAACTTTTCAAAACTGTAAAATGTGAAAAAATCTAGAAATATCCCACAAACGGCTGTCCCTCACTCGATTCCCTAAAATTTACATAAATACCCCTATCTGACCTGGATTAGAGGAAGAACAACCACAGACGACCGTCTATTTGTGAAAAATGTCCATTTGTCTCTGCCAAAGGACTAAAATCAAGGTTTTTCTAAAATTTTTCTTAAACTTTTAGAAGAACATGTCAAAACCCATAGAATATGATTTTTAAGACATGAGAATCAAGATTGATGCTTCTAATTTGTGTTATCCATCAGAATCATATTATTTCCCCATCATTGGATAATCCTGATTTAGGCTGCCTAGGTCACGGTATCTACACCCGCATTTGGTGCCTATGATAGATAAATGTAAATGTAATTTCAATGTTATATATTTGATAAGTGATAATGTTATCAAATCAGAAAAATGTGTTGTGTAAAGACTACTCTAATGCTTCATGTTTCCTGTTACCATGCATATTATCTTTCGTATAAATAATAGTACTATATTTCATTTGCACAATTATCAAGTCATTCTAGTATCTTATAATCATACCATTATATAGAAATGGTCTATATAAGAGAAAAACCTTTTATACATCAAAATCATAATAGTTATGTTCATTACATTATATTCTACTTAGAATAATATAAGATTTACAATAACAAAACAAAAATAAAAAGACAATTTCTTCTATACTTTGACTCTTCTTAATGTTGGTGTTGGATTTCTTTCTGTTGGCCTTATCCCTATTGTAGAGTCTTAAGTTGAGTACCTACACGGATAAACACCCATGCTAAGCTATACAGCGTAGTGGGGAACGAATACATATGTAAATAACCACTTACTGTGGTTATTTTCAAGCACACAATATGCAACAATAATAAGATATATTTATATCAATTAGAAACCATAATACAACTAATTAGGTAAACATTATTATATATATAAGATTGAAAGTGTAAGTCAATCACATATAACTTGTCGTTATTTAGCATTAGGCATCTAACATTCCTTGAACTATTTATTACTCCCTGTGAATGCTCGCTTAAGTTATGTGAATGTGGATAATGAATGTTGTGGATACCCATAGGTATCAATCATGTAAATACCTGAAGGCATTATCCATGCAGATACCCAAAGGTATCAAATCTGTGGATTCAAACGAGATCAGGATTGTAGTCCCAAACATGGATAAACTATAGACCTAAACGAGGTCGAGACTATAGCAACTGCATTTATATCTTATAGGCATGCCTATCTATCCGTAACCAAGTTCTAAATGCAGGCATTGCTTATTTCTTATATCATTTTATTCACTGTGTCTAATTTGTCATGTTGCGTAATTAAACATACACATGTTCACGTGCCATTATACCAGCAAAATATAGTTATCATTGCGCCATTTCAAAAACTTAAGGATATGTATATACATGTGTATTTTCTAATTGAAATATCCCAAATCATACAAAACAATGTGTGCATTTGCATATATTCATATTTACCTTTACACACTTATGTATTTACTTACCTTTTCTTTGTGTTCTTATATTTCACATACATTCCATGTCATCTAGTCCCTTAATTTCATATCTAATATGTCCTAATAAAATTCAAGAGTGTTTAAATAAGTTTGAGTGGTGGTTGAAAGGCTTAAATCTCATGTTTATTTTATGTAGGGAGTAATGGGGATTGGGCAAGGAAAAAAGAAGAAAGGTAAGTAAAAAGGCAAAGGTCTATCGTGAGCGCAACCAATGAAGACTGGCAGTTATAAAGGGTAAAGGAACAATGTTCTCAGAAGCAGCTCGGACATTGACTCGGCCTCCCAACTGAGTCACGAGTCAACTGGTTCAACCGGGTTGACTCAGAGTTTTTATCTTTTTTTTTTAATATAATTATTTATACAAAATTAAAAATATGGCATTTAACAAACACATTAAAATATCCTATTAGTTAACAAATATTAACAAAAATAGTAATTTTAATCTAACAAAATTTGCAAATATAAAAATTAAATAAATTGCCCAAACCATAACAAAAATTAAATGTCCAATTTGATTTTATCTACAGCAAGATATTAAAAAAAAGTTATTAATTTTGGCTCTATTTTATCCTATCCAGTAATAGAACTCAATCAATTTCATCAAATTCAATTAAAAAGGGACAAAAACAAGCATCAAAATAACTAAAAGAGCAAAAACATTAATCACCAAAGTTAAATGCCCCGATGAAAATCAGGAAGCAGTTAAACACAAGAAAGTGCAAAAAAAAAGAGAGAGAAAAAACAACAAATCACACAAAAAGAGAGGACAACAAGATTAAAATTGCTTACACAACATAAATTTTGTTGCCATTAACAAAGAAATCTTGCTTTAAGCGTTAATGGGATCTAGCTAAAAGAATGAAAAATTGTTTGTGTGATGAAGAAAGACCTAGTAGCAATCAACCATACCACACAAAGTATTGCAAGCAAATACAAAATCTTTTAGCTTCGGAAACCAAAAAGCAACCAAATATTGAAGATACAAACACAAACTTGAAAAAAGAAAAAAAAAGAGGTTTGGATGCTCTATTCTTCTTATTCCTCACCTAGCACCGAGCTTTCCTTTTTCTCTCTCATAACGACATCATCTGATTCTTCCCTTTTCACTATTTAGTCTTAATTTCTCAAATTCGTCTTGTAACCTCTTTCAGTCCTTGACTCGGGTTGATCGAAGTTGCTGATTGAAGAAGATCGGTGCTTGTTGGAGTAGTTGATCGAGAGAAACAACGTTGTTTATTGACGGAGAATGAGATGAAAGCTGGGGTTTTATTTTTGTATTGAAAAACCACAAAACACGCCATTTTTGAGTTGAACTCGAGTCAAAGCTAGTTCAACAATTTTCGATCCAACTCGATTTTTTTTTGTTTAAAATGACATTTTTTCTATTCCGAGTTTTAAGTTGGATCAAACCATTTTTCTTACGGGTTCAGGAGTTAACTGATCCGATTGCCTGAGTTAACCTAATTTTTAAACATTGAAAAGGAAGGAAAAAAGAAAGAAGAAAAGGGGGAGGTAAACGTGCTCTGTCACAAGCCCGATAGGAGTTGCAAGTGCGACAGAAGGAAAGGTGTTAGGCAGACATGCTCTGTAGCACTGGGAGGCATTTTGGGCAATCACTTTGCACTGAGGTTTACATATAACAGATAAATTTTTTGAACAAAGTGATCTTTTATAAAATTGTTCATCTGTGTTTCTAGTTTTTAAAACATAAAAATCACTCCATTTAAGCTTATAAATCTTCAAATAAGCATTAAACAATATGGACTGCTCCCAATGACATATCAATAGATACAATTAGAGTTCAAACTAAGTTTTGGCCATCTTACAAGGAAAACCAAACTTTGATCTCTTTATATGAAATCTAGGTCTATATGTCTAGTTTCTAACCCAACTAAAATCATCCAATTCGCAGCTCTATAACCCTAGTTATAAGCAAAATTGTATGATTGGGTCTAGTGAGTCTTAGGACGAATTCTTTCTTCGTCGAGGAAAACTCTCACAACCCCAATTCTTATGCAACAAAGCAATACCACATCAATGTTTCATCTTACAACACATCCAAAGCATCATTACAATACTGTATGTAAAGGCAAACATACACATACATGACTAATGTCTAGTAAGTGTACTAGATTGGCTAGTAATATAGGAAAATATAGATTAAGACCCCAAATATCATACCCAAGGGAACATGAATTGTTAAAAATAATATATATGTATGAATTAAATTAATCTAAGATTGTTTCTTAAGTTTTTGATTTAAATGCAAGAACTAAGCAAAACAAAAACTAAAATTAAACTAACATAAATTAAACACAAAACAATAACTGAAATTCTCTTACTAAAGGAACTATCCACCTCAACTTATATTATAATGACTTGATCACAAGGAGAAAACACGTAATTATGAAGAAATAAGATGAATAAAGTAAGATAACTTAGCTCAAGATTATCAGTCTAAGCATCAAACCTTTCTTGTTCAGAATTATTCAACACTTAGCATAAAGATCTTATTTTAGCCTCTTAGATGTCTATTAAACTCTTTTGTAAGTAAATTCAACTTCCATTTATTCTTGATTTTAACTTTTTTTTTTAATTTTAATTTGTTATTACCAACACACAACTATGCCTTAATTCAGAATATAATCATGCATTAATACCAATAAATTAACCTAAGAACATGCAAACCTATAATCATGCATAAGTCAATCATCAATTATTTATTTCAATAAGTTAACAATCAGCTTATAAATAATCACAAGTAAGAATTAGCACAAAACCAAGAAATAATCAACTTGTATCACATTAAGCGCAAACTAAGTCATTACAATATAAATTTAAGAATTCAAGTATCGTTTAGCAAAAGAAGAAAACTACTTACCAAACATGATGAAAGAAAAACAAAAATAAAGAGATACAATACTCATGAAGCTTCAAACTTGTTATTGATAACTTAATCACACACCAGTAGAAAACTTGAGTCTTTACAAAGATTGTAAACTCAGAATAATTAAACTAAACTACTATATAATAAAATTAACTAAAGAAAACTAGGTTAAAAACTAAGTAAATTCGTCATTCTAATTATGCTCCCAACTCTGATGTGTAGGTGTGTTTATATAGCCGAATTATGCCTCTCAAAAGAAGAAGTTTTGTGCCTTGTGACTTCCTAAACGAGAGAGGAATTTGTGTTTTAGTACTGTAACACCCTTAAAGGAACAGTTCATTTCGATACGAAATGAAGCGGTAAACGGTAAAAAAATTTTTCTTTTCCCATTGCAAAATTTATTTACTGCCAAGTGATTTTGATACAATTTAAATTATTATTCATTTTACAAAATTTCGACACCACAACGGCTAAAACTTACTACCTCCTGAAAAAACCAAACAATCACATAGCCTCTTAGAGGCACAATAGAGTTCATATTCATATTCTAAACATTCATTCATAAAACTGAAGTAACTATTTAAAAATCACTGACTATCAAACATACAATATTTCCCATTTCAAAAACAGTAACTTGAATACAGATCAGTTCTTTACTCTCACTAGCGAAGTATATACATGCCAAAAATACTAAAATAATTATAACTGACTCTTCTTCTTCTTCTTCTTCTTCAATTTCTGCATCTATGTGTACCGGTTTTTGTAATACTTCAGAACCTGCATGTAGTAAACACTATGTGCTGAGCATATATATGTTCAGTGGTGACTACTAATCTTAGAATTTTCCAATTAAAATATAATTACATTCAATATGCAAGCTTTCATTCTTACATTGCCAAAAATTTCTTTTAATTCTTTTAACACCATTTTCAATGGTCTACCAACACTTTGGTAATCTTTTTACTTTGGTTCCATACTTCCAATTAGTTAACAATACGTTCTTTTGTGATTTGGTTGCATTTGACTTTTATCTTTACATTTCTTACTTTGACTTTTGCTTAATCTTTGTCATGCATTCTCTTATAACGATTTATATTAGACCTTTTAGCTATATTCTTTGTCTGTTCATTTCAACACAATTACCATTTCATTAACACTATCCATTATTAGTTGCCTCTTTAATGGCAGTACTCAGTTCATTATTCAATTCCTTTCTTGATTTTAGATTTACTTTTTAATTACCATAATTTTCATTTTAACTATTTATTCTCTCATTTTACTTTGACTTTAAATATATAATCACTGTTATTATTCAAACTTTTCAATTTCTAACAATAATTGGTATATCGAATACCAATTAGTTCTTACTGATCTTTTTCACGTAACATTTCATTTTTCACTTTTCTTTACGAAGACTTATTTTTAAATTATATAATCGTTACTTACTATTTTATCATTATAAGACAGTTCTTTTTCATTTTCACTCATTAACTTTACTTTTTGGAGAACATTACAGTTTTAATCCCAACCTTTTTAATTTCTTTTAGTCAAGTCATTTTTCATTTATAACTTTTTCTTTTAATTTACTTTTGCATTTTTGATTTATTCTCATCAATATGTACCTAGTGCAATAGGACATGGCTCTCAGATAGGATATGCGAGATATGGACCCCAAAGGGCCCCACTAAATAGATTGAGAAATGATCCTAAAAGATCAAGTCTCATAGAGCAGATATCAGATACACTTTCATTTACATTTTACACTGAAGCTATGGAGATAAGAGATCATACCCATAGGAAAACAAGTCGCCATGACTTGCACTGCGGTATAGGGTGTCCCTATGGCTAGCCGAATATATCATGTATAAGAATATCACTATCTGGGTATTGCTAAGGGCAAAAACAATAAAAAATATTCGGAATGATTTTCAAACTTTCAATAATTTAATTTCTTTCCTTTTTTTCTTAAAACAGTACATCTTGTCAATCACACTCTTTTTAGTGCTTTTAATTATTCAATAATTTTTTCTTTTAGTTTACTTTTTTTCTTCAATTACTTTATCTTTTCGATCACTTTTTGTGAATTATTGTAAATAATTCAATCTGAATATTTAATATTTTTTTACGGACATATAACTTTTGTATTTACTTACTTTTAGCCAAATATTCTTTTCATACTTTTATGCACTTGGTGAATTATATTGTTATAATTCACCATTTCTTCTTTTTTTTAACACTTTATGAATTATTTCTTAATAATTCAATAATTGACTCTTTAGCAATCTTTCTTATAGAGTAATTTATTTTGATAAATTAGCCAATCATTTATTTTACAAATCTTTGAATAATTATGAATTATATTAATATAATTCATTATTTCATTTATCGAAATTGCATGAATTGGCTTTTTTCATTTCTGTTTATACGGGAGTAATTTAATTCACATTAATTTGCCAACTTTTACTTATTTATTGAATTATTTCTCAATAATTCAATATTTTTAATTAAATATATTCCATATTATATTACAAAATATTCCAATAATTTATATAAATTTTTTAAAAATTTATATGCAATATTATTATACAATTATTATTATTCTTCACTTTCCATATGAATTATTTCACAATAATTCTTCATTTACACTTAATACATACACCAATATTCAACTTACAATTTCTCTAATAATTTTCATAATTTATCTAAAAATTCATGGATAATTTATTTTATGCCTATTATCATTTTAAGATAGAATTAACAAAAATTCATCATTTTCAGCAATTACATCATTTAATAAATATTCTAAAAATATTCATTTAATCCCTTATAAATTCCATAAAATATCATGGATGTATTATTTCATATTCTCTATCAAATTGAGGCTTAATTTCATTAAATTAAATAACATATAATTCAATTCTTTTAAAGGAAATTTTCAGCTAACATAGGAAATTTCCTTAATTCAAATCCTACATTATACTAAGTTTAATTAAAGTCTAATTGCACAATTATAACATCAATTACAATTTTTTCCAATAATTCAATATTTTTTCCTTAATAAATTTAAAGGAAAATTCAACAAATTTAGGAAAAATTAAATGATTTCATAGTCACATACCTTAAGGGTCAAATTTGCTTGTTAAAATGCTCGTTGGAGCATCCCCGGAGACTTGCTGGAGCTCCGCCGGTGATGATCTGATATTGCCACCTCGTAGATCGAGATCCCAGGATCCCTTTTTTGAAAGTCACGTGCCCCAACACTTCATTGTTTGATCAAAATCCGCCTCAAAATCGCCAGTCCCCCTACCCCCCGATCTCCTCATCACCGATGAGAGAAGCTTGATGGAGGACACAGAAAGGTTTGCCTCGCCATTAGGAGTTGATCGGTGGTCATAGAGTTCCATCGCCACCGTGGATCGTCGAAAAAAAGGAGAAACCGATCGGTAAAAGGAGGAAAAAATTAAGTTGTTAACGACGAATATACATGCCACCAAAGTCAGATGCCGATAAGAGAGGATCACGGTGTAGGCACGTGAGTCATCCTGCTAACAGCGGCAAACACGATGGCTAACTGGAACTCCCTTCTCCAGGCCTCTCTTTTCCGTTTCACTATCTCCTTATTCTTTTTTTCATTCATTTCATTTCTTTCTTTATTCCTTCTCTCTTTGTTCATTTTTTAATGAGAATATTATTCTTTCTTTTGTTTTTAGTTTGGATGTCAATAGTTACATCACAAGCCAATCAAATTAATTTAAGGGTCCACTGCTACTAGTTTTGCTCTGTTACACAATTATACACTTTTATATTATATTTTATTATATAAATACCATAAATATATGAATATGTATTACATTACCCACTTGGGTCGGTTCTTTTTGCATTTATAAAAATTGCAATTACACAATTTGTTTTTATATTCCTTGTAGATAATAATAAAATAGTAATTGATATGGATAGCAACAATTAACCTAACAAAAAAAATCCTCATACATATAGCAACAACATTTAAAAACATAAAAAAAACAACAGTTAATCCACTCCACGATAACATAAATTACTTCTAAATGGAATCGAGCAAAGCCTACACATTACACACACACACACACACACATAAACACACACACACACACACACACACACACACACACACACACACACACACATATATATATATATTCTTTACTAAAAATAAAAACTTATGGATAATTAAATTATCCAAAAGAATTTCCACTTGCCTTTATAAATTTTTCTCTTTGAAAGTTTCATAATTCTTATCACATCAAAAATAGGTGGGATACAAATTTTTGGTTTAATCGGAGTCCGTTATCGGTCCGATTCAAACTTATCGATCCTATTCGATAACTATTGGTGTCACCGAAAAAGTTAATTCTCATTACTAAAATATTCTACACAAAATTTAAGGTAGACCTGCAAAATTTGGCAATATTCGGAGTTTATTTGCTATTTTTAAAAATTTATACAAAACCAAGTCACCTTCCTTATCAGAGAAATTAACTCACTACATTTTTCGTATTTTTGACTTTTTGAAATCCATTTGATCTCAGTTTCACTTCAAATTTCAACCCCAGACTCACCATGACCAATACTTTATGTTGATGCAATAAAATATTTTTAACTTCCGGATGTACTTTTCGATCCGAAAACTACTATTTACCATCGAAATATATTGTTCACGGCTAACCCGGTATTGAGGCCATTACAAGTACAATAAGATGTAGTATCGTAATCCAATTCTTCAATGAGCTTTCCTCTCTATAGAGTGAAAATTCACTCCACAGAGTGAGGTTTTTGTCTTTTCTTACTCTATAGAGTGAAAAACTCACTCTACCAAGTAAATTTCTTCTCTTTTCCTCTTTAGGTAACTTGATAGAGTGAGAATCTCACTTCACCAAGTGGCTAGGCTCTGGACTACATGATGAAGTTTGTCTTTATAAAATTCCTTTAAATGCTGAAATTACAATTTTGTCCTTGTAATTTCTCTTTTTCTTCAATTACACACCTAAAAACACCAAATTAACCAATTAAGCTCAAAAAGTATTAATTAAGAAATTTAAACACTAAATTAACCAAATTACCATTAAATTAATATAATAAATGCATTAAAAATATACTAATAATATAGTATAATTCATACTTATCAATACACCATGTAGAAGTTTTAACATCCCTAAATTTGCATATGTCATGCATAATATGTTTGTGGAGCATGAATAATTACCTCAGGACAAATTTCAGAGTGATCAGGGTTGAATATGACAGAAAATTTGGAAAAGAGAGTAAGGTTAAACGTGTCAGGGCTAGGAAAACCCGAGAATGGGTGACCCAATGGGCCGTATGAGTTAAGGATAGATTAGGAAAGTATATGTTAAACGAAGTCTAGTAGTATAATTTAAAAATAGACTGAGGTCAAATAGGCCTCCAAATGAGCAAATAAAAGAAAAATTCACGGGTGTATTTAAGATTGACCAAGACTTTGACCAACGTTTGACTGGCTTAAAGACCTCTAATTGTTCTCACATTTCACACACGTCTTATAAATAGTATAAAGACACCCTAAGAACTGAAAAATAGCAATTTTGACAGTTTTTAAATTTTGGGTTTTGGACTGTTACACAGACTACCGAAGCTAGAAGTATATCGAAATGATATCAAAATTGATTGAAATTTTAACTGTATAACCTTGAATATGTATCGACACTCAAGGAAAAATTTCAGGGCATTATGACGTTAGAAACAAAAATTCATATTTCAGGGTGCAAAATTGAGACTGGATCATTTGGAGGGTCAAATTCGGGAATTTGACCATAATATTGCATGTGAGTCATTAATTTGGGACCATGATCTTGTGTGAGTAAGCTCAGATCTGTAGGATAAGCTTAATTTTGTGTTTGGGTGACAAGTGGCTAAATTTGAAGCCTTTAGATTTAATAGTAAACAAGTGAATCTTGGCCATTCCTTTTTTATATAAATAGGCCATCAGATAGGGATTAGGGACATCTGAAGTCTCCCAAAAATTTAGGCATTTTCACCTTTGTTTTGGCCAAAATCCGAACCCTCCTTTTTATGGCATCTCCACTATTTTTCTCTCTCCAAAGCTTTCTCTCTCCTAATTTCACACCCTAATTCCAACCATATGTTTAAAAATTTATCCTCTTTAACTTAAAGTAGGATTTTCATCAATAGGAGGCCAATAAAATTATGATTTGAGGTAAGAACCCTAAAGTGCGATTTTATAGTTTTATGAGTTTTAGATAGAATTTAAAGGAGAAATAGCATGAGCATGTAGGAATGGGTTAGGAAATCATGGTAATGATCTTAATTTTTTCAAAATGATAACTTAACTTCATGATGTTCTCTCTCTTCAATTCGGTCACAAAGAGAAAAGCAAGAGGAAGGAAGGAAGGAAGGAAGAAAAAGGAAAGGATAAAGTGGAGTAGGTGATTTTCAAGCTCAATAGAGGTTAGTGGATGAAATTTACATTTAATTTTACTATTTTAGCTAAATTTTCCATAATTTTACATTATGTAAATATGCTTAATTATATGAAATGGATGAAATAATTTAAATTAATAAGATATAATGTTAAATTGAGTTATTAGAAATTTAAATAAGTGAAAAAAATAAATTAAAAATGATTGGGATTAGATTGGCCGAATATGGTACCTTAGGGTACCTTGATGTAATTTAATCCTTAATTGAATAATTAATGATAATTAAGTAAATTAAGGTATAAGAAATGCAATTATGTTGATTGAAATAAATTGTGAAGATGATATTTAATTTTACTATAGTTACATAATGATGGAAATTATAAAAACTTAAAGGTGAGTGTAAAATAATGTATGATATGAAATTGAAAGAGAAAAGAATTTAAAGGTGGAAATTTCTTTAGTGGCCGAATAGTTTGCAAGTAATAAATGGTATAAATTAATGATATTTTATGGTATTAAATACTTGCATGAGAAATTTTTGGGTATTGAGCTCATTGAAAATGATTTGCAGCATAATGTAATTTAATATAGCATAATAAAGACAATTAACAGTGTAAAAGTATAGCGATATAAAAAAAATTTGTAATGCCCTTAGTGTTCAGTGAGTTAACCAGGGCTTTAGAATAGTATGGCTAGCCATAGGGGTATTTGCCCCACAGTATTACTGTTACTGTCATTGCTACTAACAATATGTTACTGTATTGAGTTTACTGTTTAGCCGGCTTTTGAAATACTGTACCTTACTGGAGCAAGGTATCATATCCCAGCTGTACGGTCCCTTCAGCATAATTGATTTACTATCCCATTTATCCGGCCTATGGTGTTTCACTGTTGACGGTTAGGGGAAAATTGATAATTTTGCATAAAAACTGTGTATAAAGAGTAATTACGGCCTTAACGATATTAAAATATGAATAAAATGAATTAAGATGAAAAATGTCACATATTTGTCCAATATGGGCAAAAATGTAATTACGTTATTCACTGAAGGAAAAATAATTAATAAACGGTGAAAATATGATTAAAATGATCAATTTGATTAAAAAGGGGCAAAATCATAAATAGAAAATTTATAGGGACTAAACTGTAATTTTTCATCTAAAAGAAAAATTTTTATGGACTAAAATGAAATTTACATAATTTAATTGAAATAAAAGTAAACCGGGTGAGAATAATGGTTAAATTAGCTAAAATTTGAAAAAAAGGTCAATTCCAAAGTCAAACTTAGTCAAGGTTAGGAAAAAGTCAACTTCAAAGGTAAAATAGTAATTTTTATTTAAACTGAGAAATCACTAAAATTAAGCAACAAAACTAATTTTTGAAATAAAAAGAAAAATTAATTGATAAAAGGAGAATAGAATAAATTTGAAATTGGTGAAATTACGGTAAACTAATTAATTTATTAATAAATGGTAAATAATTTAGCAATAAATTTTACTTGAGTGAAGTTTTATGTAATTGCATCATCCACTAAGCAACTATGTTGTTTAACATGTAGTTTATTTTGAGTGCACGCAGGGACAAGGACAGCAGGCCCGATAAGAAGGCTAATTGTGGCATGTACATAGAAGGAATTTTTGTATATGGGTTGTATAAATGTGTGTAATTATGATATTAACTATGAGGATTTAATTATAATGATATGTAATATTAAAATTTATATGAAGTTAGTGGATGATGTGGATGAATTATGTATGGATTGATTGCGTGATAAAATGAATTTATAGAAGTACTGTGTTGTTAATTGTAGGTTTGCTCCCGAACTATTGGAAATGGGGTAATTTTACCCATATATTTTCTTAGCCCATTTTGTCTCTAAAGTCAAATTTTTAGTATGTTTTTACCCCCGATTTCAATTTTTGGTGTGATTTTGCCCTTCAAACTAATGAAATTGCCACATGAGTAATGACACATAAGGTAACCAATCATATTGCAACATGTCAGCATTCTCTCTCCTAATCATCAATCTAGTCAGCAAATTAAGAAGCGAAAAAATAGCTTATGATGAGGTGCTGACGTGGCATAACATTTAAAAAATACAAAAATAAAATTATTTTTGCATTCTTTCTTCTTCTTATTCTTCTTCTTCTTTCGCACATAGAGATAGAAGGCAACAAAACCCAAAAAATTGGATTAAATAAAGAACCCACACAACACCAGATCTAATAGAAGAGCTTGGATGGGCTTTAATGGCGGAGAGAAAGGATAAGTTGGCAAGTGAAGCTTGTGGCTCTCTCTCTCATCCGTTGAGAGGTTTGTTTACTGTTAAACCATTCATTATAACTATCTTTTGATTTTAATTTTTTGTTGAGTATTGTTTTGGTTAAATTCAAGCTTTGATTTTAATTAAGTTTGAGAGCTGGTGATTTTTGAAGAAAAATGAGAAGAAAATGAGGAAAGAGAAAAGTTTTTCTTGAAAAATTTATAAGAATAAATTTTATTGGAAAACAAACACATCTATTTTACCTTTTTTGATTTCATTTTCTGAGGAGCCAAACATAATTTTTTTATTTTTTTTATTTTTTAGTATGGGTGCCACGTTATTCATTTTTAAATTAAAAAATTATACTAAGAGATAAAAAATACACATGGCAGATGATTAGGAGAAAGAGTTTGCTAACGTGTCAGATTGTTGATTGGCTGTCATTTTTATTGTTAGACACATGACAATTTCGTTAGTTAAAGGAGCAAAATTGCACCTTAAACATGAGTTCAAGGGTAAAAACACACACAACAAAAAATTGAATTTAAGGATAAAAAGGGCTCAAAAAAATATAAGGGTAAAATTACCCACTTTCCTATAGTTAAGGGGTAAAATTACATCTTATCCCTAAATTCTAATTAAGAACATATCAAAAAATTAAAGGCAACAAAGAAATTAACCAAGAAAAAAAATAATTTGATGCCATTTAGATAGAATTTTCACAAAATAGCCAATTGTTACACTTAAAAAGGATTCTAAATATTGAATCCCTAAATTATAAATAAATCACCTGCATTAACAAATAAGAATATATATAAAGAATATAATAAATTATATATAAAGAATGGTGTTATTATAGAGAGACTGTTTGTAGCATCAAAATTGGGAAAGAAAAAAATTACAATGAGAAAGGAATTTTTTTTGTTTTAACAATTGGAAAAGTTATATTTTTAACAGTAATTATTTAAAAAAAATTAATAATTTAATTTTTAAATTTTAACATTTTTATATATTGGGTTCTTAAATTTTTTAAAACTACATATTAAATTTCTAAACTTATCGATGAGAATAAAATCAATAGGACGGTACAGACAACACTATAATACATGTTCAGTTAAAATTTTATGTATTTAACTAAGCATTGTCGTTTTTAATGTTTATTTTTTATTTAATATATTCTAATATATAAGTTTAAGAATCTAATATGTATTTTTAAAAATTTATAAACCCAATATGTAAAATTATTGACTTTTTAAATTTTAATATATAGTTTTAAAAATATTGGGCATGTTTACTTACAGAAAACTACTCCAGTTTTTCAGAAAATTTTTTTGCAGAAAACAGAAAATAAAGATCATGTTTATTTTATTCAGTTTTCTAAAATAGAGAACAGAAAATGAATTTTTTCAGTTTTTCAAAATAAAGAAGGAATTGAAAAACTAATAACACATGTTTTCCAAATTTTCTGAATAATCTTTATACACGCATACACACACACACACACACACACACACACACACACACACACACACATATATATATATAGGGTAAACCCATCTCTAGCCCTTCCAACTTGTCCTCAGAGTTCATTTTGACACTTCAATTCTTCTAAAGACCGAATAAACACTTTATCTCTCAAATTGTGAAACTTTTAAGCCCAATCTGATGACATGACAAAGAGTACAACTTATATAAAACCTCAAGCGCGTGAAAGATTTTGTTACCTGTAACACAAGGTTAAAAATTCAGGAGATAAATGCTATCTCCAGTTTGTGTTCTTCATCAACAAAATCCATCTCTTTTCTCTCTAACCCATCGCCCAAATTTCACCATTAACCCAAGTTTGTGCTGATACTTATAAATTTTTATCAAATATGGAGATATCAATAGCCAGTAAAGATGTAGAACAAGGTAATCCAAATTTTGGTGAATAAGCAAACACATTGATGTGATTCCAAGTAAACAAATTAGTTAATGGAATACACATTGATGGGCTGTAAAAGTTAACTTAAAGACCTCAAATTCATTAATTTATCATAAAAACCCCAATAATTTCTATCTTCCCTTCAGTTACAAAAATCAAAATCCAATTCTTTTATAGATCAAATAATCGAATTCCATTTCAATCAACAGATGCCCAATTTTCAATCAACCTTAGCCCACACACAGGAGCAACACGAACTAGAAAAATCTAGAAATCAAAGCATACAAAAACATAAAAGCAGAGCAAAAAAAGTATCAGAAAATGCAAAAACCACAGATTCCCATATGTGCACAGCAGATATGAGTCAAGCTCCATCAATTCCAGGTAGTTCTGGTTTTCTCAAGAGGCTATCAAAACCAACATGCATTACTGTTGCTTTGTCAAAGGTCATAAGAATTACGAATCATAAATGCAAAGAAGAAGGTGAAAGGAACTGATTTCGCTCTTACCTTCATCCAAAAGAGGTATGGTATAGATGAAAGAAGATGATTTCGCTCTTTTTTGAATTTGAAAGAAGATTTATGAGAAAAAAAAACCCTAAATGAAAGATCGCATCAACATTTCTCTCAAATTAGTTTGCCTCTCAATAAGGTTCAAATCCGCGTGCTTTTCCTCAAATCGTTTTTTTTACCTCAAATCGTTTTTCAGATTTCGAGGCAATTTTTATGGGCAAAGAGCTTAATTGCTTTACAGGACAAGATCAGCAAGGAATGAAAGAAGAAGGAGAAGAAAGGGTTTGCTGGGTTATTAGAAGAGCTGCAGAGGATGGAGAAATTAGGGCAGAGTTTGATTGAATTTGCCGATGGGTTTTAGTTTCCGATGGAGAGTGAAAAGGTGGAGGAAATAAGTTCATAGGTGGTGGACCTGGCAGAGATTTGCCAGAAAATGAAAGATGGATTGGCGCCTTTGCAGATGCAGGTTAGAGAGGTTTTTCATAGTTGTTTCAATATTTTTCATAAATGTAACTGACACATGTCAGTCTTTCTTGCATGACTACCACGTGTCCATAGGGAATGGCAATTGTAACTCAAGCTCTGGTCCTTGTCGCTTTTAGCTTAATTTTGTGTTTAAAGAGCACGCATTTTATGAGAATAAGTGTTTATAAGATCTTTAGAAAAATTGAGTTGTCAAAATGAACTTTGCGAACAAGTTGGAGGGGCTGGAGATGGGTTTACCCTATATATATATGTATGCACATACATATACACATATGTATGTATGTATGTATACATAAATGTGTATGTATATATATATATATATGTATGTATGTATGTATGTATGTATGTATGTATGTATACATAAATGTGTATGTATGTGCATATATTCACATACATATGCATGTATGCACGCGCGCACACACACACATACACACACACACACACGCATGCACACACACACACACACACACATATATATAATAAACATTCAAGTTTTTCATTTGTTGATAAATAAACGAATTTTTTAAAATTTTTACAGAAAATAAATACTCTAATTTTTTAAAAAAATAAAAAAAATTTATTTTTTATAAATAAACACACCATAAAGTTCAGAAATTACAATATAATTTTTTTTTAATTTCCTATACTATTACTAAGGGGGTGTAATAGTAATTTAATTCAATTCCAAAAGTTAAGGCGTTGCGAGTAGGTGTACCCTTGGGTATACTAGAAAATACTTTTCCCATGCTGGATATTGTGCACCAAACTAATGATAAAAGATTTTGTCCAGACAGCAGTAGATTCGTCCGCTGGGTATAGTACGGGTATCATATTTTTCTTTCTTCTTTCTCCTATGCGCCAAGGCATGTTGCATTTGCATCCACACATGGTTACTGTCTTAGCCAAACGGCGTCGTTAATTTTAATCATTCTTGAATCGATAGAAGTTAATAACAAGATTGCCAATAAAAGTAAGATGCCCATAAACATGAAGACAGGAAATACGAGAACCCATATTCCATATTTATTTCATTTCAATTTTTTATTTTATACACCCACTCTCTCTCTCTCTCTCTGTTTATCGCTTTGTCTTGAAGAGTACTTGAACCGCCATTTTAAGCCAAAGCCCTCCAAGTTTAGTTTCTATTTTTAAAATATCTATCGCTGAATTCTTTTCTGTTTTTCTTTGTAATAATCTTAAGGTGCCGTATACTCTTCATCTATCGAATTCTATACTCTTTCTCTTCTGTTTTTTTTTTTTTTTAACTAAATAAATTAGCTACCTTTGTTTGAAAAATGGCTTCGCTTAATCCAACCTCTCAATCCCAATTTTCATTTAACAAATCCCACCTCCAAGTTTCTCCATCTCCTTCTCTCTTCTCTAATATTGAGTCTAGCTTTTTACCCAGAAGAGTTTCTGGTCGATTTCGAGTTCCTTCTTCTGTTAGAATTGCTAATATGCCTTTGAAAGCTGCTTCTGCTGTGTCTGCCACGACGGCCGAGAAGCCCAAAAAGCGATATCCAGGAGAGGCTAAGGGGTTTGTCGAGGAGATTAGGTTTGTGGCCATGAAGTTGCATACCAGAGAGCAGGCAAAAGAAGGGGAGAAGGAGGTCAAAAAGCCCGAAGAGAAAGCTATTCCTAAATGGGAGCCTTCTATTGAAGGGTACTTGAGGTTTTTGGTTGATAGCAAGTTTGTTTATGATACCCTTGAAGGGATCGTTGAAGAGGCCGCTTTTCCTTTTTGTGAGTTCCCTTCTTCCACACAATTTGCTTTGTTTTTCCTTTGATAGTGGTTTCTCTGATGAGTTGCTGGGCTTTTTTGTTGGTTAACTTGTATTGTTTGCATTTATATTTTGTTATGAAATTGCATTGGAAACTGTAATAGAAGGAAAATTGCAAAAGAAAAATTCTAATAACACAATGAATAAAGCAATCCAAAAATTATGGAATGCAGTAGGAAACTTGGCCCTTTATTGTCTAATTGTTGGATGTCTTTTGCAGAGCAAACAAAGATGCATGCTTTGTTGCTTTGTTACTTACCAAATTATGCTGTTAAGATTTGGCAAGACGTTAAGACTTTGGTTTCTTTGGCTAGGACGAAGCCTAGCCCTGGTGATTTATCCCTCATTTAGTTCTAATGAAGTTTAGAAAGGACATTCACGGAGCTGTGTTTTTTTAGTTCAATGCGTATGATTATTCAAATGTTTGACATCTTTGTATGTGTGCAATCTCCACATTTGCTGTACGTGTATACACTTTCTCTCATGACTACTTTGATCATTTCGTATAGATGCTGAGTTCAAAAATACTGGTTTGGAAAGGTCTGGAAAGCTGGCAAAGGATTTGGAGTGGTTCAAAGAACAAGGCTATGATATTCCTGAGCCTTCTGAACCTGGTGTCACTTATGCTCGGTATTTGAAGGAATTGGCAGAGAAGGATCCTCAGGCATTTATTTGTCACTTCTACAATATATATTTTGCTCACACTGCTGGTGGTAGAATGATTGGGAGGAAGGTATGCAAATTTTAACTTAAACAACAGGTCCAAAATTATTTTTGTAGCTCATGATGGTGGTGTGAGGCTTGGGTTGGTACTCAATACTCGCCTATTATATCTCGTTTTGTGATTTTGCTACATCGTAACACTATTGAATTATGAAGTATCTTTCTTTCTTCAACAAAGCACTGGTATAGTTGTAGCAATGCACTCCAGCTTTCTTACTTGTATACTTATAAGCTCAAGTGAAATTCTTGCCAACAGGATTTAAGGTTTCTTATGAACAAGAAGGCATCTTTGCTATACGGACACAATTCTATATTCTGCCTGACAAAATAATATCAATGATATCTTAGTTTGTGAGGGACATTAGTGAGCTTAACTTTTTTTTTTTTTTAATTTAGGTGGCTGAAAAGGTACTTGATGGCAAGGAGTTAGAATTCTATAAATGGGATGGCGACCTTTCCCAGCTGTTGCAGAATGTGAGGGACAAGTTGAATAAAGTTGCTGAGGTAATATTTGTCCTCCTCTTGGCAAATTCTCCGATTATTTTGCTTCGAGGTTCATTCTTACTAGGATCCTGTGCCAAGAAAATGATATTGTTGATAGGATGCTTTTTGGATATGGATAATTTTTGTTGTTCAATTTACAGCCGCTTTGGCTAATACATGATATATTTGTTCATTGCTCAGAGCTGGACTAGAGAGGAGAAGAATCACTGTTTGGAAGAAACTGAAAAGTCATTCAAATATTCGGGGGATATCCTCCGTCTAATATTATCATGAGATGGATAATTGTTTATCTCCTTGTTATTTGTGTAATGGTGCGCAAGCCAAGTATTCATGCCTATAATGAAGGCATTCCTTTCTTATAATGTTATTCATCCATGAAATGAAACTACTGTTCTTGTACATAAGATCTTCATTCAGACGTATGGATAAATTTAGAAATATAATCTCTTGCGAATCTGTTCTTGAAACGTGACATATCTGAAGAAATTGTTTGTCTTTTTATTAGCCTTTGACGGGGGAAAAGAGGGCAATCATGGCAGAAAATTTATTTACTCAAACCCTAGAGAATTGAAGCAGGCTGGTAAACTATCATGGTAGACAATAAAAGTTTGTGCTAAGTTCTACTGGATTAGATGCAGGGGATAATTATCTGCTGGTGGGAATATAAGTTCACAACAATTGGAAATCTTTAATTTTTACATGTTGGTCTTGGGAATGATTCCAGAATATTGAATCATACACAAAGATCTCTTTGGCATTTAGCATATTTTACTAGAGCAGATCGTACTGGGGAAAACTGTATATGGAAATGCAGGTTTCCAGGATGAGAAGCTTCATTAAATGTCTATAGAGTGTGAGACATGAGTTGCTAGACAGTTATTGTTTTTAATTCTGCACTTTCTGGTGTTTCCATAGTTGATACATCAGCATCTAGTGCTACATGCCTAAGTCTCCTTGTTACATGCATGGATTGCAAATATATATATACATGTTGTTCTTAGACTGCACGAGCAGTTACTTCACTTCTTGCTCTTAATTGCATATATACTGTTGATAGGGACATCGGATATGGCTTGTGGCTGCCATATTGGCGGCCTTACTGATAAATTGCAATGTTATTAAAATTGGATCGGATAAAGAACCAACAAGGCTGGGGTTCTTGGTTCGATTGGTTCAACCGAATTTAATCGAGTTTTTTTTTTATTTTTAAAATATTATAATTTTATAAATATTATTGTATAAAAATTAAAAAAATATTTATCAAACATTAATATATATCACAAATATTCTAATAATAAGTTACAAAATATAATTTTAATTTTATTATTACAAGTAATTAATTATGTTTTTTTAAATATTATATATTAGAAATATAAAAATACAATCATATTATGAAAAAAATTTCTTTTTTAGATGGAGTACTAATGAAGCAAATACAGAAAATATTAACCTTGCATATATGAGTATAATTATATTTAATTACAATAAATTCAAATAGATAATAAATATATTAAATTATTAAGTAATATTTTTAGAATTTAAAATATTATATTTTTCAAAGAAATAAATCATGAAAATTTCATTTATATATATTTATATATATATATATGATTACAATGAACTAAATAAATAATAAGTATATTAAATTATTAAGTAATATTTTTAGACTTTAAAATATTAATTTTTCAAATAAATAAATAATAAAAATTTAATATATATATACGCACACATATATTTGATTATAATGAACCAAATATATCATAAGTATATTAAATTATTAAGTGATATTTAAAATTTAAAATACTAATTTTTTCAAATAAATAAATAATGATATATATATATATATATATATATATATATATATATATATATATATATATATATATATATATATATATATATATATATATATATATATGGGGGTGAAAAAATACAAAAAATTATAATTTTTTGTAATTTTTAGCCAAAGATCCGATTTTGTATGGTTCTCTAATTTTTTGGTTCAACCTAATTTTTTCAATTCAATTCGATTTTGTGCAATTAAATCAATCAGTTAGTCTGTCAATTCACAATTAAATTGGTTCAGTCAATTTGGTCATATTTTAATAACTATGATAAATTGTACTACATGCCTAAGTCTCTCTTTTCAATGTTTGTACTTTTTACGTTGCATTTGTACAATACAAATGTTGACAATACGGTGTGTAGGGCACTCTCGTCAAATAAAGATTTAATCTGATCAAAATAAAATTGAAAATAAAAGTTGTGCAGAGATCCATGTGCGTAAGTTAATGACATAAGGATATGTTTTGCTGATAAATTATAAAAAAAGTTATGCAAGTTGAGACATGGAATTCACTTGTCAGAACTACAAACATTACTTATATATAAGTTGTTTTTTTTCCAGAAGTGAAAATCAATAACATACAGTAAACGGTTCTAACATTTGATCTCACGTTACTTTTAATTTTACATTCAGACTTGTAATTTCCAACGCCACCCCATTTCTTTTGTAAACTTTTTGGAACAAAAAGGATTAGAAGGTTTTGAAAAATTCATTTTAGATATGATTGATAAAATAGATTATTAAAGTGTTGGAGAAAAATATTTATTAAAACTAAAATATTTAATTTTAGAAGAAAATGAATAATGAATTGATACAGAATTAGTAATCATCTACTTACCATTTTCTTATTTTCTTTGAACTATTTTATTCTATATGTCAATTTTTGTTGATTTGATTTAAAGGTGTATACGGTACCGTACAATTCAGATATTTGTAAATTTCTATATTATTTTGAAATTTTGAATATTTTAAAAATTAAGTATTATTATTATTTTAAAAATTTGAGATAATTCGGTACAATTCTTATAAAAATTCAGTACAGTTCGGTTTGGTATTTCGACTTTTTCGGTATTAAACAATACAATACAGTACAATATGGTATTTTACTGGATAATTCAATATTTTTAAAAATTTACAAAATAAATTCACACAACAATAAATATAAATACAATTAAAATATTTGAATAAGTATAATTAAACTTTAAGTCAAAATATAAAATTTAAAAATTAAGATTTGACAGTCTTTTTCTATATTATATTGGTACTGATTTGAAAATTTACAGTAATATTTAAAAAAAATAATACAAATTTTAAATAATTAAATCACAAAAAATTTAAATATTAAATACATAATTTAAAAATTTACGTGAATATAATAGTTATTCGGTTCAAATTTTTGAAATTTTTTAGTTGATACTTTTGAAGCTAAAAATGTAGCCAATGTCAACTAATTTTGACAATAAATGAAAATTTTGGCTGTAATTGAATGGCAATGGCAAGAGTTAATGTCAATTTGCTAGCTAAATTTTGGTGATAATGAATGGAGAATACGCACTAATCACCAAGGAGAGCAGATGAGGGGCGGTGGTGAGAGACAGAGCAAAGTGGTTAAAGGCCGAGAAGTAGTTGAGAGGTAGAAGGGGCATAATCGAAAAAAGAAAAGCAGAAAGAGAAAGGAAAAAATGTCAACCTAAACCTAATAGTCTCTCTCTCTTTTAAATATCAAAGAATTTATTTTTAATATTTTAAAAATTATTAATTACTTAAATTTAAATTTAATTCCCTACAAAAACTCAAAGCAAAAAATATTCCCTCCTAAAAAATTTTAAATTTAATTTTTAATTCCCTCTAAAAATTTTTAATTTTTTCTCTTTTATTATTTTTAAATATACAACTAAAATTTAATTATATATAATAACAATAAAATTAAATTATTAATTTATATATTCATATACATATAGAGTTAAAAATAATTGCATACTATTTAAATGATACTAAAAGTAAATAAAATTAATTGATAAAATGATTATATACTCATATAATTACATTAATTGATAATTTTTTATATATAATAACTATAAATAATTATATTATTAATTTACATACTCATACAAGTATTGTGCTGAAAATATATGAGTATTAGTTAAGTGATAATAAGAGTAAATGAAATTAATCTATAAAAAAGTTATATAATTATATGAATTGTTAAATTTTATTATATGCAATAATTGTATATAATTAAATTATTTATTTACATAATCGATTACTCATATACATATCGTGTTAAAAATAAATGAATACTACGTTAAAAGCAAGTGAAATTAATTGATAAGATGATTATATACTATATATAATTACATTATTATATATAATAACTATATATAGTTACATTAGTAATTTATATACTTGCATAGGTATTGTGTTAAAAATAGATGAATATTAATTAAGTAATATTAAGAGTAAATAAAATTAATAGATAAGACGATTATATAACTATATAAATTGGTAAGTTTTATTATATATAATAATTGTATATAATTATATTATTAATTTACATATTGAATTACTCATACAGCTATTGTGCTAAAAATAGATGAAAATTAGTTGAGTAATTCTAACAATAAATGAAATTATTAGTAAGGTAATTATATACTCATATATTTACATTAATCAGTAAAATTTCATTATAAATAATAACTATATATAATTACAATTTTAATTTACATACTCATATAATTATTGTACCACAAATAGATGAGTAATAGTTGAGTGACATTAAAAATAAATGAAATTAATTTGTAATATACTTATATGATAAATCACTTAACTTATATATCTATATAGATATTTATATAAAAAAAAAATTAAGTAGTAGTTGAGTGAAATTAAAAGTAAATTAAATTAAACACAAATTATTTTAGTTACGTATTCATATTCATATAAATACAATAATTAATATAATAATTAAATTTATCTTATTAATAATTAAAATATTTAGTTTAATTAATTTATTAGCTAATTATTATATTAATTTATTAAAATATATAATACAAATATTTATAAAGTACATGTAGAATAGAAATTACAAATAATATTTATATATAAATTATTAGTATTATATATAATAATTAATAAATATTTGTTCTTTTGATATAATTCGATTTCAAAATAGTTTGGTACAATTCAATATAATTTTCGACCTGATTCTAGATAAAATATTTAGATCCGTTCTAAATAAAGTCAACGATATAATTTGATTCGATTCTAATAAAAAAATTAACTGTATTGTTCAATTTTAAATTGTTTTATTCGGTATACAAATATTCAGATCCGTGTGCACTCCTAATTTGATCCATGAATAAATTCATGGAAAGCGTTAGCAGTCAGATCCCTGCACATATTTTATATAATCTATCGATCTGGACATGCTGGAGACCTGAGAATGTGAAGATCAACGGTCTATATACTAAGACTAGTACATTTCTTCCAAATGGAGTGTAGTGTGGTATGGATTTAACCATTACAACGATGTAACATGGAAATAATCAAATTCATGAACGTTATTCAATTGCAAAGTTTAGAACGTTTCTGAAAAGCATGAGCAACTTTTTAAGAGGAAGAAAACAAATGCAGTACTTACAACTTCATGTAACATATGAAACTTTTCTATCGAAAACAAAATTTAAAGGCTTACAAAAAGCATTTCTATGGTGCCTAACGCAAAACCATACGGATAGGAAGATAATCCGATTTTTAATCATCAAAAGTGCTCATAAAACCACCGATAAACCCAGCTCCATTGCAACTTCCACAGAGAATGTCCCTCTTACCTCTGCAAGCAATGCATGTTCAAGAATAGTAAATGCTAATATGGAAACAATCAGAGTCCACCACCACTAGAAATGACTAATAATTTAGAGGTACAAACATGCCAATTCTCTCTTAATCCCTCCAGAGGGAGAAATACATCAGAAGGCAGATCATATTTACTTTTTTTAAAAAAAAATATGGAGTTTCTGAAGCTTGAATAGGAATCTCAGTCTCATTTCTAAATGAAGGCTAGAATTTGAGAAAAGGGCTCAATTAGGCACATAAAGCTCAACAAGCACATAAAAGTTTTGGAAAGCAGGGTATCAAAGAAAATGACTATCGCATTAAGATGATATTCTGTTCCTTTCGCCTGAATGTTAACCAATAATGTGCATGCAAGGGAAGGTCAACAGAGATTGTTGTTTAAGCTTATAATATCCCTAAAATTACGTACTTTTGGGCACTCGTATGAATTTTATATCATCTAAAAAATGAAAATACCAAAACCAAGGATATGTCTTTGGGTTTGCAATGTAAAATGAAAATTCTGAGAGTGATAATAGAAAGCAGGGTCCATAAAACTTGAATAATCGTCAATCTGAATACCAAGTTTTTATTGGTGATGCTATGAATTGCAACATATGACTTCAAGTTTCCAACTAAATTGTATCTTGAGGAGTGATGGAAATGATGATAACACTAGTACTTAAAGTGCTGATCCAACACTATATAGCTAACATTGAGAGACAAGAAGAAGTTGCTGGTACCGGCACAGCCAGCATAATGCACCCGCTTTAAACTGTCCATTGAATTGGTCCACATAATTGACTCCTGTTCCTTTACATTGAGAACACAGTATAGCGCCTGGTGTTTTTACAGGAGAGTACACATTTCTGTGAGCTAAATGGTTTTGTCAATAAAGGAAAAGTTTTTGAATCAAGTCATTGAACAGGTTGCAGGAAGCTCAATTTGGATTCTGGAAACAAGTGACAGGATTCATGAATCAAGTAAATATTGAATAATGGAGGATGCCTACTATTATGACATGACCAGAAGTTCTTCGAGAAGATTCATGATGAAACTCAGCAAATCTGCCGTATTATGACAGATACATTGTGTGAAATAATAAGAGATCTAATCAGACACATTAGCAATGACATTGTTGGTTGGTAGTTCTGAGTAAACTCAATAACAAACCAATTCAGACATCAAATGTCAACAAAGAGCCATATGAATATAGCATCGAAACTGAATTAAACAGACCGGTAGCCTGGTAATGAGAGTTCAAAATTGCCTTCATAAGAATGCGCAGATGGAAGTTCTAAATGGTCACATGCAGTCATAAATTAAGATTCCAAAGGAAGGGGAGAAATTGCAGGGAGTTGGTAAAAGTAGATAATCCAGTGGCTTTGAGTTTGCCATTCCCATCACAATCAGCACAGACGATGCTATGTGGTTTCGTATTTTTGTTACTCTCTATAGCCTGTCAAACCAAGAGAGATGTGAATTTTTAAGAATATATCACAACAAAGAGAGACAAATTAAGCTTTCATGAATCAAAAATTCAAGTGAACCATACCGCATAACATGTTGAAATTGGTTACACAAATCTTTTAGCCATTCATTAAGTGCAACTTTAGAAAAAGAAAAGGATTTACTCAATGCAACTCCAACATTTCTTAAGCCCCATTTCGCATTATTTTTCCCACTTGGATCCCAGCACTCCAAATTATCAGAAAAACTATGTTTCCAGAATAAACTAGCGAAGTAGTCTACCAATGCTAAATTCATCTCATAGGCATACCACCAAAACCAATCTTGTGTAAAATCTACATTAGAACGTTCTCTTGAAGTATCACTACTACCAAAATCCAAGATTATCATAATGATCGTTTATAGTTATATTCCTAGAACTACATCTCAATTTATTTCCTTAATTTCCATCCTCAAATTTTCTAACTCACAACACAGTTCATGTCAATTGATAAAAAACAATTTACCATAGTTTTGGTAATGTAATCTATTAGAAGTTAAGAAGTAGCATTAGAGCAATAGCTTACCATAGTTTTGATAATGTAATGTATTAGAAGTAAATAGCACTAGATCTCCTATCGTCGATTTACATCAAGCAACACACTGACACAAACCACCAATTATTCACGGAAACTGAATCCTACTCCAGCAAGCACTCACCTTAACTTCCAAAGATTGAAACTTATTGTTGGAGCTTTCGAAAACTTTGTTCGCTCGAAGAACCTTCCCAGCAACAGAATCCCCAAAAACAATTGCTAATAATATCACAAAAAAGAAACCACAATTAAAAACCAATACAAAAGAGAGAGAATGTACCGAGATAGGAAAAATCATGACTCATAATGAGAAAAAAAGAGGAAGGGAAGAAGAAGGCAGAGGGCAAACCTGGTCTGTTGGAAGGTAACAAGGAGCAAACAGGAGAAAAGATAATAACGTTCACCATTTTAGATTGAAATGCCAATCTGGGTTTTTCCGGAAATTGATCTTTGAGCAGAAAGATAAAAGCTTTACTCAATACGGAGTCAAAAACGAGCGAAGCTTTGTTTTCTGCGTGCGTTTCAATTGTTGGTGCTAACGGACACATATATCGTAGGCGGATAAGGAGTCCATTTAGTTTTACTTAAATACCCTTTCGTTCCCTTTAGTTTTGTCCAAACACCCTTTTCTGTTTATCTGTTTTGTCCACAATTCATTTCTCACCACAATTCTTGCTGAAAGTGTTTCTCCAACCAGAGAAATTGTTTCTGAAAGGCAGAAAAAAAAAACAGATGGCTACCGCTTTGTTATCCAGTGCTTGCTTTCTCCCTTCAAAAAGTAAGCAACTTTATAGGTCGGTAACAAAAAATTTTGAGTTTCTGAGTTTGGTATTCAATGTTAACCTGTTAATGATTAATTATATGCAGATAGGGAAGTGACTGAACTTGTTGTGAACTTGAAGAGTTCGTTTTATGGCAAAATGCTTCACAACCAAAGCTTCTTGAGGAGAGAAATTAACAGAATCCGTGGAGAACGTTTTGTGATTTCCTCAGTGGTTTATAATTCTTCACCTTTCTGCATTTATATTATTTCATTTTGTTGCTTCGTTGCAGTGCTTACACGCACTTTACATTTACTTATGCAATTTTTAAGAAGCTAAATCATTGGTGTGGAATAGATTTTATAAATTTGTTGTGTCAACATAGCTCAGGCAATTTGGATTTTGCTTATATTGATCAATTTGTATTTTCCTAGTTGTTTAGGGAGAACTAGATTAATGGGTTCTGGAAATGGATTTATATCCATTTTGGGGTAGTTCCTTCAGATGCTCTTATGTTTTTCACAGCTTGGAAGGAAGGTACAAAAGAGAGAGACAGTCATTCCTGAACCGGACTATCGGATTCCGCTTGTTCTGCTTGGTCAGTTTATAAAAACTCAAATTTGTGGTTTTTCCATGTTGATTGAGTTTTATGTTGTCAAGCTTACGTTGTGCATTTGTGGAAAGCAATGATATGAAATTGATCTGAAATTCTGAACAGGAACTGTTTCAGCACAGCATTGTAATCCCAATTTCTTCTATGAGTGTATAGTGAACTGGCATGATGTATTAAATCAGAGCACTATATCATTTCATATATTATCTGCAATAATGCAGAATTGGACAGAGTTCTTAGATTGACATTATGCACGGGCACGTATGAAAGTGTGCACATTCATACTTATATCTTTTTTCCTATTGGCAAATGCAGACATTTTTTAAAAAGTGAGTTTCATTAATCAGTTTAAAGTTCTATTTTATGGTGAAAAGGTGCACAGATTCAAATCTTACCATCCCTGACACAGGAATTATCAAATGCGTACTGTTCTTGATTGGGTCCACTTGATGATAGAGTTTATTTGGCCGATGGTCCAAATCCATTCAAAATTATCTTACTGAGTTTTTGCAATGCATAAACTGTTGTGTTTTCCTTTAATAGAAGAAAAATATCAATGATTGTTTTGGCGTTTTGATTATTTAAATGTTTTGGAGATATTAGCTTTGTTATTTGGTAATTGTATGCTCTTCCATCTTTATGCAAAATTTTGGTTGACTCAGGTTTAGCAGGTGGATTAGCTTATACGAATAATCTATTACCCGCTGCATCTGCTGGTCTCCTTGGATTGCTCCTATTGTTCCAGGTAAATAGAAGCCATTGTAGTTATCTTAAAAAATCAATACCCCAATATAACTTTTACAGGGTCTAATTTATCAACCTGTCAGTTTTATTGTGGCCTTAGTGAGACAATGCTTTCCTGCATACCATTTTGATTGGATCTTGCCATCAATAATGAGTTAATAATTAATCCATTCTGATTAGATCCTCCCACCTTTAAGAATTAACATAAAATTTTCACACAAGCCTAGCTTTCTAATAAATATTTTTCCTTGTGGTTTGTTGAAAGGGTTGTTTAATGATACTTGATGCTCTGCTTCTTATTCTGAAACCCACTAATAATTTGTTTCTTTCTTCCAGACAACAAGAGTGAGATTTGTTTTTGAAGATGAGGCTCTGGTTAGCACATTAAATTTTCCTATCAATTATGTTCATTGTCTAAGAAATATGAAAAATCACTATAAATCCTTCATTACTTATCATTTATATATTAAATTATCAGATCTTTGACATCAGGTTTGTGCATTTATTTGGATGTCATGTTATCATGATTTTGATTAACGATAACTTTGAGATAACTGATTTTGGTAGATGATAGATTCTACTATCGAAGTTTAGTAGACTAATTATACTTAGTTCCAAGAATAGCAGTGATTTTCATTTGATTGAATCGCAATTTGGGATTATGCAAGTATGCTTCCATAGATGTGCATGTGAATACCATTGTTGTGAATTTATTAGATCTATATCATAAACTTTTTTGCTTTGTTATCTAGAATATCTTTCTAGCAAATGAATGATTGAATAAGAGCCAGTGCATTGGCACTGGTTTTTGTTGATTATAGTTTTTAAATGAATCAAACAATACTCTCTTTCTCTCTCTTTCATCCATTTGCAAAGTGACCAGCTCAAAATATTGAACCTGACGATAGATAATTTTCTTTTCCAATTATTCTAAAAAGAATTTTGTTTCCCCCCCACTTGGATATAGCCTATCAGTTTGTTATCTTTACTTGGAATGCCATCAATCTAAGCAGAAATTCTGGATCACATTTTTGTTTCTAAATTAATTATTCTGTTCGCGCTTTAGTTTTAGGTCACCTAGCAATCTAGTCCTTGATCTCTGAGGAATTTTGAGTTTCAAAATTCATTAAGAACATCTGTTTTAAGTACTTGCACTCTTGTTTATTGTTGGTTCGTCTGGATTTGAACTTTCATTTTGCCTCATAAGCATATGATATATGTATTAACAGGAAGTCAAAGTAGGAGAGCAACTTGAGGATTCAGGTGAAAATGTCTTCGTGGGTGGAAAGAACCGTTGGATGTAAGTGTATCCTTAACTTCATAAATTTATAAATACTACTTGGCTGCAGATAAATAGCTACTGATAATATTACTTGGCTGCAGGTATTCAACATTTGTAAATTGGGAACTATGGTGGCCAAATTTCCCTGTTCTTTTGTATTTTAAAGAAACACAGACAAAACCTGAAGGACAAGTGCACTTCTTTCCAGTAATTTTTGTAAGTATATGAAAAAATTCAGAGTAATATTTCTTAATTTGCATTAACATCTAACATGTATTTATACAAGAAATTTAATCAATGAAAGTCTAAGTAAAAAAAAAGGGACTCCTAAATTTGCTCCTAACAGCTAACAGAGGTTAACAATTTCAAACATAACAGCTAACAAGTAATTAATATTCAACACTTCCCCTTAATTTGGTGTAAAAATATTACTCATGTCCAACTTGCACACTATAGTATGAAAGGCTTTACTATTGAGTCTTTTTGTGAAAACATCAGCTAGCTATCTTTCTGATACCATATGAAATAAGCTCAAGACACCTTCAGTTAGATTTTCTTTGATGAAATGTTGATTAATTTTAATATGTTTCGTTCGATCATGTTGAACAGGATTATGGGCAATATTGATTGTAGATATGTTATCACAGCATAAGGATAATTTCTCTTTTTAAGCCAACTTTAGTTCTATTAGTAATTTTTGCAGTTGTAAAAGCTCACAGACACCTTAAGCCACAGCTCTGTATTCCGTTTCTGTATTTAATCTAGCAACTACACTCTGTTTTACTTATCCAAGTGACCAAGTTTCCTACCACAAATGTGCAATAACCAGAGGTGGACCTTTTGTCATCTAGAGATCCAGCTCAATTGGTATTTGTGAAAACTTCACTTCGAAGATGACCATTTTTTGAAAAAAGAAGACATTTTCCTGGGGCTGATTTTAAATACCGCAAAATGCAAAATACAACCTGCTGGTGAGATTCTTTAGGATCATGCATAAACTGACTCACCACACTAACTGCATAAGCAATATCTGGTCTGGTGTGAGATAGATAAGTCTACCAACCAATTTTTGATATCTACCTTTATCAACTGATTCTTCAGTCCTTGCTTGCAACCTATGGTTACTTTTAATGGTTGTATTCGCTGGTTTGCATCTCAGCATACCAGTCTCATCCAAAAGATTCAGAATTTATTTTCTCTAAGAAATGAAGATTCTTTTGGTTGATCTGGCAACTATAATTTCCAAAAAATATTAACTTTCCAAAATCCTTGATCTCAAACTTCTGAGCTAAGAGTTTCTTCAGGTGAACCATTTCTTCTTTATCATCTCCTTTCATCACTATGTCATCAACGTAAACAATGAGAAAAGTAATCTTACCCTTGGAGTGTCTTACAAATACGGTGTAATCAGCATTGCTCTGTTGATAATCAAAAGAGATCATAGCTTTACTGAATCTGTTAAACCAAGCTCGCGGCGATTGTTTCAACTCATACAAGGCTTTCTTCAATCTGTACATTTTCCCTTTAGTTCTTTCATCATTAAATCTAGGAGGAATCTCCATATAAACTTTTTCGTCTAAGTCTCCATGGAGGAATGCATTTTTCACATTAAATTGCTGCAAATTCCAATCCAAGTTAGCTGCACAGGATAGTAAGATTCTGATTGTATTCATTTTGGCAACAGGTGCAAATGTCTCTTGATAGTCAACTCTATAAGTTTGAGTGAAGTCCTTTGCCATTAATCTGGCTTTGAATCTTTCAATTGAACTACCAGCTTTGTGTTTTATTGTGAACACCCACTTACAACCAACTAACTTCTTGTCTGGAGAGTCAATTAGTTCCCAGGTTTCGTTTTTAGAGAGAGCTTTCATTTCTTCTACCATAACTTCTTTTCACTTTGGATCCCTGATAGCTTTCCTCTAATTCTGTGAAATAAACATAGAGGAAAGAGACAAGACAAAGGCTCTATAGGTGGGAGACAAAGTATCATAAGAGCCAAAGTTAGAAATGAAATGTTTTGTACATGATCTGACTCCTTTTCTTTGAGCGATGGGCAAATTTAAATCAGGGTCAGAAGATGTGAAAGTGAGAGATAATTCACTATATCATTGGAGAAAATATATAGGTATTTATAATGTATACAAGAATTGAATTAGAAAATAATAAATCCCTATAATTAAGCTAATTATCTTATCTAACAGCTGTATATATCATAATACTCCCCCTGAAGCTGGAGCATAGATATTGATCATGCCCAGCTTGTTACAAATGTAATCGATCCGATTTTCAGGTAATGCTTTAGTGAATACATCAGCTAATTGGCTCCATGTTCTGACATGTGGAGTTGAGATTGATCCATCTTCTAGTTTTTTCCGAGTAAAATGACAGTTAATTTTTATATGTTTGGTTCTCTCATGAAACACATAATTATTTGCAATATGAATAGCTACTTGATTGTCACACCATAAGTTCATTGGTTTAGACTGAATAAACCCAATCTCTCCAAGCAAATGACGTAGCCATATAAGTTCATAGGTAGTCTGTGCCATAACTCTATATTCGAATTCTGCACTTGATCGGGATACAACATTCTGTTTCTTACTCTTCCAAGTTACAAGATTACCCCCAACAAAGGCACAATAACCGGTGGTAGAGCGCCTGTCTGAAAGATCTCCTGCATAGTTTGCATCTGTGAAACCTTCTATAGTGTGGTGACCATGATTTCGATAAAAGATGCCACGTCCTGGTGCACATTTTAAATATCTCAGAATATGTACAACATCTCAATGTGAGGTTCTAGGAGATGACATGAACTGACTATATTTTTTAGGATTCTCAAACAAGTCTCCATCTTCAGATTTCAGCTTCACATTTGGTATCATAGGCGCATCACATGCTTTTGCCTTAATAAAACCAACACCATCTAATAAATTCAGGTAATATTTTCTTTGAGATAGATAAATCCCTTTATGATTGCGAAAAATTTCAATCCCTAAGAAATATTTCAATGGTCCTAAATCCTTTGTTTGAAAGTCAGTCCCAAGAAATGCTTTCAACCTCGTAATTCCAGCTTTATCACTTTCAGTTATCAGTATATCATCCACATATACAACCAACAAAATGCACCCAGAAATAGATGATGCAAAGAACACCGAGTGATCATATGCACTTCTTTGTAGGCCAAACTCAATCACAACTGTACTGAATCTCCCAAATCAGGCACGAGGGCACTGTTTTAAACCATACAAAGACTTTCTTAATTTGCACACCTTCCTTGACTCCCCCTGAGCAATAAAATCAGGTGGTTGCTCCATGTAAACTTTCTTCACTCAAATTTCCATGCAAGAATGCATTCTTCACATCAAGTTGATGAAGTGGCCAACTGTAATTAGTAGCTAACGAGATAAACAATCTAACAGAAGAAAGTTTTGCAATTAGAGAAAAGGTCTCCGAATAATCCACTCAATATGTTTGTGCATATCCTTTAGCAACCAATCGAGCAACAGAGCCATCAGGATTCATTTTAACAGTAAACACCCACTTACAACCAATAACCTTTTTCTGGGAGTGCAAATGTATAAGATCCCAATTATGGTTCTACTCTAAGGCCATCATCTCTTTTTTCATTGTAGCTCGCTAACCATCTCAAATTTCCATGCAAGAATGCATTCTTCACATCAAGTTGATGAAGTGGCCAACTGTAATTAGTAGCTAAGGAGATAAACAATCTAACAGAAGAAAGTTTTGCAATTAGAGAAAAGGTCTCCGAATAATCCACTCAATATGTTTGTGCATATCCTTTAGCAACCAATCGAGCAACAGAGCCATCAGGATTCATTTTAACAGTAAACACCCACTTACAACCAATAACATTTTTCTGGGAGTGCAAATGTATAAGATCCCAATTATGGTTCTGCTCTAAGGCCATCATCTCTTTTTTCATTGTAGCTCGCTAACCATCATGAGCTAATGCTTCAGCAAGGGACGTTGGAATAGCAATAGAGTCTAAGGAAGCTATAAAAGACTTGGAGGAAGGTGATAAAGCATGGTAAGACACAAAAGAAGAAACAGGATAAGTACATGTGCATTTACCTTTGCGAAAAGCAATAGGAAGGTCAAGGCTAGTATCTGGTTGTAGTGGAGGATCTGAAGACGAAGCAAGAGTAGGAGGTGTCTCGATAGAATGGTGCACACGTCGAGAATAAACTTGACGAATAACAGGTCGAGAAGGAGGAGATACTACCTGTTCACTAACAGTATAAATAAGAAAATCATCCCCTGAATCACTAGATGGTGAAGGAGAGGACGCAGAGAAACCAGAGAAAGGTGTATGCTAAAAAAATGTAACATCGGCAAATACCAAATAACGACCCAAAGAAGGTGAGTAACAACGATACCCCTTTTGTTCACGAGAATATCCTAGAAAGACACACTTAAGAAATTTAGGATCAAGTTTTGAAACCTGAGGTCGCATGTCTTGAACAAAACAAGTACACCCAAAAATTCGAGGAGCAAGATGAAATAGGGTGGATGAGGAAAAAAGAAGAGAATACGAAATCTGACCGTCAAGAACAGAAGATGGCATTCTGTTGATTAGAAAACAAGCAGTAGAAACATCTACCCAAAATATTTTAGGAACCTGCATATGAAACATTAGTGCTCGAGCAATTTCTAATAAGTGACGGTTCTTTCGCTCAGCTACACCATTTTGCTGAGGGGTAACAATACAAGAAGACTGATGAATGATACCATGCTCAGAGAGATAAGATTTAAAAGAATGAGAAACATATTCTTTAGCATTATCACTTCTCAAAATACAAATGGATTTATTGAATTGAGTCTTAATTTCGGCATGAAAAGCACAAAATATAGTAAATAACTCTGATCGAGATTTCATAGGATAAAGCCAAGTAATTCGAGAATAATCATCAATAAATGTCACAAAATAACGAAAATCAAGTTTGGATATAACAGGAAATGGACCCCATATATCAGTATCAACTAAGTAAAAAGAAGACTCAACACGTTTATTTAGTCTAGGAGGATAAGATAATCTATGGTGTTTAGCAAATTGACAAGCTTCACACTCTAAAGTAGACTCATTTTTAAGACTAGGACATAATTTTTGTAAAAGTGAAAGAGGGGGATGACCAAAACGATAATGAAGTTGCAGAAGAGAAGATGAACTTGTGCAAGCAATGGATTGAGGTACTAGTTGAGACGTTGATTCAAGAGCATACATGCCATTCTCTAGACATCCTCTATCAAGAATCTATTTCGTCCCAAGATCCTGAAAAAGACAATAATTGGGATAGAAAATAACAGGACAGTTAAGATTTTGGGTAATTTGGCTAATAGATAACAAGTTAAAAGGAAATGATGCTAAATATAAAATAGATGACAATGGAAGAAATTTTGTTGGGTTTGCTATTCCATGCCCAATTACAGAAGTAATAGATCCATTGGTTAAAGTAACACAAGGTAAATTAGCAGTAGATTTGAAAGAAGAGAGAATACCTATGTTGCCGGTCATATGATCAGTAGCACCTAAGTCAATAACCCAACTACGAGATGAGATGAGATGAAAAGACATATAGTAGGGTTACTTGTATTAGCCAAAGCTGAAATTTCAGAAGATAACTGCTGTGAATCGTAAGTGGTAGTTAAACGAGCATACTCATCCGTTGAAATGGTGACAGATGGTAAGGATGACTGTAGAAGCGGTAGGATGCCATCTTGAGTAGTTACATTTGCAAACCTTTTATTATTCATCTGACTTGAGTTCATGGAAGGTTTCCCATGTAATTTCCAACAATTCTTTTTAATGTGTCTCTCAATTCCACAATAATGACATGTACAAGAATTACTACTATTCCCAACAATAGAACTGCTATTTTCACCTTTACCTCCGCGATTACTATTCGAAACATTACTAACCAATGCCACTGTATCATTAGGCACCATACCAGAAGGCAAATCACCGTCTTTACAAACTCGAAGTAAATGAGCATAAATTTCAGTAAAAAAAGGAAGTGACTCACCAATTAACAATTGTGTACGTGTCACATCATATTCAGAACCATATCCTGCTAAGAAACACCGTACCACAATCTGCTTCTCTTGTTCTTGCATTTGTTTAATGTCAACAACAATAGGAAACATAGCCTGCTTTTCTTCAAAGGTTTGTTTTACTTTTGTATAATACTGGAACAGGGAGCGACCTTTTTGTTTCGCTCGATAAATCTTTAGCAATAAATCATGAATATGAGATATATCTTGTTTGCAAGCATACAAAAATTCTAGATATTCCCATAATTCTTTTACACTATCACAATGATTCACAACATCATCAACAATAAGATCTAAAGTATTCTAAATTTAATTAAACAACTTATAATCCTCCATTAACCATTTCTTTCGACTAACAGAATCATTCTTAGTCGGTCGATTACTAGTTAAATGATCCTCCAACTCTACACGCGTCATAAATCTATGAATTGTTTTTTTTATTGTGCATAATTGTTACTTTCAGTCAATTTTCTATCCATAATTTTAGAAGAACCAAACATAATTTCAGTAACTGTTTTTTTATCACTATTCTCAGCCATTTAAACCCGTCACGAATAACTTTAGACAATAAAATCAACAATGCAACAAAGAGATCAATATACCTCACCAAGAAGCAACACCAGCAAGCATATGTGAGAACAGAACCCACAGGCAAGAAAACATAACCCACACTGGAGAGAGGCAGGAACGAATCTGAGAGAGAGAGAGCTTTAGATGAGACCAGATGAGAAAATTGGCACTGCGATCTGGCCGGAGATACTCAGGCAATGCCAGATCTGAAATTGGAGGACCGGCGAACAAACCATGCGCTGTCACTTGCCGGCGTGTGAGGAAGGGCGGTGATTTTCGAGCGGCGCGTGAGGCTCACTCGCAGCTCCGATGGTCACCGAAAAATGGAAAACGGCCGAAATGAAGGAGGCAAACCTCCCTGTGGTGGCGGTGAGAATGAAGAATGGTCACAGACAGGTGACCCAAAGAGGAGACGTTACTGATACAGTAACCTAGAAATCCCAGAAGCAAAAACTCAACCACATAATTCAGAAACTCAACCTTGCTCTAATACCATGTGAAAGTGAGAGATAATTCACTATATCATTGGAGAAAATATACAGGTATTTATAATGCATACAAGAGTTGAATTAGAAAATAACAAATCCCTATAATTAAGTTAATTATCTTATCTAACAGTTATACATATCATAACAGAAGATAACTCACCTGAGGATTCTAGCAGTGTAGCATGCATGATGGCTTCTTCAGACATATTCTTTCTCAAGTATCTCATCAAATCAGGTCTATTTAAATGACCAACAACATTCTTCTCCCTCTGAACATCAACATTTTGCTCAATAACATTCTCCTCCTAAATAACAATCTCTTCATTCTCCCCTTGAATAAGATCATAAGGTACCATAGGTACATTTATCACCACTTCTTTACTACTCTCCCCTTGAAGAGGTGATTGTGTAATGTCAAAATAAGGTTCAGACTCCCGAAAGGTAACATCCATGCTAACATAGAATTTCCTAGATGGAGGGTAATAACACCTATATCTCTTTTGGGTTGGAGAATACCCAATGAACACACATCTCAGTGCCCTCGGATCTAATTTTCCAACATTCCTAGTGTGGACAAAGCAAACGCACCCAAAAATCTTTGGTAGAACAATATAGCCATTTTTTTCGGTTAAAACTTTTAAAGGAGTCCTAAAGTTGAGAGCTTTGAGAGACATTCTATTAATAATGTAGGCAACCACTAATATAGCATCTCCCCAATATGGCTTTAGAACATTCATAGTAAACATAAGTGATCTAGCAACTTCCAACAAATGCCTATGTTTCTTTTCAGCTACACCATTTTGAGCATTAATATAAGGACAACTAGTTTGATGAATAATCCTCTGAGACTCTAAATAAGTTCCAAATCTACTATCCATGTATTCTGTGCCATTATTAGTCCTTAAAATCTTTATTTTATCATCAAATTAGGTGTGGACCATTTTATAAAAAGATTGAAAGCAAAAGAAAACATCACTTTTTGCTTTAATCAAATATAATTAAGTCATTCTGGTACAACAATCAATAAATATAACAAATCATCGATTTTCAGATAAAGAGGGTGTTTGTGTGGACCCCCAAACATCAGAATGAATAAGTATAAATGCAACGTCGACTTTATTATCACTTAAAGGATAAGAGTTTTTTGTTTGTTTAGCATACTCACATGCATTACAAGATAAAGACTCAAACCGAGTTTTAGAAAATAAACTGGGATATAGTTTTTCTAAAACAAAAAATGATGGGTTTTCTAATCTTCTATGCCACTGCATTATTTCCCGGTTAACATCTTTATATTTTCCAAAAAGTGCTAAACCTCGACAGTCTTCCATCATATATAAGCGATAATATTCTCTGCCACTGTCAATCCTCTTCACTATTTGAAGATCCTGAAAGATACAGTAATCAGAAAAAAAAACTCAATCTTATAGTTTAGAGCTTTAGTGATAGCACTGACAGATAAAAAATTGACAGAAAATTGCGAAACATAAAGAACATAAGACAATTTAATATCTGGAGTACAAATAATAGAATCTGTCCCAGAAATAGGAGTTAAAGACCCATCAGCTACCCTGATATTATCCATTTTTAAGAATGAGAGTAGTTAATAAAGCCTATAGAAGTGCCTGTCATATGTCTATTCGCACCAGAATTAATAATTCAATAATCAAGATGAGCAAAAGTATTACCCGACTTGACGAAATTGGAGGTAGCATTGGATGAAGGGTTGAGCTATGACATAAGACGTCTGAAATGTTGAATTTTATCAGAAGAGAGGCTTTCAATTGAATTGTATCCTTGGATGGTTCCACTGTTTCTAACATATTTGCTTGTACCCTTGTTGGGTTGACTCGTTTTCCTCCACGACTTCTAGTAGATTTTTATGTAACTTTTAGTGAGTCTCATTTGTATGCCTTGGCTTCCCACGGTATTCACAGTACAGATGATCTTTATCAGAAATAACATTTTTTGACTGCTCTTGAGTAAAATGAACATTTAGGCTTGACTTTTCAACCGGTGTAGTATAACATGGCACTTCTTCTAGTCTCTTCTTGATGAATATAGGAATGTACTTCTTCAAGAGATGGAAAAGGGGATTTGCCAACAACTTTAACTCTTAATTGGTCAAATTCAGGATTCAAACCAGCTAAAAAATCATACATCCGTTCATTTTCAATCATATTTTGAATCAGTATGACATCATCAGTATACTTGGCTTGAAAATCTTGATAGTAGTCTAATTCCTGTCATAAACTGCTTAGCTCAGAAAAATAATCTGAAACAGTAAGCTCACTTTTTTTTGTGCTATGGATTTTGTTGTGAAGTTCAAAAATTCTAGCATCATTTTCCATCCGATAATAAGTAGCTTTTGCGGTCTTCCATATTTTCTATACCGTGTCAAGTAGTAAATATTGTCAACAGATATTGGGATGCATAGAATTAATGAGCCAAGATATAACTAACGAATTATCAGAGTTTCATTGGCTAAAAGTAGGGTCACTGATAGGTGGTTATTTCTTATCTCCAGTAATATAACCTTCTGACCTTAATAGACAATAAACATGTTCTAAACTAGGCTAAATAGGTACTATTCTCATCTAATTTGACCGGACTAATTTGAGAATAGTGACTGTCATTAGATGTATAATATTTCTATACTTTCTTAGTTTCAGTTTCTAACATAATGGGAGAAATAAATTAAGAAACACAAGGAACGATAGAGAAGGGAGAACTTGCTCATGAGAAATCCAAAAAGACCAATACTTCAAAAGTGGCCAAAGATTGGTTCATCGGAGATGGAAGAGTCGGCAAGCAAAATCTGGTGATAGCAAATGGTGGAGAGCAGGAAGAACACCGAAGAGGCAAAGTACAGAAATGTCTCCAAGAGACCCAAAAGGCCACTTCAGATCTGATCTGTGAGTATTTGGTCGGAGTCGGAGTGGGCTGGCGACCAGGTTGGAGCGAAAAACGATGACTGCAGGTGGCTGGAGAGGGATTCACGCGCTTCACGCGCCGGCGAGTGAACAGTGCACAGAAATGTTCTATCGGCGCGTGTATTCACGTTCGGAGTCTGACGGCGCCGGAAATCTGAGTACCGGCAGAACTTGACCTAGTCCTTCTTCCGGTATGACCTAAAAAACCCGTTTTCTGGAATTTTTTTTTTCTTTTTAAGAACAGACCTAATGCAAGGGAGATAGCTTAACCTTCAATGGTAGTGGCTCTAATACCATGAAGAAATTCAGAGTAATATTTCTTAATTTGCATTAACATCTAACATGTATTTATATAAGAAATTGAATCAATGAAAGTAAGTAAAAAAAAAGGGACTCCTAAATCTGCTCCTAACAGCTAACAGAGGTTAACAATTTCAAACATAACAGCTAACAAGTAATTAATATTCAACAGTATATCCTCAAAGCACAAACTTGATTAATATCCAGTAGCAGATACTACTTCTTCTCAAGAGAAAGTATAAAGAGTTAAGGTCTATAGAATGCTGCTGGCTGCGTCCAGCTGATAGTTAGGACCTAAGGGGTTAATCTATTAAATGTTTTCAGCTAATCACAGAGAGAGTTCTATTTTTGGAATGCATATCTGAAATTTGGGTTGTTAATGACTGGTTCTTTTGTCATACATAGAATGGTAAGCAACTTTACAATGTCATGTTGGAGAGAGCTGGCCCTTCAAAAACTAGTGGACCAAAACAATCCTAGAAGCTTGAAGCATTACTAAGTTTTTGGGAACAATCTTCTTGAATTTCAGTTCTTTACAGGTATTGAAGAAAAGCATAATTAATTTTTCAGGGAATTTTGTTAAAAGTAATATATATATATATATATATATATATGATGCTGATGTATGTAGCTTCTAATGGTTGAAGCTTGATTCCGAATATATTTTTGGCTGTAAATATTGTACAGTTTGATCATCCACATCTTTTGTATCTATACAATTTCAGGATTCAGGAACAGTTTTATCTGGTGGGATGTGTGAAATCTACAGTTATGCTTCAATCATGTATAGTAAGGGCATTTTCATTTAGAAAATCTCGTGATCTGCCTATTTATCTTCTGATTATTGCTGTCAGCTAGCATTTTTTTAAGCGGACAAAGAAGTTGGTAGATTTCACAATGACCATCTTTGAACTTGAGTGGGATGATAAAGTAATAAATAATTTCCTTTCAATCATCAATTCAGTGCTGATATCCATTTTTTTTAACACATTCTCCTGTGGCCAAGTATTAAAGGAAAAATTCATACTTTGTTTTTTTACTTAAACAATTTTCAATTTTTCACATTGTATTTTTATAATTTCAAAATTACACATTAAGTCTTTCAACTTTTTGAATAAAACACATTAATTACAAAATGAACGGCACAAAGAAGGTGTAATATAAGTACGGTTAAAGACGCGTGTATTTTAACGAAATACAATTTTTTTATGTCCGTTTGGACTTAATGTGTTTTAATAAATAAGTTCAAGAATCGAATATGTAGTTTTAAAAGTATAGAGATTTAATGTGTAAATACGTAAAAGTTAAATGATTTAATGTGTAATTTTGAAAGTATAAGAACTCAATATGTAAATACGTTAAAATTTAGGAATTAAATTATAAATTTTGTTAATATTAAATGTAGATGTGTTTGCTTTGACTACCGCTTTTATTTGTTTGGCCATAAAAACAACAATTGGTTGCAATATATTCTCAATGTGTGTAGAAATAGGAATCCTAAATTCTAAACTTAGATATGAAACTCCTTAAACCATATATCATGTGAAGGGGTCCTGACAATAGGAAATGAACTCAGCCTTCATGCTGGAAATAGCAATTAGTGTCTGTTTAACCCTCCTTTAAGATGCAGCTCCCACCTTGGCCAATATAAAGATGTATATTGATGTTGATTTGCGTGAATCAACATAGCTAGCAAAATTTGAATATGAGTATCCAATTACTTCTAAACTTTTGATTCGTCTATATATAAGGATGGTAGTTTTTGGTTCTTTAAAGGTACCTCATCACTGTGTTTTTTGTGGCTCTTTAGTGGTCTAAACCTGAATTACTTTGATATCATCCCAATATTTCTACAGCAAAGTGCAATGTCAGGCCTTATGGTTCTTCATTTGTTCCGTCTAAACTCATTTTTTGAGCAATGGTTCAATTGTGACCTGTCTCCTTTCATAAAGGGAGCTGCACTTTGTGCACGATCCTTAGTGCGAAACTGCTATAAAACTTTGTTGACAGGTTTTTGAGACATATCCAGAGTACCTGCTAATCTGTCTCTATGGATCTTAATGTCAATAACATAATATACCTCACCGTTATCGTTCATATCAAAGTTTTTGAGAGGAACTGTTTCACTTAGTGCAGCAAATCCTATATCATTGGTTGCAAGATGAAATATCATTCACTTATAAAAACAAGAAAACATATTTTACTTGTATCAACCTTCTAGTATATGGGATTAATTCATGTCTTTTTCTAAAACCGAATGAAGAAAGTACACACTGAAATTTTAAAACCATTGATGAAGACTTGTTTTAAAGCATATATAGAGTTCTTAATTGTGACACCAATTATATGACTAACATTATTCTTCTCTTCCCTAAAATTAAGATTATAATTCTGTAATTGTGATTAAAATAGTATAATTTAATACAATGTTATATGCAATTTGAATAAAAATGAATAAACTTAAATTGTATAAAAACAAAGTCAATGTTATAGAAAAATTAAAAGAGTATTAAAATAGATAAATGTACAATTTTTTTTTTCACAAATAGATGTGCATACATAATTTTTACAATTAGAGATGTAATAAAATACTAGAAAGTATAAATGTGCAATGGCTTTTCAAATTATTATTTTTATACATACAAAATTATATGCACTTGCCCACTAGAAAATAGGCTCTCTGCCGCAAAGATATATAACTGCGAAATTGGTACAATTTAGCAATAGAAGTCGTAATAAATGTTCAAAAAGTAGATATATGCAAATAGTAAAAGGACAAAGTACATGTGCTATTTTTGTAGTTTCTCTCCATTTTAAAGTACTTAGCTGAAATGAATTTGAAAGCGAAGGGCATTGCGATCTGTTTCCTTTCCTTTTCTGTTTTTTCTTTCTCCCTCTCTGTTTGTAAAACAAAAGAAAAAAGCACAGATAAGAAGACTATTTAAGACAAACTGCAACATTAAATTTGGATATCTTTTACAACAGCCGTGCCCTATGCTGACATAGTTTCTAGATAACAAAATATCTTTCTATCTACTGATATAGATATTGTTCAAATCGTTAGTATATGGCCGAAAGTCTCAGGAGGACAGCATTTCGATTGCCATTTCTTTGAGAGATGTCACTAGTCTACGGAAAAACTAAGCGAACGCGCAAACTTTATCCTGTGATAAGGGAATGTCTTCAGAAACACAGAAAGATAGAAATACAAGAACATACCTTTTTTTTTTCATTATTATTATTATTATCAGCACATAAAACAATCAAGACCGAGAAGATTTAGGTATGTGCATACATGCTGATAATAGACAATTCAAATTTAACTCATTTAATAACTATATGCGCTCTCATCATCCTAATTTTAAGTTGCTTCATATAACGATTATATCTTAGGGCTGACAATAGGATAGGATACCTGCAAAAAATTCCATCTGAATTGGGGCCCAATTAATTTAAGACGTGTTTGAATTGGTTTAAAAGGCTAAAGGGTGAAACAAGCCTCTTTAAGTTTTGTTCCAATAATTAATTAAGCCCCTCATACTTCGAAAAAAAATCAATATTGGTTCAAATGAGCCCTTAAAGTAATGCTTGTCCCATTTAGCTGACGAAATACTCAACAACTGAACTTGTGGCAGATTAAAATAACCAAGAGTGACATTGTTACGTGAACATGATAATGTTGCATAAAGAAATAAACCACTTTATTTCAATTGGAGCTTATTTGCTTGATTTTAATTCTTTAAATGTGAAATTGACCCAATCGAAAATTGAGGAGCTTAATTGACTACTAACGCAAACTTGAAGGGCCTATTCAGCCCTTTTGCCAGTTAAAAATATCCTTGTGCTGTCCATGCAGACCAAACCCATCTATCATTACCTATATAACATCCCAACCCAGTTGGATATCCATCTAATACATACATTCAACTAAATATTTAATAAAATATATTTATTATTAGTAATAAATTTCAATATATTAAGTATATTAAAGTGATTTATATTTCTATACATAAGTTTAAGAATATTTTAGCAAAATAATATAAATTGAGAGTTAAGTTTGGAATGTTAAAAGCATAAGTATCATTTTAATAAATTAATAGTTTAAATTTTATAAGGGGGTTTGGTAACTCAAGGACCTAAACTGGAACATGACCCGAATGATAAAATTCATACTCGAATCAGTCCCAAATCTGTTTAAAAATTACCCAAACATATCCCATTAGGATGAAGCAATCGGGTACCTTGGAAAACCTAATCTGCTGCTATCCCTAATTATCAATGGACTACACCCTCATTTAACAAAACGGATCAGCTATTGTAATGCCAACCTTATAAGCTGCAAAATAAGCTGTAAATAATATCTGAGGAAGTAGCATACCTCACTAAATAGCTCAAGTCGTTCTAAAGCTGGAACCAGTTTTCCACAAAATGAAGATATGTCGTGTGCCAAGTCAGACTTCACGCCATATGTAATTGCTTTCACTGCCCCACCAGCATCAGATGCAAAAGATCTGCAAATAAGAAACCACAAAACAGATTATAGTCTTAGTTTGCAAGGGAAACCAATCTGCAAATTACTGATACTCAATCAGGGATGATGACTAGTCCAAACACATCTAAAAGCATAAGGTTCAAGCCTACCCAAAATAATGATCTCAGCTATATAACAATATAAACTAAAAGGGAAGGCAGGTTGTATTATTGTAACTAGCATTTTATGGTCCATATCACAGACAAGACTAGGAATAAAGGTCCGTGCAAGAGGAAGACTATAATGACAATTGAAGCAACAGATCTTACAGCAACTCTCCACAACAGCCCCCTAAGTCTACTGGCTGACATGAAAAGTTAGAGAACGAGCATTTAATGCCAAAAGTAACAACAAACCTGTCTTGGAAGTGAATAAGGATGACATTCAACACTTGCTCTGCTAGTGGAAGTAATATAGTAATTAGCTGATCCCTATTGCCCGCTACCTGGCACATTTCCACCATGGCAATATACCTCCTGCAAGAAGAGCCGGCTGACAATTCAGACTACACCATTATGGCCTTCAATCATATTAAACCATGAAATTTTACAGAAAGATACAATAAGGCAGTTGAGAGTGTCAGAAGATAATTAATGATTGCTTTAGTAGGTCAACACAAAAAATGAACTACTTAATAACAAGAATCGTTGATCAGTAATATGCATCTGATTCATACACAATCAAAAGTTAAAACCAAGTGAAGAATAGACTACATTCCCAACTTAAAGAAAAACATATTGACAGAATTAGTGTTGTATTCTTGCCTAATTAAAATTCTTTCCTAGTTAGGGTTCTCTCTTAGTATTATTTTTCCTATAAATACTTGTGTATATTCATTGTAAATATATATTAAAGAATCAATAATCTAAATATAAATTAGACAATCAATAAAAAAGATTTCTCTTAAAGTCTTTATGGTATTGGAGCCTTGTGCCTTAAAAGAGATTGAGTTTACTCCCTCGTGCACTTGGGTTCGTTTTTCCAATACACCATTTTCGACAAGTTTCAAGAGGTCGAGTTTATCTCCCTATTTAGTGACACTGCCCCCCTAGGAAGGAAGCCCAGGCCTTGTTCAGCCTCTTCCCAGAGTCTTGCCACTGTCCGACTTTGCACATTCACAGGGCGCTTAAAACCCCAGCAACCCTATTCATTTGCTAGTGCATGGGGTGCGTGACATCACTTCAGGTCACCATTTGCTGCTGATTTCAGCTTTGAACAACTCACCTCACCTTTCCGCCACTATCTAGGAGGTTTTCCGCCTCGATCTGTCATCTCGGTTTTTGGGTCTCCTTTTTAGGTTCTCTATTTCTGTTTCTTTTTGCTGTCCTAGCATTTTTTTGCTATTGTAATGGACAATAAGGCAATTAATTCATTTAAGAGGAAAGAAAAATTCATTGACTCTTTATCTAGTATTATGAAATCAGGTGAACCACTTCTTTCCAATTATAATACATGGATTATAGATTCTAGTACAAACAGTCATATGGCAAGTCTTTTGAGAGATTTTATTTCTTATTCTCCAACTAGAAAAAGAGACAATGACCGAATAGCATATGGATCTCTTATTCCAATATCTGAAACAGGTTCTATTGGTTGTACTCCCACCATCAAACTCTCTTCTGTTCTTCATGAGATTTCCTGCTAATCTCCAATCTGCTAGTTCTATAACTAATTCTCTTAATTGTAAAGTGAAATTTTTTTCCTACACATTGTATTTGAGATCTTAAAATTGGAAAGAGAATTGGTATTGATAGGTTGCAAGATGGCTTATAGTAGCCTAGTTCTTGGTAGAAGGCAAGTTTTTTTGGGTAACAGTAATGATGTTAATAAAGAAATAATCCAATGGCATAGACGGTTAGGACAGCTGTCCTTTTTTTTCTTGGAGAAATTACATCCCAATCTGTTTAAGAATACTAAATTTGATTTTTTAGTTTTTGATGCCTGTGAACTTGCTCGCACACTAAGACTTCTTATACATTAAGTAATAATAGAATTTTTGTTCCCTTTACTATTATCCATTCTAATGTTTGGAGACCTACTATAAATGCTTCATTATCAGGTAGTCAGTAGTTTGTTACATTTATTAATTATTGCACTATATTGACTTGGATGTACCTGATAAAAGCAAAGAGCGATGTGTTTCTTGCTTTCAATCTTTTATAAGATGGTTTGTACTCAGTTTGATGCTAAAGTGAAAATTTTGAAAACAAATAATGATACAAAGTACATGAGTACTAGATTTTTACTTAGAGTACAATGGGATAATACACCAAACTTCTTGTTCTTACACTAGTGCACAAAATAGAGTAGCTAAAAAAAGAAGGCATTTGTGAAAGGTGGCT